>CM029368.1:23389376-23434662 GCA_017165825.1 Hepsetus odoe
ATATATATATATATCATATATATATATATATATCTGTATGTTTTTCTTTCTCTGTGTTACTCTCTTTTTTTCTATCTCTTTGTCTTTCTCTATAGGTCTCTCCCTCCCCCTTTTGATTGTCTGTTTTTTCCTCCCTCCCTCCCTCTCTCTCTCTCTCTCTCTCTCTCTCTCTCTCTCTCTCTCTCTCTCTCTCTCAGAGTCAGTATTGAAATGGTCTGAGAGGACCTCTGTGGAGTGTGACTGCTTTACTACGCCACTTCCTACTCTCCTCAGAGGCCGTAAATGCAAAGTACTCCCTCACACCTTTCCATGCCACAGATTCAGCTGACTGATTCTATCTTTTGTCTTTTGTGTTTACAAAGCTCTGGTTTGCTTCACACCAGTTGTGTCCAAAATGCTCACCTGTAGCCCTTCCTCAAGCTTCTCACTACAGACGTCAGGAAATTACCCTAACTACTCAGACTCCGCTTGCCGCATAAAAATAATAATAACAATAAAGCATTGTGATCATCCCTGTTACTTTAATGTTTTAGACAGTTTGCAAATTATATTTTTTGCTTACACTTGTGCTATGTGTACAATAAGAATACATATTTATATCAGTGGTACAGACAACTGATACAGACATTACCCCTCAGGAAAGTCTGCATGATTTAGCGTTGGTCTAAATCTTTATAACTTTAGCCATTTAACCTCTGAGTATAACCCCTTTAGCCATCATATGACTCACTCAAATGTTAACCCATTAACATCTAACTTTCTTAAAAATTAACTTAATATCTTAAACCCTAACCTTAATTCCTTAAACCACAACCAAAACCCCTAATACATGTAAGAGGACACACAATTCAAAGTACACTCTTTAATAACTAGGTATTCTAAATGTAAGGATCTTTATAGATACTTAATTACCTAATGTTTTTTTTTCCATTAAAGATGACTAAAAGGGGTTCTTTGGAGCAATACACCAAAAGAAACACATTTGGTTGGTTTCCTAAAGAACCTTCCAAAGAATGATACAATCTAATTTTTATTTCCTTCTTACTTTTAAGTAATAAGATTTTTATTGTCATAAGTAGAAAATAAGAAGTGACTGAGGGGGTTGTTTATTGTAAATGCTCATATATATTATATATATATGTCATAAAATCAGTTAAGTCCTGAAACGTACTGATTACAATATATGTTTAATAACAATTTCAAACTAAGTTCTAAAATGTTCCCCATTATCAGCTCATTTTATGTTTGCTCTGGGGTTAACATTGTTATGAGGTGTGTGTGTGTGTTTGTGTGTGTGTGTGTTGTGTATCCTGTGCTGGATCTGGCTTTGTGTTGAGGAGCCAGCACACAGGCCTTGGTTATGGTTGGGTTAAAGAGATGCTGCTTCAGCCTGGCATCAGCACACTCACACCCCAGTGAGAAATATTACAGAGGACTGGTGCTCCACAAAGGAACAGTTATAAGAGGCGATGCATATTTTCCACAGTGCTCTCCTTTCCTCAACAGCCTAAATAAGTAAACAGGGAAGGGGGATGAGTCAGGCCCGGGAAGAGGACACACACACAGATACAGGCACACACACATACCATGCAAAAGTATCTTTCCCCCTCAAAAAAGAATTAAACCAGAAATTGGTTTAATTGATAATGTTTAATGTGCTGAGATTCAGATTTTTTTTTTAACAATCTCAGTAGAGTTTTGCAGTTTAAAGAAATTGATTTTTAAGTATAAAGCAGAAATGTTTTCTCCTTCTTTTACAAGCTTTTTTACTTTAGTGACTTTTTCTTTTATTTTTGGCAGTGATCGTATTTCTATTCTGTTCACATGGAAATGATAAACAAATTGGGATGCAGACTACTGTGCTGAGGTCTAAAACAGTTCTTTGTGCTTAAGCCCATTTGGAATCCTTAAAGAACCTCTCAGTAGTGAATTATTAGAAGAACCACTTTTGCAAACAGCATCTCTAGTGTGAAGAGCATTTTCAAATAAAATATTGACAATAACTGAATGTAAATATTACTTAATATAAATGTTGCCAGTGACCTTTATCAGTTCAGGAACGGAAACCAGCCAGCATCAATTTTGGAGCCTGTAGTTTTACAATGTAAAGCGATTTTTGAATCTGAGAGGAGGCCTCTCTTGAGCTTGAGACCAGTTCTCTCACATTAGCATCCCAAAGCTCCTTACTCTATAGGCCCAGTGAGTGGGGGGCAGCAATTACTCACCCCGCTAATTCTTTTTATCCCTTTCAAAGGCTGGGGTGATTAGAAGAGGAAAGTTTAGATTTCCTGAACTTGAAGTGGAAACGCAGCAGTGACAGACGCAAAACTCAGCCCAATCCACATCTGCTGCTGGAGCAGGGGGAGGCTGTGTGTGTAAAAGGAAGAAGAGCAATGACAAAGTGTGCTATCACTCTACACACACTGTGCTTACCTGCTCTCTACCTGCCTTAAAGCAACGCCTTTCCTGTCACAGTTATAAAGAGACACATTAAAATACAATAGAACCCACATTTCAGACCACCTGAAACAGTTTCAATCCACAATAGACAGCCACGCAAATAAAGAAGGCACAAGACAACAGAGAATGCCGTCTTGCAGAAGATGTAGAAGTTCAGCAAATAACACTGAAAGGAAACATCAGCTCCACCATCTATCAAATCTCTGCTTTGGTTTAATTTTATTTATTTATTTATTTTTATTACCTTTTTTTCTCATTAACACATTCATTCTAGAATCATATATTCTTTAACCATGTAAGGTTATAATCTTTTTTGAGAATTAGCTGCTAGAGACTTATTTTATTTGTATTACATGATTAAGGTAAAATGGCTTACCACGCAATTCGTCAGAACTGATTTTTTGCAAATAAATAGAAATCTGATAACTGTGAGTGTCATTAATAACAAATACAATGTGGCATTTGATGTTAATCCAAGGCATAACCATTCAACATTTTATGGCTTTTCTCAAGTCTCCCTCTTTAAGATTCAAAACTCAAGCAGTCACATACACAATAAAACTTGTAGTCAAATGAGTTCCTGAATTGCTCCTAAGACACAGACTTAATTTCATGTGAAATTGTATAAACTACAGACAAGGAATATGTACAGTCATGTGAAAAAATTAGGACACCCCATTAAATATTCAGCTCTTGAATATTAAATACTAATGTTCACATATCAATGTCTAATCTTTTTTTTATTTATCTCTGGAAAAGAAAGTGATTTAATTGCAGGTAAACAAAAAAATAACCTTGATTTATTTATTAAACAAAAGATATCAACAAAAATGGGTATTCTAACTGAGGAACACTCTACCCCCTAATAGCTAGTGTTACCCCATTTGGCTGAAATAACCACAGTGAGATGCTTCCTGTAGCATCTACCAGTCTCTGACATTGTTCTGAGGAAAGTTTGCTCCACTCCCCAATGCAAAATTCTTCAACCCACAGCATCTCAATGGGATTAAGATCTGGTCTTTGACTTGGCCACTCCAGGATTTCTTAGTTTTCAGCCAGTCCTTGGTGGATTTACTGGTATGTTTTGGGTCATTGTCTTGTTGCAGGGTCCAGTTCCGCTTCAGCTTTAATGTTCTTACAGATGGTCTCACATGTTCCTCAAACACCCTCTGATACACGGTAGAATTCATGGTGGATTCTGTGATGGTGAGCTGGTCAGGGCCTCCTGCAGCAAAGCATCTTCAAACCATGACACTTCCACCTTCATGCTTCACAGCTGCTATGAGGTTATTTTCCTGGAACGCTGTTTGTTCTTTTTGTTTTTTTTACACCAGACATGTCCTCTGTTCTGCTGTCCAAATAGTTTTTAGACTCATCTTTCCAAAGAACATTATTCCATTCTAAGTCCTGGTCTTTGCTCTTTGTTCTCTTTGGCAAACTTCAGTCTGGCCTTGATGTTTCTCTTAGAGAGCAAAGTTTTCCTCCTTGCACACTTTCCATGCAAGTTAAAGTTACGCAGTTACTTTCTGATTGTAGAGGCCATCACTTTCACATCAACAGTAATAAGAGCCTGCTGCATGTCCCGTGATGAAATTTTAGTGTTTGTGGAGACTTCTCATGGCATCTTGTTGTCTGCTCTCAGGGTAAACTTGCTTGGACAGCCAAACCTGGGCATGTTGGCCTTTGTTTTGGAAGTCCTCCACTCTTTTGAGATCTTTTTAAATCCCTTTCCAGACTTATAAGCTGCTACAATCTTCTTTATGAAGTCCTCAGACAGCTCTTTTGATCTCACCATGGTGTTCACTCTCACCTCAACAGTCAGGAGCACTCCAAACTAAATGTCTGAGATTTAAACAGGGCAAACCTACTTCAAAATGCTAAGTAACAAAGTTCTAATCATGTGCACCTGATCTGCTACACCTGTGTGTGATTTGGGCCATTTTAACTGGGAATAAAGGAGGCAGTGTCCTAATTTATTCCTCACCAGAAATCACATTTTCATAGAATTACATTTTACAGAAGATTTTGAAAAGTCTTTTCTTCAGTTTTAATTGTTTAGTTTATTATTTGAATCTCCCAGTAATGTTAAAATTGAGATTAAATATCTATATGTCCAATAATGTTACAAAAACACACAGGCTTTCATAGGGTCCTAATTTTTTCATATGACCGCATATGCTACAACATACAACTATACTTTTTTTGTAAAAAAAAAAAAAAAAAAAAAAAAACAACAACAGAAAATACATAAATATGCATCAGATATGTAAAAAAATATGTTAGTTGTCTGTTATGCAGAAAAAATTATACCTATGTAACTACAAAATATATAGAGAAATATACAGGTTATGCAGAAAATACAAAAAATAAAGAAAAATGTAAAGCGGCAATGTGCAAATAATAGAGTGCAAATGGAATGTTTGAAAGAGTATTAGTGACACAGGTTGCATATGTTCATATATGAAGCAAAAAAAATTAAAAGTCAGACTCATGGTCATAAATGGTGGGTATTTGATGCTTATTAATTTGATTAATTTGAAATTAATTACTCATTTGAATAAAATAGCTTTTTTCGGCTGCTTTGCTTTCAGGGACCTGCTGGCTCAGTCGATCTCACTCTTCTGTTAAAGATGCCAGTCTAGCCTGTGTCAGATAGTAGGGAGTAGGGAGAGTAGGGAGATTTATGGCCTGTTCCATGTTCTGGTTGCCCAGCAACCGGAGGGCGGAGATAACAGTAATTATTATGACAGGTAAGGGACAGAAAATTAATGACCACGAGATAAACACACAAGTATAAATCATATACACATACACTTTAGTCTGTCCTGGGTGAGCTGGACCCCAGGAATCTTTTTTAGGATCCTCAGTATATGCGCAGACACACTTCCAGGAAGATCTGATTCCAGTCAACATCCATCACCAGCTTCCATCAGCTTCCCTCCTATTCAAAATGCAGACTAGAATAACGACTTGATTCATGAAATGTTTTTTTAAATGTTTTCCTGTGTAATAAGTTCTTTTCTTTAGTGTTTTCATATGATTTTTGGGCTGATTTGCTGCTATTTAGCTTTGCTAAAAGTGCTGGAATTTTCTCTCAGTAAATTATGTATGTGGGTGCCTGTGTGTGTGTGTGTGTGTGTGTGTGTGTGTGTGTGTGTGTGTGTGTGTGTGTGTGTGTGTTCTTCAGGTTGCATGTTT
Source organism: Hepsetus odoe (assembly GCA_017165825.1). Classification (NCBI taxonomy): domain Eukaryota; kingdom Metazoa; phylum Chordata; class Actinopteri; order Characiformes; family Hepsetidae; genus Hepsetus; species Hepsetus odoe. The sequence continues at coordinate 23,395,035 of CM029368.1, forward strand.
ATGTTTCATGGTGTAAATATGTGCAGCTGAAGTCAGCACTCACCAGTGTGTGAGAAAACACGATTAAACCCTTCCCTAAAGTAACCAGCTGTACCATCAAAGCACACACACACATGCACACACACACAGGACTGTTCTGAGTCTACAACTTATAGATAGTGAAAATACTTTCAGTAAGTTATTGTTATAACAGAAATAAGTATTTTATATTTTAGCTGGATTAGTTTGCTTTATATGTGCTGGATTAGTTTGGACTGTATTAGTTAATGATCAGCTGTGCTGTACTGCTGTATATTAACCACACTTGTTGAAAGTATTACATTTTAAATATAGAATTTAAATATAGCAACTATAGCTTTGACATGTAGGTTTTTCCCACACAAAAATACTAAATATTTCACAAAAAATGTCTACTTACATTGTAATAAAAATCTCCATCATTATTTAAGAAAAATACAGGAAGACTTTATATTTAACATAAATGTAAATATTTGGGGGCAAAAAAAGCTGTTGTAAGTCATATTCAGCCAATTTTTTTAAAAATTGTGTGTTCTTATAAAAAGCTATATATACATACATATTGCCTGCACATTAAGTCACTTTGTGAGATTAGATTATCTTCTCCTCAGCATCCAATACAGGTATCTTTTTGAGAAAGTGTACCTTGGTGGACTTGGAGTTGCCCTGCAGTAGCTGAGGTTTAGGCCATAAAATTGAGACAAACAAAGGAGACAGGACCCAAAGCAGGACTTGTTTTACTGCGTTCCCATACCAGAAGCAGCAGGTTGCTGGAAAGTGGTATCTGAATTAAGCTAGTTCTCCCTCATAAGTCTACTTGCACATCATGCACAACACCCCCAATGCTACTACCCAGTAGCATCTTCTCCTGTTGCCCAAAGCCAGGCTTATCCCAGCACTGCTGCAGCCCAGGTGTACAAACACAAAGTGAAGAACCCAGATCAAAGCCACTCATTAAAGGACAATAGATACAGCCCCCTAATCCTGGATATTTTACCACAGCCGTAGGCTGGACTGCTCCGCCTCCTAAATGTGTACCTTTTGCAGTGCCACCTATTGATTGGTTTAGTTTACATCTGCCCCATTGGTAGATGGCCAAAATACATGGTCCTGAAGCATTGACATCAAACAAATGCCAGGCAAATCATATTTACAGAGCTTAAATGAGTTGAAAAATGTGGGCTGATTTGTTTAGGAGCCAGAGACAAATGGTCTAGAACAGTCTACAACTGTAATGATTAATGCATACTTGGTTCTTTGAAAAAACACAACAGCTGGCATTTATGCTGCTAATAAAATCCAGTACCAGTGTACATTTCGCAATGGGTTGTCTAATGTGAAAACATATCCAACCTCATCAAGTGAAGTTAGTGGATGGAGTGCTTACTCACATACCCTGATCTGTACAGGAGTTTTATCACATATGTGTGACTGTGTTTATGTGACATTGTATGTAGTGTGTGGGTGTGTGTTTATATTTTCTCAGTGACTGTATGGAAAGTAATAATTTATGCCAATCTGGGACTAACTGGTCAGTAACATGAGCTCCAAGTCAACTTAATAAACCTCAGTCTACAGGAAAAATGTACAGGTGTTAACATAAATTAACACTAACATAAACTAAAACATAAACATAAACACAAAAATATGTAACAGACTAAGCTTTAATACACAAATAAGTGTTGTGTGTAATATAAAAGAGAAGTACACAAAAGGAGTCCAGAGAGTGCAAAACATTTCGTATCATTGTAGCTCTGTTTCATTCACTTATAAAAATGGCAGATTTATTTAGGTGCTATACAAATATTTTACATAAGTAACTGTCAAATTTTTGTTTAGTTGCTGTCAAATAAAACCTTGTAATATCAAATAAATATCTCAGAGTCAAATAAAATCTCTGTAATAGTATCTTTACAGCAGAAGGAAAAAGCATTCTTAACTTTCACTGGATGTAAAGAGATTTCCTCCTAATCATATGAACTATTGCTATAGTCTGGTTTTCATTACATTTACACATATTGCAGAGGTTGTTGAGGATTCATATTATGCCAAAATCTTAAAAACAATAAAGAACTGATGCAAAGTTTTCCAAAGTAATACAAAAATAGAAACAGTTTAAAGAACCATTTAAGCATCATTTTGTTGTTGTGCCTGTGACCCTTGAAGAACCCTTTAAAGACTGTAGTTACATAATAAATTGATATTGAGTACATAATGTATTATGTTAATTCAAATAGCAGTTCATATGCCACAGAATTGTATAATTTTTATTTACTATAGTTTTAATGTATTTGCACTAGATAAAATATTTATCCAGTCACATTCTTGCCTCTTGAGAATAACTGTCTGTATATAATCTCTTGCTGTTTGAGATGCTAATGGAAGCCACCTACTTTTAAAAATAATTGACCTTCAGATTTCAGAGAATGGCCAGGGAGGATAAGACAGTGCAGGTTAAACAGATGAGATAGATGAGACAAGTGGACATGAGAACATCACCAGAAGAAACTTTAGTCCTGGGAAAGCTGCTGTGCTGTACTCTGGCACTTCCACTGCTGGTTTCAGTGGTCTTTGATGGAGCCATGCTCTTTGTAGTCGGCGTGGCGATGGCTTGTTAGTCAGTAAAAGTGAGGGTAAATGGCTCCTTGGCAGGAAGCTGTTTACATGGTGACGCTCGACCTGCCTGTAGGAGCCATTGTCTATGGTGCTCTCTCTTACTTCATTAGCATTTCCATAAGAAAGGAGCAGTAATTGCACCTTTTCTTCTGATGTCCCTTCATCTTCAGAGCCCACTCTCTGTGCTAGTTCTTCTGTTTTTCTGGCCTTGAACAGGCTCCTCTTCATTCTTTCTATCGTTTTAAGCTAACACTGGATTCACACAGCTCAGCTTTGCAGGTGTTATGAGATTAATTTCACGTTTACATTTTTACATTTTCTAAATGTTTGCACTCATTCAAGCTAACACAACTAACATCTATTATGATATAGTATACAGCCTTTTAGATTCACTTTGCACTTGAAAGTGGAAATACACAAATTCAGCAAAATTATGTTTTGGACAAAAACAAATAATTTCAGAGATTTTAGTGTAAAATGCTTAATTCTAGAAAAAAAAGAAACTTTACTACCAAATTTTCATTGTGGTAGCAAAAGGACCAGATGTCTAAGGTGTTTAATGTCTTTGAAATTTGCATGATATGGCATGGTTTTTTTAAATGTTTTTTTTTATTATTTTAAAGACATAGAAGCAATGCCTGAGTCCTGAGACACTGTTCAATGAGACGTCTTTGATCTTGTGTTGTAGTGTTACTTGTAGAATGATCTTAGTCCTTTGTAGTTTCTGTATTTAGCTTAACTGTGAACAATGGGCTTTTTTTGAAGAGAGATCTGAAAATGGTTAAGCTAACATACGTCACAACATGATGTGTTGTTTGTGTATTTGTACTTCTTCTAAAACTGGGTTTCTTTAATTAATACATGCTAAGATAATTTTTTTTCCAGACTTTTTAGAGTACTGTATATTTAGCAGTATTAATAGCTGCATTTTATAATTAATTCATTTTGTATATATTTATATAAGGCCTGTATATATGTTAACATCATCAAAGTTTCATAATAAATGCATTTAGCACTGAGATGCCAAAAAAAATGTAATTATTAAATTATGAATGAAATTTTGTAACAAAAGTAAAAATTATGTATAATTGATTTATGTGTTTTGGATCAGATGGAAATTCTGTAATTCTATGAAAAAATGAATTTAATTTATTTGATTTAATTAAAATGAATTAGAATTCATTAGAAATCAATCTAAAATGTCATTAAATATTGTATTATTACTTATGTGACCTTATAACAAGTGCTAGCTTAAGAAAGTGGCATGATTTGTGTCTTTTTAAGCAAATTTTGTTCAGTGTGACAACGCTGAAGAAACAGAGCTGGATTGAATCCGCAGACACTAGAGCTCTTTGTTGTTAGCATGAGTCCAAGCAAAAATGAGAAAGACCAGAAAAGAGCATAGCTGGGATTTCCTGCTTGACCCTACTGTATTTGAGTATACACTGAGTTTCCCTAACCTCTTTACTTTGCTTTCAGGAGAAGCTCAGTTGACCTGTGTTGACAAAAACACAAAAATCTGTTTGTTTTTGTTTCTCTGGGTAATAAATCAAGAAAAATCTCTAGACATGTGGACACTGTTTTTGCCACCAATGCATCCATTTTACAATTTGTGCTGGTCTCCAAAAATAAGTCCCTATATCCAGAAAAATATGCCTTTTGGTCAGTAAGATAAAATTTAGATAGACTTAGGTGCCGATGTAGGTTTAGTTTCAACAAAATGTCCTTACAAATATTTCTGTGCTAAGTAATTTTATTTATTTAATTTAAAAATGGAAAAAGTTGTTAATATTTGTTTTCTTAAGTGATGAAAATATTCATTCACACTATTAGCTTAGTTTAAGTGTAAGAACTATAAACTGGTTGTGTTGTAAAGTTATGAAGCTATATTAGCAATACCTATTTAGTGTGCTAAACCCCAAAGAAATTCCATTATTCATTTATTATTAAAAGGAGATTGCTTAATCAAGACCTTTATCAACAGCATGGCTTAAAGAAGTCTTATTTGCTCTAGAGGGAAAATAAACTTCAGTAATATTTTACTTATACAGTTGATACTTCAAAAAGCCATTCATCAGCTTTATAGATAATGCATTTTAGTTTTTTTATTAGTTAAACATAACAGATCTAACATTTCATGTGGCCGAAAGAAAACTTGTATTAAGGCTGTATAAAAGAGCAACCTTGGAAGTAAAATGTGTTCTATATGTTAAAAAGCAAGAGGAACAGAAGATTCTCACAGTTATAATGAGGAATGGGAGAACATGTGCGTGCTACATGGGAGCACCAACTGGAATATGTAGATGGAATTCAGTTGGAAAACTGTATATATACTTATATACATACACACATATACATATACTCATTATTAGTTTAAAATACAAAGTTTGTAGTATACATACTAGAATGTCTCATATAAAACATTCTGTTAAACATATGCCACCATATCAGTTGCTTCATCATCTGCCATGTTCTTTTAGATCTAAAGATAAATTGTTTTTAAAAAATGTTTGTGGTGTCTCCCATGTCTCAAACATGGTTTAGGATTAAAAAAAATTGTAATGTGGGCAGGGATTTTACATTTCCAGGTAGAAGACAAGCTATTTCCATCTAGATCTAGATAAGGACATTTGCTGGAGGCTGCTGATTGTCATTCCCAAATAAGCAGTTCTTTATAAAAGAACATTCTTTTAAAAAATCTTCACACAATATAAAGGGTCTACATAAAGTTAAGGTTACACTGATACTTTCCAAGGTCTCTTTAAGTACCTATTTAGCAGTAGCTTTGATAGAGCTGCTTGTGGATAGTCGTTGGGATATGAAGTGGGCAACTAATGGTGAGTGTGAAGGAGAGCAGGAAGAAGTAGCCCCCTCCACCACCCCATGCTAAACGTCTGCCCCTACTAGTCTTTGAACTGGGGGCGTGAGAAGGGCCAGTGTGGAAAATGCTGGTGGGATTTGGGTCTATGCGGAGAGAACGATCAGCAGCCTCCTAATCCCATCAAGTTCTCGGCATGCACACGTGCAAACAAACCAAGGTGAAGGCACTCCCTCGTCCTCACACTCCCTGGGGTACCCGTCACCCATCCAGGTGGGCAAACAGTCCCCAAGCCCACCATAACAGGGCCTTTTTCCCTTGGAGGATGTGCTAGGTGTTGCCAATCAGTTATCATTGATTGGCTTGCAGTTGAGGGTGTAAAAATACAATGATGCAACGATCTAAAAGTGACAATGTAATTTCATCTGTCTTGTTGGAATGTTAGAATCGGTAACCAATGCTGTATACATTAGAATAAACTAATAAACTAAATAAAATAATTTTTTTTGTGTTTTATTGTATTGTACCTGTATGTTTAAATTCAGGACCTGTACTTTCAGTTAGAGCATTAGCAAAGCAGGTAATTTGATTAGGGGCATGCAATATATGCATACCGGTATATAAATATCTATTGAAGTTAAACTCAAAAGTACCACCTAAATAGGCTTTTGGAATATGATAACCCTTTGTTTGGATGCTTTTCTGTCGATGCTTTGTAGAGAGATTGTAATTAACTAACATTACACTTGGACTGGCAAGGGTATTCAGGGAGTCCAGGGTGATCCCTAATCAGGAAAAGCAGTTAAGATTAGTGGGTGAGTGAGTGAGTGTAATTTGAGTTAAAGTAGCCTAAGCTCAGAACCTAAATCTAATTCTGATCTTGCGCTGATAATCCAAGTTTAAAACATTTTGTTTAGGACCAGGTTTGATCAAAATTATAAAATTCTTCGTCTTTTACTATTAACTGTTCACCCTAGCGCATCATCATCACCCACCTCCATTTCTTCTGGTCTTTGCATCTTTTTCACACAACTGCCTGTATGTCCTCTCAAGTCAAGTCAAGTAGGATTTTATTGTCATTTCAGCCATATACACAGTACACAGTGAAACGAAATAACGTTCCTCCAGGACCCTGGTGCTACACACAAGACAAGACACAACACAAGACAAGACACAAGACAACATAAGACACAACACAACACGGGGCAACAAGTGCAGACAAGACAGACAACAACAGACGGCACGACAGACAGTACATTCATCCGTGGAGGGCTGCAGTGTTGTGAAACAAAGCAGCCCAGGTAGATTATGTGTAGCAGTGTGGTGGAGCAGTGTTATTGAATTTAAAGTGCAAGAGTGCAACATGACATAAATAAATAAATGTGGGATGAAAAGTGGACTGGGTTTAGGAGTTCAAGCTATTGGTGGATTCACAGTTCAAGAGTCTGATGGCCAGGGGGAAGAAACTATTTCCCATCCTGGAAGTGGAGGCCCGTATGCTGCGGAACCTTTTCCCGGACGGCAGGAGGGAGAAGAGAGTGTGGGACGGGTGGGAGGGATCATCCACAATGCTGGTTGCTTTGCGGATGCAGCGAGTGGTGAAAATGTCCTGTACAGAGGGCAGAGAGATCCCGATGATCTTCTCAGCTGTTCTCACTACCCGTTGTAGGGACTTGCGGTCTAGGACGTTGCAGTTCCCGTACCAGGCAGTAATGCAGCCGCTCAGGATGCTCTCAATGGTTCCTCTGTAGAAGATGGTGAGGATGGAAGGTGGGAGATGGGCTTTCCTCAGTCTGCGCAGGAAGACTGCGCCACATTCTCTCTCTCACCACATTCATAAACCCTCTCTTTGCCTTTCCTGCATGGCAGCTCCATCCTCTTCTTCCAATATACTCCTTCTCTAGCCTCTGTCCAAACCAATGCAATCTTGCTTTTCTTACTTTGTTTCCAACCTGTCCAACATGAGCTATTCTTCTTGTTCCTAATCCTGTCCATCCTCTTCACTCCCAACACAAATCTTAGCATCTTTAACTCTGCCACCTCCAACTCCGCTATCTATCTTTTCATCAGCACCACCAACTCATACAACATCACCTCACTACCAACTTGTAGACCTTCCCTTGCACTTTTGCTGGTACCCGTCTGTCACAGGTCACTTCTGTCACTATTCTTCACACATTCCAACCTGCCTGTACTCACCTCTCTTCCACACTGCCCTTTACTTTATAGAGCAATATTATAAGATTATATAACATATATTGACTATTTAAAACTATTTTGATGTTTTATTCAGTCTCAAACAATGAGATCCAGCATCATTCAATTATCCATTTCTTTTTCCTGGCAGATCACATAAAGTTTTTTTTTTAAATAAAACAACTTTTAAAAGGTTTAAACAAATTTCATAATTTTCTTACAATGGAGGAATATAAGGTATATTTTCTAGATTTAATTACCATGATATGATTGTTTGGAATGTATTGTCTGATCCATGACTCCTCCAGTCATATTTGGCCATAAACAATTTTGAATCACACCAGAAAAATCAAATCAGATCAAATTGTGGTGAAACCTAAGATGATATGACACTTATGAAGCATTCCCTAAATGATCAGAATCTATTCTATCCTCATCATTGAGAAGTCAGAGATTTATGCCCCTACTATCATTGTTGGATAGAAAGTCCAGTCATGATAGTTAAACAAAAATCCTGCTTTTAGCCATAAATACTTTATGAAAGTATTTTTAAAAAAATTTGTGACATCCCTGAAACTGTAAATTCAAAACAGTATGTTTCGGCAGCTTGATTTCTGAGTTGCATGTGAAATATGTGAAATATTCCAGCTAATGAAACTTATCAGACCTGATCATAAAATGAAAGAAAAAGATTTTCAGCAGTACATGTAAAATCTTTGCTTCTTTTAGCACATTTGTTTTAGCACATTTTTGACCATGATGTTTTACAGGCTGCCGTAAAGAGCACTGACCATCTACTAAAATTCAGGCTGTTTATCAGACCACCTTGCTTGAAGACAGCTAATAGATTGAGGAATATAGAGGCAGATCATGTAGAACTGATCAAATTTCTTGCCTTTTGTTTGTTTTATGGTATTACTGTCTATCTCTGATCATGGTTTTTTTTTTATTCAGTGTATCTCTGTGTGTGTGTGTTTGTATGTGTGTATGAGCAAGAGAGCCCCCCAGAGTGAGTTTAGCTGCTTTGCCCATTACCCCTGACCCTGTGTGGATGGTTACAATAGCACTAGGCTGCATGTGGCATCTGGTCTTTTGTTAGAGAGGGAGTCAGTGAGGCTAGGCCTGAGTGGGGCCTGAGCCAGCCAGAGAAGCTGTATAGAAAAAGAAGGAGCCAGCAGCTCCCCTCCTTCATACTGATCTGTTTACCTTTCCTGATGAGATTACACCACATAGTCATTTAGATGCTGATTTGTGGTCACATTTGAGGAAATGAGAAATTATCTTCAAGGAGTCTTTATTTAACTGTGTGTATGTTTCATACCTGTAAGTTAGATGTCATGCATATCAAATTTCAATTATAAATGATTTATTATAATAATTACAATTTTTTAAATAAATCATATATAGCAATGGCCAAAAAATTGACACCTCTTACATTTTTGGAAAATGCACCACTTTGTTGAACAGCACAGCGAACCACAACGAAATTGGACCTCTGCATTTATCCAGCAGCTATTGAAAGCACCTAGGGAGCAATGACTGGGGACGGTACCTTGCTCAAGGGTACCTCAGAGCAACCTACTGGTGAGGGAATTGAACCCACAATCTTCCGATGCAGGGGCAACTCCCTAACCACTAGGCCACCACTGCCCCTTGACCTCTGCTTTTAACCCATGCAAACACAGTTCAGCAGTGGGCAGCTATTGAAAGCGCCCGGGGAGCAGTGACAGGGACGGTACCTTGCTGAAGGGTACCTCAGGGCAACCTACTGGTGAGGGAATCGAACCCACAATCTTCCGATGCGGGGGCAACTCCCTAACCACTAGACCACCGCTGCTGTGATGGGCACATTTCTTTGTTGACAGATTTTGGGATCAGTTTGAAAGCAAAAGTGAAGTGAAAGTGACAACTTGTCTTTGTGAATTCACAGCACAACACACAGTGAACCACAACAAAATGCAGTCCCTGCATTTAACCCATACTTTCCCATGCAGCAGGGAGTAGTGGGTACAGTATCTTGCTCAAGTGTACCTCAGGGCAACTTACTGGTCTGGGATTCAAAGCCACTGCTTTCCAAACCTGAGGCTTAGTCCCTAACCACTAGGCCACTGCTGCCCAATTTAATGCCTTATTTTGTGCAATTTAATAAAAAAATCATTGGAGGGTTCACAATATAGTGGGGAGAATCTGAATGTGGTGAAGATCATACATGGTGCTGCTTTCTGAATCATCTGTATCATTCTGAGTGGAGCAGAATTTTGTTCTCTGGGCTAATGGCTATACCCAGTACTTTTACATGAGTTGTGCTTGTGGCCAGAATTCATCCAACATTTGAATCCAACTTTCATCAACACTTGCACCTGACCTCAGTAATGCTCTTGTGAATTAATGCAATATAATTTTCACATTATTAAATCTAATAAGAAGCTGTATGAAAAGATCTCTAACCATATATGCTGTAATTAAAAATGTAAATATATTACTAAATAAAGATGCATCAAAGATATATTATTTTCCACAGATATTACAGGTACCCACAATAACAGAATGACCTGATGTTCAGAGCAGCTGAATTCTGTAAAGAAACAGTGTGACAGTATCAAATGGCTGTGAAGCATTATGTACCTTTCCACTTCAGATTACTGAAGTACAGACACTAAATAAATGCCTACCTCCTATGTCCCTTCAGAGAATTTCATTATTAACTCCATAACTCTCCAGAAAACAGAGCACAGACATAGTTCACACCTGAGCATCTAATATTCACACTGATTTATGACTAACACTCATCATTCATTCCAAATTAAGCCATAACAAGTTTGCAGTCAGTGGTAACTGAATGGGCAATGTTGTATGACTTTTCCAAAACTGGGCATCAGCATATTCTTTAAAAGAACAGAAGATAATAGCCAATAGGAGTGGCCATTTGAAAAAATGTTATTGTTTTCATGGTTAATCACTTTATGAAAAGCATTTGTTCTAAGGTTTCACTTTAATGTGGTAACATTTCAGTTCTAGACAATGCTGGGAAAAACTGGCTCGTCTTAATTGCATATAAGGGTGCACAGTAAAAATCTGAATAAAAAAAAAATCCTCTACTTCAAGAGTAATTCAAGCTAATACTTATGAAAACTACTTACATAGTGAGTTTAACATGTTGTAAAACAATGAAATAAAATAAAACATAAAAAATACACCATCACTTTTTTCACAGGTTATATTCAGTAAAAGGTCTCAGAAAAATAACAAAGCATGTAATTTAGTTGTGCAGACTCTGCAAATGACTCTGTTCTGCATTCTGTGTTGTGCTCCCCTGTTAGCCACCAGTTATACTGATTTCTTTGGCAGAATGCTAATTGATGAGTTATTGCTTTCAATCCCTAATAGCAACATTAACAAATTGAACTGAACTATACTATTAGCTAGTGTGTGTGAGTACATGATGGGATGAGTTCCTGCGCCTCAGATGTATAACTGCAGCATCCTTTTCAGCGTTTGGTGACACCTCCACTGATCCCTCCTGCTCTCTCTGTTCAAATGGCCCCCTCCAGTGTTTATAGCAGAGGAAAGCCTGCCAAACACATCTGTACAAATGGGGAAGAGATTAAAGCTTTTAATGGGCTTGACCTCCCTAGATCTGAACTAGTTCAGTGGTGTAATGTATAAGCCCACTCCTGGAACAAATAAAGCTCAACAGGCCTGTTGTATCGGGGCTTTGAAGCCTTTGTTGCAGCTTTAAAGCAGGTTTCGTAAACACTGTCTTTGAAGATTGCGCCTCCGACTTAAATTTTTCATTTGTTCATTGATTTTCTTTGGCTGGTGACTCATCCAGGGTGTTTCCCTCCATTTCACCCTATGAGAGCTGGGATAGGCTCCAGCACCACCCAAGTCCCTGTAGAGTGGATTTATTTACAATCAGCTTGTATTTTAAAGCAATAGTTTGACAGCCACCTCCACCATTATCATAGATGTAGTCAGTCAACACATCTGGTGTCTTAAGTTTGCTTCTTTAGTTAGGACTGTAGCCTCAAACCCTATTGAATGGTTAAATAATCAAACATAAACTTAATAGACTTCTGCCATCATATGATAATATCTCAAAAACATATTTGTAAGTCAGATTAGCCTTGTAGCTTCAGTGCAAATATCAAATGTTAAGCATTACCTTCCTGATCAAAATCATTTCAGGATCACTCAAGGACAGCTATATCATCTATTGTTTTAAGTGAAAGTGACGATTTTTGGCATTGTAAAATGCAGCACAGCACAACAAAATTGGGGTGGCGGTGGTCCAGTGGTAGGATACTTGCCTATGGACCTATGGCTGAAGAGGTTCCAGGTTCAAAATCCACCTCTTGCACTACCACCACTGGGTCCCTGAGCAAGACCCTTAACCCTGAATTGCTCCAGGGGGACTGTCCCTGTAATTAGGACACACGTGCAGCAGGGGGCAGCTATTGACAACACCTGGGGAGCAGTGACGGAGACAGTACCTTGCTCAAGGGTACCTCAGGGCAACCTACTGGGGAAGGAATCAAACCCACAATCTTCCATTCCAGGGCCAACTCCCTAGCCACTATGCCACCACTGCCCATTTTGCTAAAATCACTAACCTACATGTAGAAAAACAGGTACTGCAAAAAAAGTATGAATGACTCTAACCTCCAAATAATCTGATGTATGAAATGTTTGCATCAAGAGCTTATAGTGCTCTTCCAAATTCCAGCCGCCCTCATAGCTGCATTACACTATTCTGACATTTGTAGCGGTTTCTCACTGGTGCTTTTTAAATGCCATTGGATTTCTCAAGCTTGTAATTCAGATGTATTTGTAAAGCAGACTTTAAGCTTAGTTCTCTTTAAAGGGCAAAAAAGAGCAGCCCCCTGTGTCTCTCTCTCTCTCTCTCTGTGTGTGTGTGTGTGTGTGTGTGTGTGTGTGTGTGTGTGTGTGTGCATCTGCCTGTCTGTCTGCTCTGTGATGGTTTGGTGACCTGTCCAGGCTCCAGCACAGCCCACAGCCCCTGATCCTAGGACCAGCAGCTAGGAAAATGTGTGGGTGAGTGATTATAGACATGGCCAAAAGTTTTGAGAATTACCCAAATTTAAATTTTCACAAGGTTTGCTGCCTCAATTTTAATGATGCTCAGTTTGCAAAACTCCAGAATGTTATTAAAAGTGATCAGATGAATTGCAATTATTTGCAAAGTCCCTCTTTGGCATGAAAATAAACATAATCCCAAATAAATAGATAAAAATTTTCCACTGTATTTCAGCCCTGGCACAAAAGTACCTGCTACATCATTTCATTGATCATCTCATTAACAAAGGTGAGAGTGTTGAGGAGGAGAAGGCTGGAGGTCACTCTGTCATTCTGAATGAGTTAGAACATCAGAGTGGATGCTTTAAAAGGAAGCTGGAGCTTGAAATCATTGTTCTTCCTCTGTTAATCATGGTTACCTGCAAGGAAATTTGCAGGCATTGCTTTGCACAAATAGGACTTCACAGGCAAGGATATTGTTGCTGGTAAGATTGCACCTAAATCAACTATTTATTAGAACTTCAAGGAGAGAGGTTGTTATGAATAAGGCTTCAGGGGACCCAAGAAAGTCCAGCAAGTGCCCAGGACTGTCTTCTTAAGTTGATTTAGCTGCAGCATCGGGACACCACCAGTACAGAGCTTGTTCAGAAAAGGCAGCAGGAAGGTGCACCTGCAAGCACAGTGAGGTGAAGACTTTTGGAGGATGGTCTTGTGTCAAGGAGGGCAGCAAAAAGGCCACTTCTTTCCAAGAAAAACATTAGGGACAGACTGGTATTCTGCAAAAGGATTGGACTGCTGAAGACTGGGGTAAAGTCATTTTCTCTGATGAGTCCCCTTTTCGATTGTTTGGGGCATCCAGAAAAAGATTGTACAGAGAAGAAAAGGTGTGCACTACCATCACAACTGTGTCATGCCAACAGGAATGGGCTCCATCAGTCAGGATTTGGCCCAGTTGTTGATTGACTACATGCCAGGGTGAGCTGCAGAGGTCTTGAAAAAGAAGGGCCAACACTGCAAATATTGACTCTTTGCATAAACCTAATATAATTGTGAATAAAAGCCTTTGAAATAAACTCATGAAATGCTTGTAATTCCGCATACCATATAAACAGCTGACAAAAAGTTCTAAAAACAATGAAGCAAGAAACTGTAAAAACTAATTCTCTAAATTTTTGGCCATGACTGTAGACCAAAGAAGCATGTGCCCCCTCTGTTGGTCAGTTTGTATGTTTTAAAATGCAGGCCTTACTGCTACCAGTTCCATGCAATGATATTATCTGAACAGGTATTTGCTCCTGTGTTCTGGTTTCCAGTGTGGGGAAAAGGAGTATAGGACTTCTCTTAGGGGATCTCTTTGTTCGTGTAAAGTTTTCCAATTCACTATATTACATTTTTTTCTATACATTACAAAGGTAATTAGGGAAAAAATTTAAACTCTTTCAAAATCAGAAGACCTCAATCTCAATCCTCAAATGCAGAAACAACATATGAACTTTGGTTGGCACTAGTGGTTAAGGACCATAAATTAGGGGCATGTGTCTTTCTGGATCAATAGATTACCATGAGGTACCCTGGAGCAATGCATGGCTGCCCACTGCTCCATTGGGATTCATGGCTACCCACTGTTCCACTTGGGAGCAAGGGTTGAATGAAGAAGAAGCAAGAAGCAGTGGTTAAGAACATGACCATATAATAGGAGGATTGAGGATTTGAGTACTAGACCAGTCAGTCACACTGAGGTACCCTTGAAGAAGTTACTGTCCCCAGCACTTCTCCCCAGGTATGGCTGCTCATTACTTCATGTGGTTAAAAGGTTAAATGCAGAGAATGCACTTTATTGTGGTGCACTGTGTGCTGTGGTTTCTTCATAATGACAAATTCATTTTCATACTGAAAAGCATGTTGTCTGGAGTCACCCATGGCCTTATAGTTAGGGAAGAGAATATGCAACTGATGGTTGCCAGTTCAATCCCCTAGACTGGCAGAAAAGATGTGGGTGGGTGAACAATGCCTTTTCTGCATTGATGGCCTAGTTGATACTATATGTGCAAGCGCAATATCTTAATTAAAACTGAAATTTCTGTTGTTATTAGTGCAAGGGGGTAGCCAATTAATTATAAGAAAATTAATTATCATATGGCTGTTTTTTTTGTTTTTTTTTTATCGGGGGTTCGAACCCCTTCCCAGTGGTTTGCCCTGAGGTACCCTTGAGCAAGGTGCCGTTCCCGTCCCGCTCCTCCCTGCGATGGGCTGGCGACCTGTCCAGGGTGCATCCCCCGTCCTCGCCTTGTGTGCGCTGGGTTGGACACCAGCACTCCCCCGCGACCCTGTTTGGGACAAGCGGCAGATAATGGATGGATGGATGGCTGTTTTTATTCTGCAGGCATAAAAAAGCCAAGGTTCAGTTGTCCTGTAAAAGGCTAGGTCCACTTTCAGGTGAGAGTTTTCAGTTTCCAGATCAAGAATTAGGGTTTAGCAGTTTCTAAATCAAGATTTAGGGTTCAGCAATCAAGGAGTAGGGGCATGAGTTATGATTTTTGGGCTTCTCCTAATAGTGGCTGTAAACCAACTGCAAACAATGAAAAGAATTCTCATCATAAAATTGGCAAGACAGATTGACACATTGATTATAATGTCATCTGCACTCAGTACAGCTAGGGCTTGCTTTATATGTTGAAATAATATAATTCATGTGAATTTCCCTCTGACTTTGCTGATAATAATATAAATAGTGAAACTAAGCAGAATTACCATTGAATAGATGAACAGAATTCAGGCTTGAGAATACATTTATTAATGAGTACCTTTCACTGTAACAATGAAAACACCATCATAAGAGTGGCACGCTGTGTGCACCTGGTCACTAATCCTTTGAGCAGATTTGTACAAATGAATACACACGGAAGGGGATAATTGTATAGGTAGGTAAGCTTTAACTCATTCACAATGCTTTTAACATCAATGAGACATATTACTTAAGTCTTTTATTCATTTGAAAGGATGATTTGGCATTCAGGTATACTACAAAGCCAAGTCCTTACATTTGACTTAAATAACATTCTATTGCGGTTCCTCTTTAAATTCAACTTCACATAATTTTCCTTTGCTGTAATTATGAGACCTCTAAGGCTGCAGCAAAGACCTTGGCCACCAGGAGGCCCTACAACCATTACTACTAATGGAATAATTGCAAGTTCTAAAGTTGTGGGCTCTCTGTGAAAGCAGGTCTACAGTTAGTGCAAAACATGCAAATGAAGGACAATGTACAAAACTACTGGTGCAAAAGTTGTTGGAAAAAAGTCTTCATCATGGCTGCATCAGGCCTATAGCCAGGCTTAATACACTATGCTAAGAAATATACCAACAGGCTCCTCTCCTCATTTTTAGGTTTAGGTTTATATTAAACACCGGTTTCAGAGAACAAGCACTGTGCTATCATATTAACAAAAACCTTTATTTTAAACACTGCACCACCATGTCATCCCAGATATGTTCAGAAGAGGTTACAAATTCCAGAAATATAATGGATAACCATTTTAACTGGCAAAATGTATATAATTATTATTAGTATTATTGATAATTAATGTAATTTCAAACATTGAAAAAATAAGTATAACTATAATATAATTTTATTAGGATTCTTTATCCTGAAGATACAGAACGTTTGACTTTGCTAGATTTTGAATCAGTCATACCTGTAATTTCTAAAAAAGGTTCAAAAGAACAATTTTAACAAATCAGACAGGTTTTATCTGCAGGTAGGTAGTATTTCAAAGTACTTTCACTTGACAAATGTATTTTCTTATTTCAAAATGCAAACACTGAAAGCCCAGAGCTTCTCTTCACATCTAAGACTCTAGTTCACTAGCTCAGTGAAGTGTGTAGATGAAACCACTGCTTCACAAAAGAACAGCTGATCCGTGTGTTAAAACCATTTTTCCTGTTCACTACACCCGGCTCACAGCAACAGCTGTACTGATTGGGTTATTTTTCCACCACCGTCTTTTTCTTCATCAGCACACACTCTCCCTCATTTCTTTCGTGTCATCTTCCCTCTATCAACAGTATGGCTCCATTCTCAACACTTCCTTTCACCTGCTCTAAACCATGACAAACCACTGCATTAGCTGGCTAATTGGGGGAGACTGGGGGAGTGGGAGAGGCCTTATGTGATGTCTGGGTGGTATTTTCTAAATGAAAGCGTCTGTAATTTTCATGGTAGGAGTGAAATGGGGAAAAGAGAGAGATAGCAGTCTATGTACTAGAGACTCACTCACCACAATAATGCTTGAAAAGGTTTCCTCAGCATCTAAATGCCAAAGGGCCTCCTTTCTTTCCTGTCTTTTTTTTTTTTTTGGACCTCTTTGGCCCCTTTTGAAACTGATTAATGCTTCAAGGACATCACTTAAATACTCTTTTTATAACAATGGCACCAGCGTCATCACATTAATGCTATGTGAAGGTAAGGGCACTCAGTAATTGTGTAGAAATAAGCTGTGATGATTTAAATCACAGCTTTTGTCTCTCTTGCATGTTATCACTGTTGACAAAAGACATTGTGGTGGATTTCCATCCTGTTAAGGAAAGGAACACCTAAAACTCTGAAATATTCTCTGCTGAAGTTAAACATGAGAGCCAAAGGTAGTTAACCTTGATAAACTATTTTTGAGGTTTGTTAGACCAGCAGGACAAGCTTAACCAACGAACTGTACCATTCTTCCACACTTAATTAATTTCCAGCTTGTCAACCACCTTGAGCTTCTAGACCTGCAAGCATCAGAATTATTTTTTGCAATATTTTATTTTTGGTATTTTTAACTTTTAGAATAAAACTCAGGACAATACTAATTACAAGATAACAAGTTCATCTTAGACATTAGGGGATACATTTTACATAGATTATTAATAAGCACCAAGCACAGCGCTTATTAAAATAACAAAAAGCTTGGGAGATTCTAGTAAGTGAATGCTCATCACATTTACTACAGCAATGCTAATTGCCATTATTAATTTAGTTTGTGCTGTTTTTTCACTGAGGGGGCAGTGGTGGCCTAGTGGTTAGGGTGTCGGCCACATGATCGGAGGATCGGGGGTTTGAACCCCTTCCCAATGGGTTGCCCTGAGGTACCCTTGAGCAAGGTGCCGTCCCCGTCCTGCTCCTCCCTGCGATGGGCTGGCGACCTGTCCAGGGTGCATCCCCCGTCCTCACCCTGTGTGCGCTGGGTTGGACACCAGCACTCCCCCGCGACCCCTTTTGGGACAAGCGGCAGAAAATGGATGGATGGATGGATGTTTTTTCACTGTCCCAAACAGTTTTTATTTTTTTATTCATTATTTGTTTATTTTTTGACAAACAATTTTTTTTAATGAATCAAATAAATAACTTGCCACATTACTGTGTTTGAGGATGTTTGGGTTTAAATGTGACTCAGCCATCTATAATTTAAAACCAGAATACAGCATTTTATTGATTTGCTGTAAGATAGGAAATATCTTGGAAAGTGATTCATTTATGTGTGCACAAAATTATCACATTTTACTAAACATGCACTAGTGAAAATCTAAAAAACTAAAGAGTTGAATTATGGTGAGATCTACTTTCCCTGACTCATACATAAGTCTGTGCCTCTAACATTGATAATTTTAGCCTAGCAAATTAAAAAGAACCTCCATAATTACAGAGATAATTGTGTGCAGTGTGTTTTAATGGGCCTGTCAATGAGCACTGGAGTCTGCAGCCAATCACACTGTACCACCAGCAGGAGGGAGCAAAGAAGGAGGGCCCACCTCAGAGAATGTTCAAATGAAAATGTCAGTCATATTATTTTTAATGAGTAAATTAGTGCAAAGTAGCTCATTGTCATGGCTGAAAAATCTGGATGCCTTATCCATGATCACTGGGAAAAAGCTTATATTTAGACAATTAAATTAGAAAATTGAGAAAGAAAGAAGGAGAGAAGTGGTAGTTGAGAGAATTATAGGAAACAAAGCTTTGAATTTTTTTATCATAAAACAGTAATAATTATAATAACCTTAATAGTATATAATACAGTGCCATTCTCCCTTCACCATTTACATAAAAAAACAGAATACACATTAACAATATAAATAACTAATTAGACCCCCTTTTGCAGGAATCAAAGGAATCACATCTTGACATTTTCTTTACTATTCACTAGTATAACCCAGAATTTATTGTTCTATTGATTGTCAATCCATCTCATGTAACCTTTTTAATATAGTCATTTGAATTGTCCATGTGCTCTTTCACAAACTGTAGATGTGAAGCATCCGATGGTGTACTCATAATCATTAACATCAGGCCATGTGAGAGAAGCTTTTAATTGTTTAGAGGTCATCAGCCTTTGTGATCTCACAATCTTATATGCCTTGCCTTTATGCCTATATGACTTTTGTTGGCCCACATTCCTGGGAAACAGTGGTCTTGAATTATATTGTGCGCAGACTAGTGTAGTCCAAACACTATAGAAATAGTTTTGTTACCTTTTCTAGTCTGTTGAGCTTTAACTCTTATTCTGAGAGCATCAAAAATCCTCTGTTCGCACCATGATACATTTCTACAAACGTGCTACATCAGACTTTGATGAATTTCTTTAAATAAAAAAGACTGTCCACTTACACCTGATTGTCATCCCATTGATTAAAAACAACTGATACTAGTTTTACCTTCAAATTAACTGGTAATTCTAGATGTTCACATATTTTTGTCAATGGAAATGTAATATTGGATCA
Source organism: Hepsetus odoe (assembly GCA_017165825.1). NCBI lineage: Eukaryota > Metazoa > Chordata > Actinopteri > Characiformes > Hepsetidae > Hepsetus > Hepsetus odoe. The sequence goes on from CM029368.1 coordinate 23,414,473, forward strand.
TTTTCCTTAATAAATAATAGCCAGGTAAATACTTTTGACTTATTTGTGTTGAAAACTTCTAGAAGATTCACAAACTTTCAAACAGGTGTACTGCATAACTCAGTTAACAGCCTACCATGCTTTATGTTATGTATAAAAGTACTGCACAGACCATGGATGCAAGACCTAAATCATAGGAGAAGAAAGGACATTTATTCACAATTACTGTTTAAATGGCAAGTGTTGCAGTGGTAACAGTGACTAAGGTAATCACTGAATTAACATTGCTTTGAAAGATATCAATGAACATGTTTGGTTGACCATGATGATTGTGTTTAAGTACAATTATTAACAGAAAGGTAGATGCTTCTTGGGTGGCTGACTATTCTGATGGGGGGGGGGGGGGGTGTGATCAATGAATGTTCAAATGAAAATGTCAGTCATATTATTGACATCAGTAAAAACAGTCTATCTGCAAATGCTTAAAAAAAGGATACTGGGAGTTCTGAAAGGCATAAACCCCTCATTACAAAGGCAAATGACCATCTGAGAAATTGTGGTGTAAAGTAGTGACGTGAAAGTGACAACTTGTCATTGTGAATACACAGCACAATAACACAGTGAACCATAAAAGAATGCAGCCCCTGCATTTAACCCATACCCACACATACAGCAGGGGGCAGATATTGAAAGTGCCCATGGAGCAGTGACTGGGATGGTTCCTCCCTCAAGGGTACCAGTAAGGGATTTGAACTCACAATCTTCTAAGCCTGGGGCCAACACCCTAACCACTAGGCCTCCACTGCCCCAAGCAAACAAGTTTGGCACCATGTACCAAGAGAACAGTACGGAACTGAATGTCTGTGCCTTACTGAGTCAGTGCTGTAATGCTGTTATCACCATAAAACTGTGTCTACCAATCTCAGCCCTGGACATCTTGTCCTGCACATTGTAGTGTTTTCCCTGCTCTTATATATCCACTCCTGCCCAGGAGAGGTTTGTTAATTAGCCATTGGTTGGATCAGGTATGTTGTAAACAAGAAAAACACCATAATGTCCCTGCAGGCCCAGAGCTGGGAACCCCAGTGTCAGAGTGATGGGTCACTGTAAATCCTGGTCTTTAATAGGATTACAACCCCCCTAAACCCCCCCCCCCCCCACACACACACACAAAACACAAGGGGTCACCAGATTTCAGCCTAATCGGACACTTATGGGAGATTGTAGAGCAACATGTTAGCCAGCACTCTCCAACACCATTGTCAAAATAACAAATGAGGGATTATCTTTGAGAAGAAAGGTGTCCCATCCTTTCAGTTCAATTACAGAGCCTTTTTTGTCACCAATTTGCACAATGCACTATCCTCAGGGATAAGAAATTTAATGAAAATTTAAGTTAACTGACAATACAAACAACTATTTCTCGGGAGTGTTTCCCAGTGTTTCTTTGCACCGATCCTGCCTACAGGGAAAGTAGAAATATCACACACATTTACTATTGCTGCTCAAAACCTGAAAAAGGCTCTAAATCATGGAGAAATTCCAATAGTTAAACATGTAATTTGTCTGGATGCCTGTTAGCAGGAAAAGAAAAGAGAGGGCTCATGTGCCATGTCAATAAATCTCCCCATGAAACAGAGTGCCCCCTCAGGCAATTCAGCAAGAGCTCTTTTCCGGTAAGGAACAGAGGAGCCAATTGGCGTCATTGATAAGAATGGAGACACATTACTTTCTGCTGAATCTCGTCTACAGGAGATGATGGGTTTTATTGAGTAATTTTTTGACAACTTATGTTCTACATTCATGGAGAACTTCTATGTTGTAATACGTGTTACGGCGTCACTGGCACTAGATGACACTGTTGAGTAGCAGATGTGCTGGAGAATTATACTTTCCCCATCCATTTTTGACATCTCTTCTTTTAATTACTCCATTGAAAGAGTTTGCTGTTGTCTGGAAGCCTTTTTAGACCACCATCACCAAATTGTTCCTGACAGGAGTTTCCATTCAGCTGTCAAAGCATTTTTAATTTAGAGAGCCATTCTTAATTTATTCACTACACTTATTAAAATAGCAGCTCCTTTTTTTGCCAAGGACCAGCCACATCCGCTGATTTTATTTTATGTTTATTTTTCCCCAAATATATTAGCTGCATTGAAAGTTAAAGCAATCATAAATGCAGCACAGAATGAAAGGTATGACTAATTATCCAGAATTACCTAGATTTATCAAATCCTTATGAATGATTTCACCTGTTTTTCTAATAAAGCTAACATTTTGGACACATTTTTCCACTCATAATAAAAGAAATAAGCAATGCGATTCCAATTGTTCAATAAAATTGTGCTTTTGAAGCAAAACACAGTGCAATGCCATGAGATACATTACTTCATTTAAAAACAGGCTTGCCTTCTCTTTTGCATTGTTTGTCTATCACAAATACTGCAATAGTCATTTTTTGGTCTACTTTGCTAATTTGATATTATGTGCTATGTTTTTATTCCTCCAGAACTTTCAGAAAATCCAAATAGTCAATCCTCTTTCCTGACTTTGGGATGAGAAGGCCAAGATGGACAACAGACACACATAACATGACACGCCACACAAAGGGATTAGACTTGTATGACCTCATTTACACCATAGACAAACAGGGCCTCTCTCTTTGTTGTGGTTGTGTGTGTGTGTGGGTGTTGTGTAGATGTGCAGAATGATGCCAACTTACTAATTCCTGCAACAATCTACACAAGAAGGAAAGTAACACAAATGGGAAGATTTTAAGGTCGGTTTCAAGGCTCCAGAAAAAAAACGGTTTTACTTTTTTTCTTTTTTAACCCAGTGACATCAATCTAGCCCTGAATTCCAGGATTATGTGAAATTAATTCAGTTTTAGCAAGCCACAGAACAGATGGCTGTTTCATTCAGGACTCAGGCTGGTTTTGTTGCCTGGCAATCTCTCCCCAAACCAAATCAGAGACCATAAACTGTCACTTAGGGCCGGTGGAATCTCGTTTCGCCCACAACCCCAACTGTGAAAGCGTTGGCCTGTCCCTCATGCTGAGGTGCTGCTACCCCCATCCAGACGCCTTACGCAGAGCAGCAAAGACCTTTCAGCAGGTCATTACACCGAAAGGAACCTCCCTCATTCCAGACATGGAAAAACTGTTCTTAGGTGCATAAATGTGAAGCCTCCAGAGACTCAGCGTGTTTGAGTCAAAAAATATCTTCTATTATTATCATGATTATGTGCTTTCCCTATTGCTAACTGTCTGTCGGCCTACTGTAGAGCTTTGTTTATAATTTTCCATCTGACTATTTATCTTGTACCATGATAGACAGATCAGTTGACAGATATTAATCATATTTTCTCACCCAGACTGCACTAAGAAGACCATTTAAACTGAGACATACACCATTATCAGTGAGGGGTGTGGGAAACTGTGGCAAGTGTGAAAATGTTCCAATTAAACTAAAAATGTTCAATATCGGTAAATGTGAATTTGTAGTGTTGTTGTTGTTTATTAACTGGAACGTGTTATTTAACATTCAAATGTGCTGTATGGCATCCCAACACAGATGATCCTGAGCTCGGTTCAGTGAGGGCCTTGGCGGGTTTCTCTGTGTTTCTCCTTCAGTAAAGGCGGGAGTTTACAGGAACAGCAGGCAGGCCTCATCACGCGCGGAGCAACACAGGAATGCATTGTATGTGTTAGAGAGACAGGGCAGACAGGCGAAATAGTGCCTAAGTTCATTAAAAATTGTCCTACATCGGTTTCTGTCCTTGTAGAAATCCTGCTGTTGAACACCAAGCTAATTAAAAATTCCTGTAAGAAAAATCAGAAGCGTAATGCTGGAGTTGAGACTGATTTTCCGCTCAGGAAAAAAAAAAAAACCTTCACTCGCACACATACAAGTGAGCCGCGGAACAATCCCTAAGGTTGTCTGTCTGTGCTTCGTCCCTGAAAGCACACACAGTAAATTGAAGCACGGATCGGCTGGAAAACCCGGCATGGAGTATGATGTTATCAAGTAAGAAAAGCTCACACAGAATCAAACAAAGATGGTGATATATTACGATTGGGCGTTGCAGCGAAGCAATGAAACGACACATAACGAAAGTGTGGATATTTGTCACCGTCTTCGACGTATGTTTTAGTAGTTAGGCCCTTTACTCTGATGTTCAGTCCGGGCAGGCTACTGCGACTCCCAGGATCCGGATCGGCTCCTCTGACCTCTACACACATCTGATAGTTGTGCAAATGGGATAATATAGCTCCATACATATATATATGTATGGAGTAATGTGTAATGTGTCATTTTAAAAGGTACAGAGGTAAAAGTGAAAAAAAGGTGTCTCCCTTCCACTTCCCTCTCATTGTGTACTGGCACAGATATACCGATTGCAAATGTATGTAATACACAGTGATCTTCAAATGTAAATATTTATGTACTTTATTACAGCTATATAACCTGCAACACTGAACATATGGACTACAGACACATAAACTATTGTGTGTTGTATTTTTTTTTACAAGCAATTAAATATCCTTAATACAATTTACAGTCAAGAATTCTAATTAAAATATGATACTTGAAGAATGACGATTACACCTCTTACACCTATTGCACTTGCTCTGAGAAGTGGTATAAGTAATTATTCATGAGACGGCCCAGGTCTCTGCTGCCAAGCTAATTGGATACCAGAACTGTACACGGGATTACTCCCATTAATATTTGTCAGGTATTCGGGATTCCCTGCCAAATCTTTCTGTCTCCTGTTGACTGGCTCCTGCTATTCTGGCTCCACAAGTGTCTGCCAGTGACACGCCTCTATGGCACTGCAGTCCAGCCATCCAGGCTCTGGAGAAAGGCCTCCGTGTCGAGTCAGAGGGGAATTCAGTCAAACATCGGGTGGTCTCTGTGTCCCGTGCCAACATGCCACTGTTTCAAACAGATGACGTATTAAGTGGCTGAGCCTGTGGAGAACCTCCATGTCGTGTGTAGTGAATCCAGATCTGTGTTCACACATGCAGGGCTTTTCTAAAAACATGCATGAGTAAAGAGCTCCCAAATACTTAAGGGACAGTATCTGAGAACATCTTTTGGCTCTAGGCCTGTCAATAAGAGAACTTTGATCATCTTGGCAAGAAAGGAAGAAACACATGGACTATTCTTCTTGTTCTTCACAGTGGACATAACCCTTTACCCCAGGGCTCCTATTGCTTCTTGGATTTTTTTTAACCCTTTCAAAGGTCTGGCTTACTGTAAAATTATACTAATTATTCAGCAATAACATAGAGAACTATGCAAAGGGACACTAGAACATAATATAAGTGTGAACATACTAGTGGGTCCCAGTGATTAAATATTTCTATATTATCCATCTATCTATTAGCTGAGCCGTTGATCCTACCAGGGTTGCAGAGAGAGGGGGCGGAGGGCTGGAACCAATCCCGTTGCTCATAAATCGTAGGGCAGACAAAGAACCTGGACAGGTTGTCACTCCAACGCAGGGCAAACAAACTCACACTGAGGGGCAGTTAAACATTCTTAAACATCTCCATTCCCCTTGTCTGATTCCATGTAGACATGGGGAGAACATGCAGATCCTCAGAGAGATAACCCAAAACTTTTAGCATCAGGTTATGGGTACAGTCTGGTTTGTGAGCAATCTTTCACATTTTTGCATGTCAGTTTAAAAAGTCCAAACTGTAAACCAGGGGTGTGGAACTCCAGTCTTGGAGGGTCGGAGTCAAGCACAATTTGGTGATTTTCCTCCTAAAACACACCTGGTTCACAGTTAGTGGCGGGTGTAGTGAGTGTGCTTGAGGAGGGAAATCACCAGATTGTGCTGGACAATTTGGTGGACCAAGACCGGAGCTAGACACCCCTGCTGTAGACTGTTACCTATAAACAAATATATATTCCCTTCAAAATTTAAGTTGAACATGCAGTATGCTATGTGAGGGTGTTAACATATGAATGATTTAGCTAATGTGAATGAAGTGTACAGCTCAAAGAACTTCTAAGAGCTGATCCAGACAGCATCTCACTTGACTTAAAGTGAAAGTGTCTTGTAAACAAGCTAGTGAAGTACTCAGCACATATCAAGGGGTCTCGCTTATCAAACTGTGCTAATGTCACAGAGTAACGCTCAAGGCCTCAGAACATCACGCCTCTGATAGAAAGGTCAACCTTCACTCTTGCTGTGATGCTTTGATCCTGACAATATTAGCATGTGTCGCATCAATCCCTGTTTATACATCACTCCCTCCTCCCCAAAAACCAAATATCACTACAGTATAACATTGATTATCCTATTTTTAATCAGTTCTCTTGGAAGGTTAAATGCTTGCAGTTATCTGAAGTGCTGATTAATAATCTTAGAGATTATATGTGATTTAAAAGAGTAGTATGAAATGAAGTTTGGTTACAGTCTTTTTCAAGACAGGACTAGTATTAGTAGTCTTACTTGTACATTTTATTGTGCTTTAACTCCAGCTGTTTTTGGTCATTTTGTTTTAACCTCTGCTAAAATGTGCCATATAAAGTTTATAGTAATAATAAAATCCTCATAAATATTTTAAAAAATAATAAATTCACCCTGCCCCTCAAACTTGGCCTCTTCCCACTTGTCATGTCTGGCTGACACACAGTGCTGCCACGGTGACAGGGTTACCCCCTCCACCCCCACGCAGCTGTCGGTAGTTACATAACAGCCAGGCCTTGTCGGGCTTGGTGGCGGGCTTTGTGCGCCTGTCACTGACGGCGATTGTGGCTGAGATTAAGCGGCGGGTGAGGAGACAATGTGAAGGGGTTTTTACCTGCTCTCCAGCTGCGCAAAACACAACCCAACACACGCAGACGCGGCACTGAAGGCCAGGGAGGCGAATGGCTGCTTGTCCTGATTTTTCCATGCTGGCTTTCATACTGTGATTTGTTTGAGAGCTGCTTGCTTGCCTTAAATGTCTCGGTCACATTAGAGGGGTGAAAACACAGCAGGAGCGCATTGGGCTCACTTTCTACACTGGTTTTCTTTTCGTCTCAGTAGGTAATGGCATGCTGAATGTTGTTTCAACCTGCCGTGTACCCTTGAAGGGTCTGTTATGTCAGGATGAATAGCATCCCTGCTCATGTGTTGGGTTGTTTGTTATGGACTTGAATAGTCCTGTTTATGACTAACATGAGATCATGTTAAGAAACAAGAGAGAAGCGAGGCCTGTTACAATGCTAAACATGTTCATCCGTAGAACCAATGGCAGAACCAGTAGGATTGTACCGTCACTGTTTTCCTTGTCATAGGCAGAAATGAGGATAGGGTTCAGCTCAGAATCAAAGTGGCTTTGTCAGAAATATTCAGTCACTGAAATATTCAGTTTAGACCTCAAATAAAAAATAGATATTTTTAGATATTATATTATTCATTGTATCTAAATATGTCTTCCCAGTTTTGAAGTGCAATATTCATAATGGTAAAATATTGTGGTGGAAAAAAATATCAAAAACAGTCAAGCACATACTTGAATATTCTGTTTCAGTAACAAATAAGGTTTTAAATCAGAAAACAATTGTGTTTAAATCAGAACAATTGTGAAATAGTGTCTCATGCAGTTGCCAATGTGTTCGTAACCAATGTAATAACTGTGTGAAGAGGCCTTGTACTCTTCAGATGTCTGGTTCATATCACCACTGCTGGTGCTTTGGAACAATGGTTTACACCTGAAACTGATAAGGATGTCTAAAACAGAATACTTCTCATCAAACCTTTCTGAATAAATTAGTTTACATCTCAGCCATTTGCCTCTTTCTTTATTTGCCTCAGACTTCTGTTATTTAAATATTTTAATGATTGTTATTAGACCTTTAAAAGGTCAGTAGTCTTGTCCCACAACTTCAAGATAAATCTCAAATGGTCATGTGTTTTTGATGGTCCTCTGCTTTAAGACCATCTCAAACATGATGAAAATTGATTCAGCTGTGGTTTTGTTGTTTTGTTACTTTGTTATTTGTTCACTCAGTTTTCCTGAGTCAATATTCATCTTTTTTGGGTGGCAGATGGCAGCCTTTTGTAGGTTCAGCATCTGAAGATAAGGACACACAGGTGCTTGTCGTAAACACGTATTAATAACAAGATTATTAAGCTAGAAACTATAAAAATGGGAGCGCAGGGCTGGGGGCATTGTCAGTTTATAGTTGGAGTCCCTAATTTCCCCTGGGTATAGGTTGTTAATTTAATGCAGTATAGCATTGTATACCCACAGCACAGGAGCAGGGATGGAACAGAGAGACAACACATAGCTTCAGTACATCACCGTTCTCATCTCTCACATAAAGTCTAGATACAGCCAGATTCAGGAGGAGATGGCTGAAGCAAACAGTTAAATGCTATATTCTCAGCCATCTTACATGAGTGCAAAATGGGAGGCTGTTAGCTGTTCCTTCTCTGCTCCCCTCAGCCCTGTGTCTTTGCCTTGTGCTCCAATCCAGGCCAGCTTTTCCCTTTCTCTTCCACCCATAACAAGGAGCCAAGCCTTACATTAAATCTGTTTCTGCATAACCAGGGCCTCTAGTGTTTTTTCTAGGCTGCTAGGGCCTCTCTCTCTTTCCTTCTCTCTCTCATTCTTCTAATAGAGCAAGTGCCTTATACAGGCAAATCCAGCCATGGACAACTCTCTCTCTCTATGCATGACAAGTTCCTCACCCAAAACAATACCCCCCAGAACAGAGGGCAAAAGTAAGGCTTTTAAAAATGCACTCAAACTAATGAAGATCCCTCACAATTAATAATAATAATAAAAAAGATAATGTTAAATGTGATTTTCTCATCATAAATGATGAGAAATCATATTTATTTTGTTTAGATTTATTGAGCCAAAAAAAGCCTTTTGAATGAAAATAATGTTTATTTTGAGGCAGTTCAGTCTCTGCTGTCTGCTCCCTGACTGCAGGGAGGTAAAGTGTTCCTGTGAATATGTAATATGCAATACTGAAACGCTCTGAGACCTGCTGTTGTCCCTGACTGTGTTCTTAGAAGACTTTTTTGTTGTTACAGCTTCACTGCGGATTGCTTTTGCGGCGCCCGCTGCTATCAAAGAGAGCAGATATCTAAAACACTGTGTTCTTTTTTTCCATCTTCAACAACAAGGAGGAAAGAAAAACTCTGCGGCCTCTTCTCTATACCTGTGGGGGGACTGTTTTTGTAGATATGGCAGAGTGACAGGTTCTTTTGGCTACTTTGCCATTGTTCTTGAACAATTCCCAAGTTTGTTTACATTCTGATGCGTTCCCAGAGCACTGATCTAGTTAAGACCACAGAGCCTACTCCCAGTGTCTGCACTTTAACCTTTTGAAATCTGTTTTTTTTTTGTTGTTGTTGTTCTTGAAAATAGCGCAAGCATGATTACACCAAGAAGACACATGCCAAGCAAACCCTTGGTTGGCACTTTGGAGTGGGCACCATGCCCTCCGTCAGGCTCCATGTCTGTGGGTTGGGTGCCAGCATTGAGTTAATGCCCGATTAGCCCGGAGCGATGTTCGGCCCAGCAGTGTCTCCCAAGGTTCCAATTCTAGTGTCCACTCCAAATGTACATGAATGCTTTCCAAAGCTTGAGCGCTCCAAATTCCAAAAATAACATATGTCTGAGGTCTGTCCCCACCATTTAGTTCTTGGAAGAAGCCCCATTTTGCAGATTTGTGTGTTAAATTGTGCTTACAGATGATTTTAATACCTGGCAACAAACATGTTTATTAGTCATAACTTTAGAATGAATTCACAGTCATTTCTAATGGCGGTGTAAAAACTCTGACCTCATAAATATCCAGTTTTGATTCTTTAGGAAATTATTTAGTCTATCATGCAATCTCAACTCTCATGGTTTCCACCTTCCACCATGATTTTTGGTGTTTTTTTAAAAAATATACTTAACACACAATTGAAACTGGAAGAATAGTTTATACATAGGCATAGGCAAAATGATACAGTTAGAGCTAGGCCTTCACTTTGGGCTTTAACTATCAAAACAGTCAAACAGATAAAACTTACAGTACTGTGCAAAAGTTTTAGGCAGGTGTGAAAAATGCTGTGAACAAAGAATGCTTTCAAAAATGGAAGTGTTAATCATCATCCATCATCAATCATCAATCAACAAAATGCAGTGAATGAACAAAAGAGAAATCTAAATCAAATCAATACTTGGTGTTACTATCTTTTGCCTTCAAAACAGCATCAATTCTTCTAGGTACACTTGCACAGTTTTTGAAAGAACTTGGCTGGCAGGTTGTTCCAAACATGACTGTTTTTCAACCTACATGTGACATTGATGATCATGAGCACCTGTTTGGTAAAATTATTTGATCATACACTGACGATTTTCCTACAAAATCCCTGACTTTGTGCAAGTGTACCTATAAGAATTGATGCTGGTTTGATGGCAAAAGGTAGTAACACCAAATATTGATTTGATTTAGATTTTTCATTTAATCGCTCACTTTGCATTTTGTAAATTGATAAAAATAAACAATCATTATTTATATTTCTGAAAGCATTCTTTGTTTACAGCATTTTTTACACCTGCCTAAAACTTTTGCACAGTACTGTATAATGCTCATTTCTGCTAACGCCCCTATGAGATTCTTGTTGAATTAGTTTGAATAAACTGGGTGTTAACATTGGTCATGACATTTGGCCATTTTAGATTAAACATACTGTACGTTTATGCATTGTAAAAGAAATTCCCCATTGTCTGAATTTTGTAATATGGAGACAAACTTAGAGAAGCAAGTTGGTGGAGACAAAGTTAGAGAAGCATTTTTGCATTGGTTTGGACATGTCCAGAGGAGAGACAAGGAGTATATTGGAAGGAGGATGTTCAAGATGGAGCTGCCAGGAAAGAGGAAAAGAGGAAGACTAAAGAGGAGGTTTATGGTAGTGGTGAGAGAGGACATGCAGGTAGTTGGTTTGAAGGAGGAAGATGCAGAGGCCTGGAAGAAATGGAAACAGATGATAAATTGTTTCCTAAATGGAATGAAGAAGAAGAGACTGAATTTTGTAACATATTTTCACACACACACACACACATATATATATATATATATATGTATATGTATATGTATATGTATATGTGTATATATACATGTATATGTATATATATATGTATATGTATATGTATATATATATATACTTTTTTAAATGTATTTATTTATTTTTATTTTTTTTATTTTTTCATTTATATTTTAATCAAATGCAGAATGGTGGTTGTTTTCAGTACAGTAAAAGCTGCTACTATTATTGTATGTTCTATTAGGCAAACTTTAATGATGATACCAACAAATACTCATTAAGCACATTAGATAAGTACTGCAGAACTTGCTCAGTTTTAAACAAAAGCATGTTTAATAGTCACATTAAACTGAAGTCACAGAAACATTATGCCTTGTGGGTCCTCCTCTAGATAGATAGTACAACCAATACAGCTAAAAATATGTTGGAAATATGCATGAAATTTTGATTTTGAAAAAGAAGATCTCTCCAAAAAATGTCATATGTCAATGTTAATATCAACTAAGGCAATGATGCTGAGTCAGCACCTTCAAATTAATATATATTAAATGTATCAGTATGCACACTTACCCTGAAGTGGGCAGTACAGCTGAACATGTAGTTGAGTGGCATATATAAACACTTACTGTTTGGACACGTGGCTCTTCAGTGGCAGCAAAAAGGGCAATCGCCTCACAGTGCCTTCATCAACATTTCAATGAGCAGTGTTAGAATCCTACCCACTGCTTCCCTCACCCCCCCTCCCTAACCCTCACCTTGTCCAGCCTTGTCCCCAGGGCAATAATCAGACACAGTAATAGACCCCCCTCCCCACCCCTAAAACCTTCAAGGAGTCTGGTGGCCTCCCTGAAGGGCTGCCACAAAGCCATGCACAGGTTTTGTTTTCACAGTTGACTGGTGGGTGGTGTTAAATTCCCTAGCATGGGTGTTGGGGTCAGGTCTGAAGTGTGCTGCCCCATACAGGGCCACCAACCGCCACTGTTCTCACACACTGATACAACGCAGGTAGACTCAAGCTAATTCTGCTAGAAATGCAAGGAAATATTCAGCAAATCTAACATCTAACATGGGTCTGACCCTGGGTAATCCATCACACCTGACACTTCACCTGGGTAGAATATTAACTTCACTAAAGTAGAGCAAAATTCAGGCGAATGTTTGTGGTCCTAACCTGACATGACTTTGTGATCAGTTTACCTTTAGTTAGCTAACTAGTTTGTTTTTTTGCACCTGGGTTATATGCACCAAGTGATATATGATGAAGTCGATATTCTGCTTTTTTCTCTTTTTTTTCCAGAAATATGAGACAAAAGCTCCAACCTCCTGCTTTTTATTGGCTCATGATTTCATGGTTACCAAATTCTCATGGTGAACCAATATATGAAGTCACAATGACACACAATGTATTTCACAATTCTACACGATTCAATATCTAACATCTTATGAATAATATGTGATCAAATATGAAATGATTGTGCACCCCACAATTAAAGAAATTTAAAGCAATATAAAATGAGCCAATATTCTCCATTTTTCGTTCCTGTTGGGCATATTTGAAGCCTAATTGAGTGCTTTATATATGTCAACATAGTGAAATGTTAAAAAAATAAACTTTGTATTTGCTTTTTTGGTATTGTTTTATTGCTCAACACAATTTATCCTGCATTTATGGAGTAAAAACTGAGCATTTTCTGGCCTCCAGTAATGAAAAATACATTTCATTGTTATCCTACTTGTATTTCTCACTCAAACAGCTGAAGTTTCATAATAATTTTAACATGCCAGTGCCCATAACAAGGATTAATATTATGTTTTAAGCCTTTAAAAAAATGTATATCTTGTGAAAAACACTTTACTGTAACTATATTCACAATCAGAAAATTGTATAACTGAAATGCACAATCAGGGATCATTGCTTTTAGATAACATGGGACAATAGTAAAATGGTGCTTCAGCTAAAACAAACTACAGGAAAACACAATACATACTGAATAAATGTCTACATGTTTAAATAAGGATTAATTTTAGAACCTATTTTCAATCCTTTTTTTTGACTGTGTCTCAGTCTGAAAGTCCCAGCCAAAGACAGATCAAGGTGCTATTCCTAGAAAAGGTGAACTAATGGTGACTAATACAACATAAACAAGCAATAGTTTACATTTTACTGGGTTTGATTCCCAGTCAGACTCAATTCTGTGTAGAATTTGTGAGTTCTCCCTGTGTCTGCATGGGTTTCCTCCAGTTTTTGTCTGTGTGGCTGTTCTGTGATGGACTGGCGACAAGATGTGTCTCCACCTATTGCCCTATGAGTGCTGGGATTGTGCTTCAGGATCCCCAATCCCCCAGATAATGGAAGGTGATTGAAACAGCTTTAAGTATGCAACTTGTTTATGTTAAAGTACCTGACCCAAAAATTTAAAAAAAAATGTAGATCATATATAAAAATATAAATATAAACATAATTCAGTATCTCTCAGAGTGCTATGTCATTGTAAAACACATTAAACTGTCTTGTAAAATACAAGTTATGAAAAAGGTAACAATCAGCAGGGAGATTTCCCAGTATTATCATATTCTATGACTTATTTCTTATGCTTAAACTCTTTTGCTACCTTTATTTCCCACCACCACTCTCTCTCTCTCTCTCTCTCTCTCTCTCCTTCTTAGAGATCAAACTGTGCAGTTAATATATTCTCTGGATTTGAATTTCACCTTCATCTCCACCTTTTGTGAATAGCGGTGCTTACTTGGCAAACAAGATAAAGTCTGAGGCAGGACCTTCTCTGAGGCCCAGGGCACAAAGGCACATCTGCACACTGTCAGGCTTTAACACTAAGGAGTGACGGAGAGCATTTCTGCCTACAAAAGAACATGAGGCAGTCTGATTTTTACTGAATGTTGGGACTCTTTTTGTTTAATTAACTATGAATTCATGTGCAAGAAAAGGTAAACACATGATCTTAATTGATTGTTGGATGGATATATTGACCATGCTAAGACGGCTCTGTTTTTACAGAAGTCTTTTGATGAAGGACATTTAAAAGCATGTATTTGAAAGCATTTAATCTTCTCCTTCCCTTTAATGAGTGATTTTTCAAAGCTGCTGCATTTTGATTTGATTGGGAAAGAAACCGAAAATAGCAATTATAAACAATTTTAAGTGATCAAGAACAAGGGCATGAATATACTTAACACTTCTTCTAATGTTACTCAACATTATTGACAAATAGTCAATAGACCTTTTCATAGTATTCTGAATGTAGGTTCCCAGCTACCAACAATAAGGACAGCACGGTATTATTTTTTGAAATAGACAGAAAACATGGTAGCACAGAAAGCTCCAATTCCACACACTGAATTCAATTTCAAGGCTAGTGTGTATAACAGCCACTCTGAGGGAAAAATTGTGTATGGATCCTAAGATAAAGTGACATTAAGTTGTCCTTAAATAAACTTCCTTTTCGCTTTTGCTAACCTCCACCTCAAACGTATAAGATGACATATGTTTATTCTGTTCTCACTTATCAATAAAGTTGTGTATCTGTTGAACCATGTCACCTTTAAAGCAGCACCTTTTCGCTATTGCCATTAATCTTCACACTCTGTCAGGCTGCTGATTGATACGAGCGGCTCAAGGCATGTGCTCAGCCCTTGGCAGCTTAATCACTCAGCCGAGCGCCGTGTGATCTGCTGTCCCTTTGGAAGGTTCCACTCTGGCCTGGACCCTGAAGCCTGCTGGCATTGTCTGACCCCATCAGTTACCTTAGCTCACACACACTCTCTCTCTCTCTCTCTTTCTCTCTCTCTCTCTCTTTCTCTCTCTCTCTCTCACACACACACACACACACACACACACACACACACATACACACACAAACACACACACACACACACAAACACACACACACACACTTTCCCTCTCTCTCTCTCTCTCTCTCTCTAGACAAATTTAGGCAGATCATTAATCTGTCTAAAGTGTAAAGCTTGATGCTGATATAGATAACATAGATTGGAAGTTGTTAAAATGATACCGATCGAATATGATATTATTTAGAGACATTCACTTTCATTGGCAACTTAGGCACAGGTTGAACTCTTTTTTTAAAACGTTAATTTATCTGTTTAGTTGCAAATCAAAGAAATTGTCATTAAAATAGCAAGTTGTTCATGTTGTCCTTTATATTAATGAATCATATTTTGCTAACATAAGATAATCAATGGCTATTTATTGATAATTGACTTTAAGGGCTGACTGGAGAGAGCAGAACAAGCCTAAATGATACTATTTCCTTTTCATGGATGAGAACTATAGACTTCTTAGTCCTTAAGATAAAAAAAGGCCACCACGACTCTGTGAGTGCTCTTAACCTTGGAGCACTTTATTGAGATCAGGGAGTTCCCTCTAGTGCTCCCCCGCTTGCTCTTCTTCTTCCACGAAGAAACCACCAGTGTTTAGAAGTGTGTCCTTTGCTGTGGATTTCATAAATTGAGAGATTTTCAAGAATGTCATGGAAAATGCCTGGGGCAAAATGCAGCTGCAGATACAAAGAAGGGAATGAAAAAATACCACGTTTTCTCAAAGGAAGTGGAGACTATGCTCTTATGCAACCTGAATATGTCCTGTTAGCTTTGTTTGAAAGTGTGCCAGGCTGGATGTTACAGTCTCTGCTGGACTATTTTCACCTTTGGAGTGAGGAGGATTTTCTGCTGGAGAAATGTGGCACACTGAGCTCACACTGTGTCTATGAAAGGAGATTTAATGGCCACTTAGCATTTCGCGATAAAGCTGTCAGAGCAGTGTTGGAAAGGCTGCAGGATTTTGCTTTTTTTTATGAAGGTGAACTGCGCTTGAGAGTCCACTGCTGATAGTAATGACTGGAATATAACTACAATTTAACTACTGGGTGCTTAAATTCAGGGCTATTTGGAATACATTATAGTTCTATGATTGGTCTATGAGAGATTTTCAGATGATACAGGACTGATCCAGGCTACTTTCACACTGCTAGTCACTAAAATATGTAAAAATACTGATTTTGGATCTATTTTTGGTCAAAATGACTTGATGAAGTACAGGAAGACACTGACGGGGCTGAGTTTGCTTGCTACCTGAGCTAACATAAACACTTGCATAACATTAGCAACATTGTGTAGCAAAGTCACTCAAAACATAAATAACACATTCAACTTAAGATGAAGGGCTAGTTATAAACAAAAAACAGAAAGGAAACAGAACATGTTAGTGTTAGGTACAATTAGTTAGCCAGCTGACTAATTGTAAAAAGCTGAGGCTGAAGGACACAACACACACACACACACGCACGCACGCACGCACGCACGCACACACACACACACACACACACACACACACACACACACACACACACACACACACACACACAGGGGACTGTTTAGCATCTCCTTCTACCTGACATTCATGTCTGACTGTAGGAGGAAACCCATGTGGACAAGGGGAGAACATGCAAACTACATGGAAAGGATCCGGACCACCTCACCTGGTAATTCGAACCCTGGAGCTTCCCGCTGTGAGGTGACAGGTCTATCGTTTTACCAAAAAGAAAATCATTATGACGTTACTATGCACAAAAAAGTTTCATTAAAGTTTCATTAAACCTTTAATTCATGAAGTTTCTGTTTTTAGGTAATGAATAGGCAGAGAACAACAAAAAACTGGCACTAGTCAGAAAGATCAACGGAAAGGTCTGTTATAATTTAAATGTCTGTTTTGTGTTCATCAGAGCCCTAAATCGGTCTCTTTGTTTTATCTCTTCAAGAAAAAAATTCTAAGGAAAAGTGATCTCACAACACGTTTCTTCAGTCATTTATATCTTTATGCTTTGTAAATTTGCATGTGTGTGAACAGGTAATCCAACTGCTGCAGTATGGCCTATGCTGGTTATCTGTCTGGGAATTCTACTTTTTTTTTCTTCTTGGACTCAAAGTGGCAGTTCCTTCCTGAACGCACTCCAGACTAGGTTTCACAGCTGCCCAGCAACCTGCTGGAAGAGGCCCAACCGCGTTTTTGTGTGTGTTATTTGCGTATGTGTGTATATAAGTGCGCACATGTGCATGGAAGTTCTTGTGGGGGTGTGTCCTTGGCAGTTCCTGTGAGCTTGCATGGCTAAGACAGCATGTGGCTTAATGGGTATGAATGAAATTCGAGGTGAGTGTGTGTGCGCGTGCGTGTGCGTTTGTGTGTATGTTTATGTGTGCAAGTGTGTGAGTGTGTGCGTGTGAGGGAGGGAGGGAGGGAGGGAGGGAGGGGATAGCTCTTTGAGCCAGGCTCTCAAATGTGTGTGTGTGTGTGTGTGTTCCTGTTGCACCAAACCTGACTCCCCTCTCGTTAGGAAATTCCACTCCACATTACTGGGTTGCCGTGGCGATTGGATGGCTCATGTCCCAGACTGGTTCCCATGAGATTGAAAAAAAAATGACCAAAAAAAAAAAAATGAATGAATGAAAAATGAAAAAAAGTGAATTATCTGTCATCGCCGAACTTTTCTCCGGTGTGACACTTTCACCATCACTTGACTATGTCAAATATTGCTGTTCATTCATTATGTTCATGTGATTTAACCTTTTGCCACCAACCAGAAAAACCTCAGTGTGGTTAAACCAGCCCGCTGTGTGAACTCTTTTTAGTTTACAGTTTAAAGGGAAACTACAAATGTACTGGGCCTGCACTCGTACATGTGGTTGCACTTGGAAGATAGAGGCAAACCCAGCACCTCAGATTCCTTCACTACGGTTGAGGAGTAAGGTCTGTGGTTTTGCTCTCATAAGCAATAGCAAAACAACATGGCTCCATGCATTGTTTTTGAGGAGCATTTTTCAAAAATCTGCACCCGAGCAAAATGCATTCAGTCAGCCTTAGGAATGCCCCATGAAGGACGTGTGAGCGCAATTGAGGGTTTAGTCAAATCTGAGGCTGACTCGAATAAGTAGGTCAGGCTGTATTCCTCTAAAAAATATTCAGGTACTGCTGAGTGAGGCTTGATAGCGCTCCACAAAAACCCACTAGAGAACATTTCCTGCTGCTGGTGAACAGTTAATGTCTGGTCTATGACAAATCTCATCTGAAGACACCCCTCATATGAAGTTAAAAAAGATTCCTCACAGCAGGGTTGTGGAAAACACCCAGGCAGCCTGCATATGGAGGAGGCTTTTAATGTGACCTCTGTATCATAAAAGGTCACAATCTTGGGTCAACTGCAGAGAGTTGACCCAATAAACTCAATAAAAAAAACTGCCCATTTATGTATATTAGTCTTAAGAATGGAAAGAGTCTGCTTCATTCTAAAGGATAAAGAGAGGAACTGATACTACTGGTTTGGAACATAAATCTTCCCAAATGTCATGAGTGGAACCTAACAAGATAAAATGAATAAAGTCCATGAAAAATGTTTATCATAACTAGTTTGAACTAGTCTTTCCCTGACTAGCTTGAAGGATTACAGCAGGTTTTTTCAAGCCAGTCTCTATCTGCTGCATCTGTATTTTCATGGTCAATTACCAAGGATAATAATTCTGACGTATTTACCAGGATTTGCAGATAACGGTTAAACCCACTGACTCAAAAATGACATAACAGAAGCTAATGGGCAGTTGCCCCTGCAGCAGACACAGCTTGGGTGTTAACAACAAGTGTTCACAGTGTTGTTGGATGTCTACTGATCATCATTTCAAGGGTTGATGATAGGCCCCAGAGGAAAGTTAATATCTTTACAGGTAGACACTCAAAGGCAATCAACAGGTTCCAGTGATGTACTGTGGCTTTTACCACTCTTATGTGCAGTGATTCTCAATATTTAAGTAAGAGTGTAAATCTTGAGAATAAAATTTATTTTGTTCCAGGTTCCCCTCGGCTCGGATCCAGGCTTGTCGTGGTGGGGAAGGGGGGGACCCACGGCAGCAGTCTGTGGCCCATGCATCATGGTCATGATCGTGGGTAGGTGGTTGAGAGGGGCAAAGTAAACAGTCTTAAATCATCTCACTGCCACAGATGGGGTGTGTCACAGTACCCACACGGGGGAGCACATGGGGGGAGGACAGGGCTGAAGCTGACTGCTGTTTTAAGAGCCTTTATCAAAGGAGAACCCCATTTGTTTAAAGATAAATGTTTGATGTTGTATGTAAGCACTGTTAATGTTTTAAGAAAACCATTTCATTTACATACCGTTGTATGCAAAAAATTGGCTGTTAGTTATTAGTGGAAAAAAATTAAACACAATATGTGGCATGGCCATAAAGTTGCACACACTTTCAGTCAGCAGAGTAACAAGGCAGTTTTCAAACATCTCTTGAAGTCAGCTAAGAGTTTTAAGATCCTTGATTTAAAAATATAAATATGTATTTGAATGCAAAATATTTTTCGTTCAGAAATAGTCACAGGCAGTCTTTTATGTGTAGCATGCTAAAGGTTCCATTACATATTTTTGATAATAATTCTGAAAGGAGTGGGGACTTCAGTGCTATTTTTAATGAGTGTTGGATCATTGTAAATAACTCTTTTGTTGTATAATTTTATCACTGACTGTGGTATGTTAGCTTTTATGATCTTGATAATTAAATCTTTTCTTCCCATCTGCACACATTTATTGTCCAAATAGTTGCCTCATAAACTCAAGGCATAATTGATCATCCTTGCTTAATAGTTGCATAAATTGAAATGCTTCTGTTATTGTTCTCCAAATGTAGTATTGATAATTATAGCTAAAGTATTACATTTTCAGACCTCAGTCTTTGATTCTAAAGTTCCTCTGGTTGTATTACATACCTCAGACATAGATACTTAGACATAGATTAGATGAGCTCAAATGTAATTTCACCCTCTGATGACTCTTCCACATATGTGTGTACAACCACATGTGAAACTGAAATTTAATCACTATTACAGTGACAAACAGATCTTCCTTCAATTCCTTTGCAGCGATGCAAAGGTTTTGCTTTGCATACCTAACCAGTATACAAGCTGTTTTATCAGAGATGCTTCTGTTGGGCTTATAGATTTTGTCTTGACTTCAGCCACTCTCTTTAACTTTAATTTCTTAACTTTCATTCTAACTCACTCACTCATTTTCATAGCCGCTTGTCCTAATTAATGTTCTGATTGGGGGGCTGTCTCTTATACACAT
>CM029368.1:23434686-23704624 GCA_017165825.1 Hepsetus odoe
GGTTGGTGTGGGGGGGGGGGGGGGGGGGGGGGGGGGGTGCTGGAAACTGTCCCAGCTCTCACATGGTGAAAAGGTGGGGAAACATCCAGTCCATCAAAGGGCATTAATGTCATTCTGAAAAGTGAGATTGTAAGCTGGAAATGTTTAGATATCTTGGATAAGGTTCTGTGGCTTTATAAAGTCATTTATATTTTGTATCAGTTCATCAATCAACCTCTTAAATCAGCTCATATCAACAAGATATCAGCTTATATGAACAACTTGAAAGGTTTTAAAGCCCACATTGTTTATTTTGCTGTGGAATTATTTTCACCAGGCTAGTATTAAGCAGTAATAACTCAAATAAGCACACATCACAATAGATTTTTATATCTACAGTTCCATAAATTAATAATAATCATGCATGAAAGGTTGTAGGAATGTCGCAATGTGATCCATGCGCATGCTATTTTTACTTATTTTCACTTAAAAAGCCCTCAAAACATTTGACAAAGGGTGAACTTGGCACAAAACAGTATATAGTAAAATGTTCCATTTCAATGTAACACAGCAAGGTTTAAAACTGGGGCTTAAATCCTGCCCGTTGAGTAGCCTCATTTATCACTGTCCATGTCTAACTAAGAAAAGAGATGTGAATATGAAAATGTGTGTACGTAGGTGTGTGTGGAGCTCCATTTCGTGATTCATCCACTCGTTGTGGATCGAGAGCCTGTGGCCAAGCATTTCTGTTGCTACACAACTTTGCCTCTGAAAGTAACAGCCCAGATTCATCTAAAGCCAGACTTGTCAAAGGAGACCCCCCCCACCCAGACCAAAGTCAATGGCATTCAATGAGCTCCAGATCTAATGGGCTTTGTGTCGGACTCTTAGCATTCAACTTGAATCATTCCTCTTTCATAAGAATGTGCTTAAGTATTGATAAAGTGCTTCGGCCATACAGCCAATGTCAAGGAAATACCAATAAATATCCTTTCCACGCTTCATACATGCTTCAATACCATTTTTCAAATTCATGCAAACAGGATATAGTCACTTTAAAATAAAGTTGGCCGGTGACTGTGTAAGGCTTTTTTCCCCCAGTATAAACAGGAATTGTTTTTTCTTTAGGCCCAGAGGTCTCCTGTTATTCTCTGTGATAATGTTCAGCAGCTGATCCCCTCCTACTCAAATGAAAAAGGGGAACAACACACTCGAACAAAAAATTGTATGAAACACTGGCAGTGGATGTCCTGTCCCTGGTTATACTGATGCAGAGTAAAAGTGTAAAGTTGGGGCTGCCAGGCTGAACAAGCCGGGCTTTAGTGAAGGAGCAGCAGAGCCTCTGCATTGTGAAGAGGAAAAAGAGCTGCGCCGCGCGCGCTGTGCGCTGCCCATCCCCCACGAGCACACACACACGCACACACACATACACACTCGCGCGCACACACACGAGCTCTCTCTCTCCCATAGCAAAGTTCTGCAGCTTGTGCAAGCACTGAGGCTGCGCTGTGCTGAGAGAGGGGGTGGGTAGCGGCTGACTGAGAGAAGCGAAAGAGCGAGGGAGGGAGGGAGAGAGAGAATGCCTGCTATCAATAGGCTATATCACTTCAGCCTAGCTCCAACAGTGTTTCTGTTTGCATCCAGATTGTGATTTTACTGTTCATTTTATTCACTTATTTATTTGTGGAGGAGGGGAGGGGGTTTCTATTGCCGTTTTTTCTTCCGTCACCCTCCTTTGCAGTGCATTTCACTTTTTTTCATTTTCACTTCCTGCTCTCAGTCCATCCCCCATCCTCTTTCCCTCACTATCCTCCCTCTCTCTGTGTGTGTGAGAAACACACACACAGGCTATAATTTCATGCTTTCCTCTCCCAGATCCAGCGTTATATTGCTGTTATTCACCCAGTGCTCAATGTGGATAAAAAGAGCCTGTTGTGAAAAAAGGCCCTAGGAGGAGGTTTTTATGTGGTGTTTATCTCACATTTACATTCCTTATTCGGCAAAGTTGTCGAGCGTTTCTTGCTTTTGGACCAGTTTGGATCAGGCAAACATTTGAAGTGAAACTACGTTGAGCTCGGCCATGTTTCTTCCCTGATCCGGGTCCGCGCCTGCGCACAACTCCACTCCGCGTTTTCCGTCTGACCGCGCGCCTCGGTAAAATGGCTGTGTCTCGCGGAGCCTCGTGCTGGTTTGGTCGGTCTCTCGTATACACTCTGGTTCTGTAACCGACCTCCCCCCCTCTCCGATACATTTCGTGTCGGTTAGACTCATTCCGGGGACTTTTATTTATATTCTTGAAGTAACTTTTTTTTATGAAATCAGAAGCCGGAGCGGAAAGCGGATCCGGTCCGGAGTGAAGAGGGGGGGATGATCCGGGACACGGGGACATTGTTGTAAATGATTGTGTTCGGAGCTGGATTGTGAGTGAGTCTCTTCGGGGGAAAAAGAGCGAGCGAGCGAGCGAGAGGGAGACAGACGGACGGAAAGACAGACAGACGGAGGAATATCATGGCCGCTCAGGTCGCCACTCTCAACACAAGCCCGGCCGCCGAGCTGAAAAAAGCAGACCGGGAGCCCCAGGACGAGTCGGTTCCGGTAGCGGGGGAGAAGCAGGGGCAGCCGGAGGGTAAAGACACGCGGCCGGACGGAGGGTCTCCGGGACAGAAGGAGCTGCAGGACGGGGCCGAGGTGGGAAACACAGTAGGTGGTGGTGGTGGTGGTGGAGGTGGAGGAGGAGGAGGAGGGGATCCTGATCTGAAGAACGGCAACGGGAACCCATCCAGAGTGAACAATAACAGCAATACCGTAAATAACCAGAATGATTCTGGCGGAGCCGACGGTAATCCGCACCCCGGCATGGTCCACCACCACCCGGGCACATTCCCCCCACCTCCCTACGGCTACAACCAGCACTACAACCGGGGCCCTTTTCATCAACATGGCGGACAACAAAGCCCTGGCATGGCAGCTGCAGCGCCGGGCAGCATGCTAGAGTCTTACCCGCCCAACTCTCACGAGCACGGATTCTCCAACCACTATAACAGCTACAGCCCGTTCCCCAACCGGACTCCCTACCAGGGCCAGGGCTACGGCATGAGCTCCCCGCGTAGCAACCCGTCTCCGGCGGCCGGGGGCCAGCAAGGCAAGCAACAGCCTCCAGGAGGGAGCACGGCGATGGTAGGCTCCTTTAATAACCAGAGGTACAGCATGAGCAACCCCCAGCCCACCTCCACGCCAACGCTCAACCAGCTCCTCACTTCGCCGAGCTCCACGAGGAGCTACCAGAGCTACCCACCCAACGACTATAACAGTCAGGACGGGGCCGCCAAAGGGGCCGGGGACCTGAGCAACGCGGCTCAGTACGGCGGGGGCCACCCGGGCTGGCAACAAAGGAGCCACCATCCGCCGCCCATGAGCCCAGGCAACACAGCCCAGGCGCTCAGCAGGAACCAGGTAAAGCGGCTCAAACTTTTTGTTTACCTCCTCACACTACTTTTCGTGTGTGTGTGTGTGTGTGCGTGTGCGCGCCTCGCGCTCTCTGCAGTGCTGCTCAGGAGAGCGCCATTGTTTCCCTATGTGTCTTCTCTAAAATGGCTGCCTCCCCGTTTTTCTCTCAACAACCGACTCGATCAGGAGCTTAAACTCGAGCTGAACACGAGCTGAGAGCTCCTCTGGGTGTCCCGGTGCTGGGACAGTTGCGAAGGTGGGCTGGGGGTGGGGTGTGGGCTATGACATTGCGGGAAATTGAGAAGTAGTGCTAATATTCTGTCGGTGTGCACCAAAAAGAAGGGACTGCGCCAACGCCGCGGTGGGCATGAAGTTGTTCTCTGCCAGTTTTCTCCCTCGAGATAAGGTTCGTGAGCGAGTAAGTGTGGCTGGGTTTGATCAGCAGACCCTCTCGGACAGTTTCGGGGTTGATGTTGGGGGGTGCTGAAGATGTTTGAGGGGCTGCAGAGGCTCACGGAAAGGCGCCGAGGCGGGCTGACCTCGCGGCTCGATGGACGAGATTGTTGCAAAATACTCTCTTGGTCGAGCATCTGTTGATCGTTTTATTGTTATCGTTGTAAAAAAGCTTGTTTGTTTGTTTGGGCAGCGCCGTTTCGCCGATTGTAAGTGGAAACGTGAGAGCGGCTCGCCAGCGCCCGGTAAACACGGTCGATGATGTGAGGAGATGCAGGCTGCTTTGCTTTGGGATTTGAATTATGGAGGTAAAATCCTTCTGTCAAAGCCAGGAGACAGTTGGTCTTAGGTTGACATGCGAGCTGAAATCTGATTGGCTCCCCGTCTCCTGCTCTTGGCCATTTATAATTGCATCTAATGTAATGGCGCAAAGAGCCCTACTGACGGGCTGCTGCTACTGCTGCACTAAAAGCCATCGTGATGTTTTTTTTTCTGCACAAGATGCACATTATAAAAATCTCGCACACTCATTTTTAAGTCTAAAATTTTAAA
Organism: Hepsetus odoe; assembly: GCA_017165825.1. NCBI lineage: Eukaryota > Metazoa > Chordata > Actinopteri > Characiformes > Hepsetidae > Hepsetus > Hepsetus odoe. The sequence goes on from CM029368.1 coordinate 23,439,118, forward strand.
CAAATACTTTTTTTTTTTTTTTGCCGTAAACATGTATAAACATGGATCTTATTAATTCACTCCCATGCTTTGTGATTACACTGCATCACAGGCAAGCAGATATTGTTCATGCATCTTTCTGCAGCTCATATTGCACACTTTTTGGACATTTGACAACCAGCTTATATTTATCATGCATTCACTCAGATGGGTTTTTTGTTGTTGTGGAAAACCATATTTTTGGGTCAAACTTACAGCTTTACTTTCTAATGTATTAAAAAAAATATTCATTTTAAAACATGTCCATTTTTGGAGGCTGTTGCTACTGGTTCAGTGTCAGTAGATGGCACTAGGTGTGGCTGTTCATTTTTCCATACAGCACACTAAGCCAAGATCAGGGTTCATCTCTGTTGATGACTATAGTCCTGTTCAGCTGTGTGTGCTTGTCAAGTCAGGTGTCTGTTGTGTTTTATTTTTTTTTAAATTTTTTTATTTATTTTTTTTTCTGGTTTGCTTCTGTTCATCAACATGAATGTTCTTGTTCCCAGGCTCATGCTAACAAAGTATTCAGAATTGGAGCTATGCACAGTGACTGCTGTGTTTCTTCTGGAAGTGTGTGTTTCTCCATGTGCTTTAACCTGAAACAGCATGCTCATTTGATGTATTAGAGTTCGGAGTTTGATGAGCTGCTCATTGTGATGCACCAAAATAGTACTCTAATTAAATTATTGCTTAGATGTTTGTTTTTTTTGGGGGCTGCCAGTATTCAAGGGCATTTTGTTCATCTTGGCTGGAGTGTGCAGAGGCGGTTTGAAATTCCTAACTAACTCAGTAATAAAGTAAGATATTGGAATTGTACTTTTCGCTTGAGAGACCCTTTTGGAGACAGTGCAAATAGTTTTGTCTTATTTATACGTTTATGATGCACACATGTTTGGATTGTATTACTTTTATTCAGAGCTCCTACAAACCCTTTCTTACTAAAAGCCTGAACCTTGCCTGGAAGTTGGTGATTAGAGGGTTGATGTGACATACTTCCCTTGCCAAATTGATCCAAGTGAGCTGTCATTCTCTTATAGTATGGTGGACGTTTAGCATGATGGTTTGATTTTGAGTGGGTGATTAAAAAAAAAATGTACACAATGCGTAGCTCCACTGACTGAGTTAGTCACTGTTTATATACACTTACAATAAATGGATGGCCTAGGTGAACCATTTTTGGTTCCTAAAATAAGCTTAAATATTTAAATCTTCATATGATGTAAAGGTGCTACACCAGGATTTCTCTTTGTTATTTTTGGGTTCTTCAAACATTGAGAAACGTATTGACCATCACACCTCGTTTTATGAAAAGAAAATGTCTTGATCTGCCATTAATTGGTACTGATTGGTTTAGCCCCAGGATCTTAGTAAGATCTTCTGAGATGGCAAAATTTTATTCTTTCAGATGGTCTCAGTTTCCTACCAGGATTCACCACTTGATCTCTACATGATCACTGTCATCCGATGATGAAATTCAGTTCTTTGGAGGTTTCACAAACTGAGTGACATCATGCCCTTCCACATGGCCAAGGAAAGAAGTGCTCAGTCAGCCAAAGGAAGTAATCAAATAGGACTGTTGGTCTACTCCTAAGTTTGCTGTTAAATACAGCTGGTAACTAGAAATGGCAAGGGAATTTTAAAACGGAGAAAAAGTTTTAGCTGATTGTTAGCTAATAAACTGCACTTGCTGTTTGACAACATGTTTTCTTTCATACTTATCTTAACCAAGTTTTCCTTCGGCAAAGGTGCTGTCCAGTTTGAAATTGTAAATAGCATTTGTCTGTGTAGTTAACCATATTGGTAGCTAGCTTTGTTATAATTTTGGAAAATAATTCCAATGCTATTGACCCTTTTGAATCATGTCTCCAGTTCACTATGCTGATACTGATTCAGTCATTTGTTAGCATGTCTTCAGCAAAAGAATGAAATGCATTGCTTCAGATGTGATCAACAATTTTGCTTAAGAACTATTAAAACACTTTCAATAGCAGCCCACTGCTGCACATGTGTGTATGGGTGAAATGCAGAGAGCGAATTTCCCATTCGTGGGATTATAAATAAAGGATTATTATTATTATTATTATTATTAAATGGCGGTCAGGCCATTATTCCATATCTTACTTTTTGAAGGGAAAGACATGAATGATTTATGTATTGTGTTTTTTGTTCAACAGTGAGTTTTAGAATGATAATTATTGACAGATTTTCAGCTTTGGAAATGATGCTTCTGTTGCAGAGTTGATGTTATAAGACTCATCTCATCATACCTTTGGGGTCAAAAGCACTTTTTAAGGTTCCCTAGCTGACTGAAGCTTTTTCTTCCGTTAAACTCACCTTAACCTGTATCCCCATCACTACATAACATGCTAGTTTGTCGGGAAGGGCTGCATATCTAAACCTTCTTCTATAGATGTTCTGGGGAATATAATACAGAGAGGGCATTTATAAGACTTTTTTTTAAAATTTAATTTTTTTTTTTCACAATGATGTTTGGTTTTCAACAAACTACATACAAGACTCTTGAGTAGTCTGTTATTGATTGGTTTGTACAGATTAGAGAGTGGCTAATTTGGTAATCTGCTTTAAAATCAAGCTTGTCTCAGGGTTGAATTCTGCTGTTCAGATGCATGTTAGACTCAAAACTGAAAAGCAAAGTTGGGTGAAGTAGAGGCTGTATGATGAATTTGGTACAGAAGAGAATTTATAGCCTTTGGAACCACCTGTGTTTATAATTTAAGTTCAGCTTTTCTTAGTTTTGCCTGCTGCCTTTTTTGTTTGGCTTGTATTGATCTGGAAATCTCTCTTAGCATTGTACTGCTTATGTAGCAAAACCCACTGGTAAGATTGAATTGTTTATGGAGTCATGGACTGTCAGAGCAGCACTGGGCAATATGTCATTCATAAATATGTAATGAAATATTGATATTTAGTTTAAATTTTTGTGATATTTGTGGAGATCTATTTGGTATAGAAGGCACTATATTAATGTACATGTGTAATGCCCATAAGAAGTGTTGCCAAGCAGACTTCATTTTTGCCAAACAGTTCTGTGTGCTTAACTTGATATCCAGGACCCGTCAGTTAATGCAGAGTGTCATTTTTACATGACAACACTTTACCTTTATTAATATTTATTTCCAAACTTGAAAGGTTTTAGCATAACACAAACTCTTAACTTCAACATTTCATCACTAATCACCATTAGTTGCACAACTAATTACAAATACATTAATACTAATAAAGGTTACATTTTAATTTAGCCCTAATGTTTCATTTTTTTGATGCTAACCTTTGCTCTTATTAAATGTAGAAATCATTTGATGGTAGAATACTCCGGAAAATTGATTTTTAATAGTATGACCCCAAAGGTAGGCGTTTACTGTAAGTGTTTTTGCAAAGCAATGATTTTTTTTTTTTTTTTTTTTTTCATTTCAAAAATGTGCTTAGGCTTGAAAACCATCTTTTAATCATCTATATGGTAATGGAGATTTTAAAGAATGTATGTCCAAATGCCTTTGGTGTGTTAACTTGTTTACTTTCACAGCTCTTTTATTGGCTGAAGGTGGTTGTTCAGAATATGAAGACTGTTTACTCTATTCATTTGCGAATCAAATTTGGTAACTTTTTTTTTAATATTTATTCATGGTTTGAAAATTTAATCTGAGCCTCTAGATCTCAGCTTTTTTGTTCCACCCAAATCTGACCCGTAACCACAAAATTGTTTACCATCTGCACCCAGCCGGAGAAAAAGAGAATTAATTATATTCATGTTTGCTAATGAATTTGGAATGAAAATGTATTTATTTGTTCTGTGTTTTCCTTTAAGTATGATCACTATTGTTCTTCAGAAAAGCATATCTAAATATGCTGTGACTGAATTAACAGAGATATATATGCCAGCTCTAAACTGAGGAACACAAACTTGAGCACTCAGCTGAAGAGTGACTAGAAGTGACCATCTGTAATGGTGCTGCTGTTAGGATGTATTTTCAATAGGTTAAACAAAAAAGGGGGGAAAATTAGCAGTCATGGGCTTTGCACTAGAAACCAATTGCCAAAGTGAGTTGAGAAGTGAATAAGGTTAATGAGTTAGTGGTAATAAAGTGAGTTTCCTGAAAACTTCTGATTCTTGCTAAAGAAACATTCTTTTTCTGAAATTTTGGTCTCGGTCTGAATATAACTAAAGAATTTTCCAGCAGATTCTGACCTGACTGGACTGGAGCAATGTACTGAAGTCCAAACATGATCCAAGTCTGAAAATTCTAAATGTGACCTAACGAAAACTTCAATACAGATCAGGCAAACTCGTGAGGAAATGGACACAGGCTTTCAAAAAAAGTTGAAAATTTCACTTTTTAAAAAAATGTTTTTATTTATTTTTTTCTTTCAAGCTATGGGTTTAAACATTTTTATGGAAATACTGGGTCGAATCTGTGAGAATCCCCAGATTGGGTTATTTTTTTTTATTTTTTTTTATTTTTTTTTTTTTTTTACACCTGACCCCAGCCTGACACACAAATGGGGAAATGATGTCTGAACCCAAAGGGAGCAGTCAGGCCTCGTCAAAAACGGACAAATATTTTAAGCCTGTGTGTATTTACTGCTGATGCCACAGTGCTGTTTGCACTGCTGAGTAATGGTTCACAACATGCTGCCTCACCTCACTCGCTGTGTGTACGCGTGTATGTGCCTGTCTGTCTTTTGAAGGTAGGTGGGGGGTGTGTGGGGTGTTTTTGTGAATGGTCTTTTGCTGGCTGCCGTTGACAGCTGTGTGTAAGTGTCTGAGTGTGGGTGACTGGGATTGTGTGAAATGTGAGTGAGCATTTTCTTAGCAAACGCCTCGGGAGCTGCTGTGACCTGCTCATTTTCCACGTGCTGCTGGCACTCTTTTCAGCAGTAGTGGAGTTTCAGGCCGGATAAGGCACGCACGCACACACACACACACACACACACACACACACACACACACACCTACTGACTTCTTATTCTCACACTCACTTCAGTGGCATCCACACATTACCTATTGATACTTAAATAATGAGAGCACCAATGCCAATACAGATCCTGAATCTGCACTGTGGCCTAAACCGACAACCGCTACCATTTATATAGTGTTTAGAAAAAAGTGCACGTGTTCAGATAGAAGACACAAAAGAACTGTGGAAGACGGCAAGAAGTAGATTATCCCTACAATTAAACTGTAGTGTAGTCAAGTTTGATTTTATATTGAAATGGTTACAGACTGTAGATGAACAAACACTGGAGACAGAAAAGGGACAAAGGTTTTACTTGGGATTTTAATTTTTTTTAGTTTTTTTTTTTTTCTTCATCTCTACATTATGCCATATTTATGTCAGTGATAATGGACCGATATTGAAGTTTTCATTAATGTGTTTGAACAGAAGAAATGTTAATGTCATCTGTAGTTGTTACTCTTGCCTTTTTCCTCTTGGTTTGCCTGCTCTTCAGTCCTTTTTATTCAGCAGTGAACGCAGCAGTATACAGCGCAGTTTTGACCTCATTTCCAGCCTGTGTTCATTCTTCCATTTCTCCTACTGCAGTGTAGATATCTTTCAGCTTTGCTGTCCCTCAGCCTTTCCCCATTTTCTCTCCTTCTTTTTCTGTTTCTTCTGCTGTTTCATGCAATTTGCTGTTTATTTTCAAGATCAGTGTTGCTAATGTCTCTTTACAGTGTCGTGAGCAGAAAGGCAGTAATGCTGTGCAATTGCTTTCCTTCAGTGGGGGAATAGGATTCGAGTTTTAGCTTAAACATGCACATTTGAAGAAAATGAGAAACATTCCAGAGTATACTTCTTGGTGAGAATCTTGATTTTATTTATTTTTTTAAACCTTAACAAAGAATCACAAAGCCCTGCTCTTACACAAGCCCCATACTGTAATTAGTTCAACTGCATCTCTTCTGATGAATAAGACCTTTTAAGACCAAAGAAAATGCAGTCCTGTTGTGAGAGCACTCCAGTTTTACACCCTTAAGTTATGGCATGTATTTTACTGAATAGGTGTCCCTGGTTGATTGTGTCGTGGGCTTGGTATTGAATTGGAGAAATGTCAGGTTTAAGTAATTCCACTGGGATATTTTGAAATGCAAGTGTAATATATGTTCTTTTGACATTTACTTTTTAAATGTAGCAGATTAGCATAGTAATTTCCTCCTCTAAACTTTTGGGCTATGCATCTGAAGATTTAATTTTGTGTGTGTGTGTGTGGTATTGACCTTTTTTTAATAGAAGCTGTAGATACTGAAATAAGTACAGCACATACCAGCTTCCCACAACCAACTATATGTACATGTATATCGGAAAGCTTTGAGAATATTTGTATTGTTATTAAAATACTTGGGGTTTTCTTTTACATTCAAAGTAGTTGTCTTATGAATATTTTCTTTCTAAATTTCTACTGGCATTGTTCTGTGGAGATCTGTTTCATCATGCAACACCTTTAAATTTTTTAAATGTATTTTTTATAGAATTTTTTTTAAACCTATCAAGATGTGACTGGCACTAATTCATATTCTGCATTGCCTATCTAATAACTTTTCTGTCTGCTGGATGTTGACTTGATACAGTTTTGACTGTATGTGTATTTGGATTGATAAGGGAATTTAAATTGTTTATTTATTTTTTTAAAGACTGGATCATGCTCAGAAAAGTTTTTTTTTTTTTTTTTTTTTTTTTTTTTTTGTCAGTTTATCACAGTTGCAAATATGATCAAATTTGTTGCTTTGTTACTTTTTCAGTCATTCTAATCTAATTTATTAATCTAATTTATGTAGCTTTTAAACAACTTGCTCAGTGCACTCACTCTCCTGCACACACTCACTCTCACTCTCTCTCTCACTCACATACATACATACATACATACATACATACATACCAATATATAAAATGTGAGTGAGTATGTATGTATTTTATCAAATTTCTAAACCTGGCTTCCTCTACTGAATTAATGAGATGGACTCTGACTCTGGGTACATTATAAGCTTGAGAAGAATGTGGTGCAGTGTGTCATAAATTTCTGTGAGTTGATTTGAAGTTGCTCATTTTGAAGTGTCATTGTGGGAAGGTGATCTTTTCAGCAAAAACATCCATTCAGATCTGGTTCATGGGGAAGTGTAAAACAAACAAACACATTTTTCAAACTGTGAAAGAGTTGCAGCATCATCTCCAAATGTCACCAGCATTTAACCCGAAGCTACACATACTTGTACTCACTGATATCTGTGCAGTTTAAAGTCAAGGCATAATTCACCCAGTGATGCAATGAAATGTAATCTAGCTCATGTAAATTGGGAATATAGCAGCCTATTTTTGATTAGTAGATTTAGATGTTGGAAAAATGTACCATCTTGAAAGGTGCTGGGTGTCCTCACTCCTTTGGTCACATAACTGGTTAAAAAATCTTCCTACACTGAAGTCTAGTCCAGAGAGTACTCAATAGCATGAGTTTGTGTGATACAGCAACTAACACTGTCTAGTACTTTGGACCTTGCTTGCTCATGTATCAAACATGTAAACGTGAGGTGTGTCAAGTCCTCTCATCAAAACACACACACAGGCACTGCTGAAGCTTGGCCCATGGAAAAACTCTACCATGCAAATGCGCAAACGGAAACAAACCTGTCTGTTATGGCTCACTTTTAAGCTGCACATCAGGCAAATTAGCTGTCAGTGGCAGTTCTGTATATTGATGGTGTTACAGTGCACCAGTGTGCTCCATGCTCCAATAATTATAAAGTCTTAAGGCTGTGAAAAATATTTTACTTATTGATCATGAATAATTGGGGAAAACAATCTGCATGAATGTAGCCTGAAAAGATGTAGAGTTGTAGTAAAACGTGCTTGTTGCAAAGGAAGTAATCATTTGCTGTCTGAGCTGCATGAGAGTAGTTGTAGTTTAGATGATCAGAACATTGGTATTGAGGGAAAGTTACCATTTACTGAATGCTCTGCTGCTTCAAAAGCAACTTGACTTTTTTTTTTTTTTTTTTTTTAGCTGGGTGGCGATTACGTGCTTTGGTGGAAAGCATGGCTCTAGGTTGGATAATGTATAAAATTTGTTTCCCCAAATTTGTGTGTGAGGCAGCAGGCTGTTAGGAGTATTTCTTTCCCAGTATACTCCTTGCGCTCTCTCTCTCTCTCTCTCTCTCTCTCTCTCTCTCTCTCTCTCTATCTCATTTTGACAGCTGGGCCACAATGATGGTTGAGGACAGGTTGACCCTCTGTTGTCACTGTTATGTGCTCACAGTATAGAAGCACTGCTTTTAGTCAGTTTAGAACGGTTTGCCTTTTTTGGTGAAGATGTAATGATTGGATGTTGAACTCTTTCTCAACTCCTATTATAACAATACATTCCATGCAGTCTTTTCTGCTGTTCTATGTGCAATTCATTAGTTTTTCTTCTTTTTCTCTGTAACAACCTCTTGACCACTACATTTCCTTTTGGAAATTTTTTATATTGTATTATAGTGGCCTTTTACAGTCATGAATGGTACATCTGTGTTTTTTGTTCAGATCTCAAGAAGGAGCTCAGTTTAATTTTTTTTTCTCTCTGTCTTAGCTGTTTATCTTATTGGTGCAGTTTTGGTGGCCTACCTGTTAATCCGCAGATAGAAATCCCATGGAGTTGCATGTGGTGAAAATGCTTAGGTTTTGGAGAGGAAGTAGTTTGTCAAGCATCCTTTCTGAAATAGAAAATGATTAGATATTGAAATGGAAAAAGATTTTTAAATGACAGAGAAACAGTGGTGTGTCTTAAGGGGTGTACACTCTGTTAGCTTTCATGTAAACAGGACATAGAATGAGCTGCTTTTTTTAAATGGCTCTTGTAAAGGCTCTTTGGACAGAAAGCCTGTTTTACTTACACAGTTATATTGTATTTGATGTTTCGCCTTTCATAAATACAGAAGCAATAATCAAAGTTAGACTTTTAATTGCGTGTGATAAAAGCCGATGATGCAAATTTACTTTCAAAAGCCTTTTTTGAGGTTGTAGTTTGATGAGAAAATGATCAACATTGTTCCTTTTTTTTTTTTATTTTAGAATTAAGTTTTTCATGTGTACTTCTGAAAATATGCAAGGAATAGTAACTGTGCAGTTACATTTGATTCAACAAGGTATAAACAGTGTTAACTGTACTGTCAAAGTTCCAGCATGATCTTGAGAGACATTCTGTACTTTAAAAATCAATTTCTTAGATGGGAGCTGCATGTTCCTACATTTTTCATAACTCAATGTTTCAAAGGAGAACATTATCATATACATGTATATCATTTAATGGAATTATACTCACAAACTGAAGGTATACAGTGATCCAGAGATACCACCCCGATACCCCCCCCCCTTTCTTTCTTCCTTTCTTTCTTCTTCTTATTTTCTGAGAGTGCAAACAAGGTCAGCTAGATAGGAGTTCTTTCATTGTGGCCTGTAAACACTGCCAAAAGAATGTGTCCAAAGTACCTATGAATTTGGTCTGAGCAGTTGCATCTGGCTCTTTGTGATCGCACCACCCAAGACACATGTTAATGGCTGATGCAAACATGCCAAAGGCAACAGTCTTGTTAATGTAAAAGAAAATCTCCTGTGGACATGTTTAGTGAGGGTGGGCAAGGAATGACAGGTTTCCATTAATCTTGCTGGATGTTAAATCTCTCCCGGTAGTCGCTGCGCTCAGATCAGTGTGCCTGATCCTCCTGAGGCGTGTATTACAGTGATGGTCTCATCTGTGGGAGTTTTGAGTTGTTTTTTTGTTTTGAGAGGTAAGAGTTGTTTGGACAGAACAATACTCTTGTGCAGTGTGCCTGGACCATGTGGCTGTGTGGAGGATTAAATTAGCAGCAGTTGTTTATCGTTTGTGCCTCATCCATCTGTCTGACTCTGAGAAGCTTCTCTCTCTGTTATTGGGGATTGTTCCACCAACAAGGCTTCTGAAACTCTTCGCTGAGCATGACACAGTCTTGTAAATATATATACATGGTTTGCACTGTACTCACAACAAGGGTTTTCTCTATTTGAGGCTTGAGTACGAAATGTAATGTACTAGATTTGCAGTTCTCAAATTCAGCAGTAATAGATTTTTATTAAACTCATGCAATTAGAACGTGTCAAAAGGAGAAGATATACAATGTAATAATGACGGAGGCTCTTGCTGTTTGAAAATTGTACCCTATCAAATTGTAATTTCAATATAAAACTTTATTGTTCAGTTCTACAGTGTCATAGTTTTTCAAAACCATGTGAATCCTGTTTTAATCTAGGAACTCACCATTCTTAAATATGCAGGCTACACTCCTTCATTTCATGCAACTGAGTTGACAATTTGATATCAGTAGTGGCACAATTTACTGATGAAACTGAAGTGGGAAGACGGGGCTGGTGTGTGTACATGGATTTGCTGGACTGGGATGGAAATTTACACTGATTTGTAAACTGTAAATAATGGAGGTACATCAAATATAATGGTGATGCTTAATCTCTACAATGCACATGATCACATTTTTGTATTGGGATCATATTTTGACATTTTGTTACACGCCTACAAATGGGGGTAGTGGTGCTGGGTGTCACTCTTTTCAGTGCTTGGAGTAATGGAAACTTTTATTCTCTCCCGAATGTTAGATACTAGCATGGTTTGAAATTAAGGTGTCATACTGTAAAGTTTCCCTCGCCTTTTCTGTCTGTCATCTTCTCTGCCTCTTTCTCTCTCTACTCATCACTCGCCCCACACAAAGTGACACAATTTGCCCACTAAAGCATCGTCTGCCAAGAGTGCTTGACTTTCTATGCAGATTAGCCATGTGTTAATTGCTGTTGCTTGTGTACTTATTTTTTTGTCTTGAAGGGAGACTGGAGCAATCTTATTGATTTGTTGCACGTTGAATAGCAACACGCAAGAGAAGGTTTTAAAATGACGACCAAAAAAATTTACTTTTTCTTACCACAATAATGAAAAGACCTCAGGAAACTTACTGAAGCAAGAAGAAAGGGTTAGAAATGTTTAAATGCAACATCTTTAAAACATTACTTACTTCAAGGGGGAGGTGCTTGAAGCAGAAGAATGAAGGTCTGACATTGTGTTTAAAAAGGGCAGGAAATATTATTTTGGAACCGACAGGACACATGTAAAAACTCACTTTTTTTCACTAAAATTCCCTCAAATTTTTCAGCAACCATCTAAGCTCATTGATGTGCATCTGTCCTCTTAAAGAGTAAAACCCAACTTGTCAGTGTTATGTACAAAAATATATTTATGTATTTATGTATATTTATATTTAAAAATATACAAAAATAAATAAATCTGATGGGGCAGTGGTGGCCTAGTGGTTAGGGTGTCGGCCACGTGATCAGAGGATTGGGGGTTCGAACCCCTTCCCAATAGGTTGCCCTGGGGTACCCTTGAGCAAGGTGCCGTCCCCGTCCCGCTCCTCCCTGCGATGGGCTGGCGACCTGTCCAGGGTGCGTCCCCTGTCCTCGCCCTGTGTGCGCTGGATTGGACACCAGCACTCCCCCGCGACCCCATTTGGGACAAGCGGCAGATAATGGATGGAAATAAATCTGATGTTCACTAATGTTCAAATTCATTCACAACTTCGAAATTGTGTCCTGCTTCCTAGGACCATTGAATACTGAGCTGAATTGCATAGTGCTTTTTAATTATTACATTTTTTTTTTATTGTGCCTTACTGATATGGAGATGATGCTGCCAGTCTTTGACCTTGCCTCAGGAAAAATGAAAAGCATTTTTATTCTGAACACACCACATAATAATAATAATAATAATAATAATAATAATCTACAGGCGGAGCTTTGGGAAGCCCCAAGGTAATGTGTATATACAGTACTGTGCAAAAGTTTTAGGTAGGTGTGAAAAAATGCTGTAAACAAAGAATGCTTTCAAAAATGGAAGTGTTAATCATTTAATTTCATCAATCAACAAAATGCAGTGAATGAACAAAAGAGAAATCTAAATCAAATCAATATTTAGTGTGACCACCCTTTGCCTTCAAAACAGCATCAATTCTTCTAGGTACACTTGCACACAGTTTTTGAAGGAACTCGGCTGGTAGGTTGTTCCAAACATGACTGTGTTTCAACCTACGTGTGACACTGATGATCATTAGCACCTGTTTGGTCAAATTGGTTGATCATACACCAACTATAATCCTACAAAATCCCTGACTTTGTGCAAGTGTACCTAGAAGAACTGATGCTGGTTTGAAGGCAAAAGGTAGTAACACCAAATATTGATTTGATTTTTATTTTTTTCGCTCACTTTGCATTTTGTAAATTTGATAAAAATAAACAATCATTATTTCTGAAAGCATTCTTTGTTTACAGCATTTTTGCACAGTTTGTGTGTGTGGGATTTTAGATTATACACGCACACACTATTTATTTATTGGTCCAGAACGTGTATTTCTTAGACAAAGAACAAATATGTGGTCATATTTAGCAATATATGGGCGTTGTGATGTGATATAAATTGACAGATGCCATGTGTATTAAAAAGTGCAGCTTCACATCCTACGTGCACGTCCTTACAATTAGGATTTTGATTCATTGTTAGAGCTGCTTTGCGTTGTAGTTCACATTTTAACAAAATTCATGTAATTGTTATTGAATCAAGGGATGTGTGTGACCTTTTTTTTGTTTAGTTTATTGATCACTTTTAGCCCCTTGCTTCCTCTCTGCGCTGTTACTGTCACTACATAATGATATACACTTTATGGAATTTTACTTAGGAGCAGCTTAAAAGTTGCTGCCAGAAACACAGCTTACCCCAACATTTAAGTAGCTTTTTCTTGTTTTTTTGAAGGTTGATTCCAACCAACAATAAATCTTTCCATTTAGTGAAAAGGTCTTTTTTTTTTTTTTTTTTTTTTTTTTTATTAAGTTGGGCACAATATTAAATCAAGCCTCAGACTTTCAAGGAGAGAAAAGTAGATTAGTGACATTGAAGGACATCAAGACCTTAGAGTATCCATGTTATAGCAGTTCATACAGACTTCCTGTATTTCATTATCATCTTAAGTTTAAGTGTTTAAGCTGTTGCTTTATGTATTGTACTAATACTAAATTTGTTTTCAGTGTTCCTACTTTGTTTGTTACATATTGCTTAACAACTTTGACTGGTCTCGTGTTATTACTGTAATACTGTCATCGTAATGACTGACTGCCAGGCTGTGAGGCTTAATTACATCAGCGTTACCTTGCTGTAGTTTGTTTTAGGTCAAGAGTTCAGGAGAGGTCACTGCTGTGCTTCACAAGACTTTGCTGTGTGTGCTTATCTGCCTGCCTGCCTACCTGCCTGCCTGTTTATCTGTCTTGTGGAGACCTCAGAAGTGTTTGAAGGGTATGGACACTGTCCAAAAGAGACCCCAATTCAACAATTAGTTGATTTCCCTCTGATCATGCATCCAAAGAAGCTCTGGTGTTTTGGACTGGGACCAGGCCTGAAATGGAGTGCCTAATTTTGGTTTAGTAACCACTTATGTTACAGTGGTCTTCTATAACATTGCCACATAGCTACTAATCAGGGAATCACAGCACGCTTTGTTTTGAATAATGACAAGCAACTCTTTAAACAGGCATATATTCTGTGTTTGTGTACCTTTATCTTGATGGGGTGGTTTTGTTTAAAATGTTGAGAAATGTGCATTTATTGCATGATATGACCGGAAAATAGTCGCTGCCAAGTGTTATGTTGATTCGATTTCAATTAAATAATACGTTGATTTATGGCCCCTATTGATACCGAGGCCTGCCTTTTGTACAGAATGCGAATGAACTTTGATTAGTTTTATTGCTGCTTTTGATTGTTTTGACTTTTTGTTTTTTAGGAAATTGGCTTCAATAACACTTTTAATCATAAGTTAAATGTATATAAGTAAGTTTAAATGTATAAGTTTTTGAGTTTTATTTAGGCATGTGTTCATTACCGTTTAGTTTACTATATTACTTCCATTTTTAATATATATTTTAATAAAGTCATGCAGCTTGTGTCTTGTTTAAGAAACTGCATATCAACTATAGCCATCTGCACTGTATGCTGACAATTTAAATGGGCACTGGCTGCTTTTAATAAAAAAAAAAAAAAACGAAACAATGATAAACATCATTCACTTAACCAAAATTAAATGACAAAGAAAATGAAATGCAAACAAAAACGCCAAAGAGTTTTGCTGCACACAAAGAATAGTTCAGCTGAAAACCATGTTCAAAGATTGTTTTTCTTGAATTCTTGTTAAAAGTATTAAAAAGAAATCATAACTGCAGCTCAATCACTGAAGAAACTTGTGAATTCAGCTATTTTGTTGGTCTGGAAAATGCTGTACAAGCTTTGATCGAAGGAGGAACTGTCACACCATATCAGAACCTGACAATTTACTGGGAGTGAAAGTAAAGATTGCTGTGGGTTTAGGAAAAAAAAAATCTCTGGTGAAAGTTTTTATATATAAAAATGCACTGGTGCCATTTCAGATTCACAAGATTGAAGTGAACTGAACGTGTTGGGTTAGGTTAGGGTTGGTGCTATAGCTGGCAGGGTGCAAGATCTCCAGGATTAGGTAAACCTCGCAGGATAAAACTGGTTTCAGATCAGCACAGGCAGTACTCACACTTTGGTTACTTTATCATTCATTCAGTGCCAAGAGTGTTTTTATTAAAGCTGCAGGAGGAACAGGGTTAGCTCTGGCTTGGCTACAAACCCTAAACACTCAAACGTGCATGCATGCACTTGCAGGACCTGTTGCACTTTCCTAGACAGACTGCCTTGTGTCTTACAGCTATAAATAGTTCTGGTGGTCTTTATGGAAGTAAGGTTTGTGTGATTTCTTGCTGGTTGTGAAATGGGCTCTGGCGGTATGATAATTGTTTAGAAGCATTAAAAGTGGTGTAGTCATGCCTGTGTAAGCTACAAGGTAAGTGTGAATGGCAGCAACCAGTGAAGAAGACATGACTTAGATTGCATAGCCTACTGTGTGTCACCCTTTTTTAATGTTAAAGAAATAATTCTAAATATAAATATATATATTGTAATGCATATATAGATAAAATACTGAATTAATGAAACACACAGTGAGCAGTGGATCTTGCAGTGGACTGCAAACTTGATCCTAGGGTTGGGAATGGGTGGTTTGCCCAAGGAACCCAAATCCCCCCCCCACCCCCCACACACACACACACTTTTTTTTCTTGTCGGTGGTGGGATTTATGCCGGCAAACTTCCAGTTGCATTCATTTTTCAGCTTCCCTTAGGCCACCGCAGCACACACCATATACTACACAGTTTTCATATCTGCCAAACCCTTATAGTAAACCTGTTGTTTAACTTTTGACAAGAAACAGTTAATGAGCAGGTGTCTAGACACTTTGACTCAATCACGAACAGTGTGATCTGGTCTGAAATGGGGTGTGTGTGTGGGGGTGTGTGTGTTTTTTGAATCTTCAGCAGTATTTCTCAGTATCTGTTGGATTACACACATATACTATGTGTATGTACGTCCATGCATGCACGGACACAAGCACAGCAACCGGAAAGTGTACACTGCTTGTACAGCCCAACTGCTGAACTTTATTTTATTCACACATTAGGTCCAACATTAACATCACCCTATGTATCATATTTATTCTGAGGGAGCTGATCAGTTTTGAGCCTCTGGTATCATAAGTTATATTGATCAAGCTTTGAATTCAGGCTCATGTTGACTTGAGATTTGAGCATGCATCGATCTCCAAGCCTGTAGATGCTCTGTCCAATGCTTTTTAGAACATGTGCAGTAAAACAAGCCAGGGATAGCATGTTGCTTCAGGCAAACACAGTACTTCAAGCTTTTCTGCTGCTAAGGCATGTAACTGTAATTCCACCTTGATCTTTTCGTCTGTTACAGTGAGAGCAAGCTGTAAATTTTTTTTATTTATTTTTTATTTTTTCCTGTCACAAACTGTAGATTTCCTTCTGAAACATACAGCTCACTGGTTGTAAGAAATATTTTATCAGAGAGAAATCTCTGAGGACATAATTGCTTAATTGAAGCAAAATCAAGAGGGATACTAAGCTAAACTTAAACAAAATGCTATCAGAACCCCGTGAAGGTGTCATGCGTTCTGTATATCTAATGTCCAACCCGTGACTACAGCTAACGTGATTTTAGACAGCATCTGAATGCACAGCATCAGAGTGCTGAAAGGTTCCTTACTGTTTCCCATAAGCAGCATCTTTGCTCTGGCTTGTCTTCAACAGGAAACCGTCTCACACCAGCATGTTGCTGCCACAGTTCATCTACAGGAGTGCATACAGGCATCACTCAGTAGCGCATGTGTGCATCAGAAATTGCGTCATGGTATTGGCATTATCTGTTGCCTATTGTGTGTGTGTGTGTATGTAACAGCATTATGTGATCTAGGGTTTATTACCTTGCAGGGCTCTGGACTCTACAGATCTAAAGGTATAGAGAAAGAACTGTCAGAACTGAGCTGTATCTGATTAAGAATATTCTTAGACATCAGCTGTGATGTAAATCTGTTATTCATTTTTAAAACAATCAAAAAGTCAAATTTAAATGAAATTGGTTTTAACTAATTTTTGAACATTGCAGAATTTGTACCTTCTTGATACACTGAAATTTCTTTTCACCCCTTGACTCTCTGACTGTACTGATCATAACTAACTCCCTTTTTTTGTTGTTTGTTTGTTGTCTGTTCAGCCACCAGGCCCAATGGACCAGGTGGGTAAAATCAGAGGCCAGCATTATGGAGCAGGAAACCCCTATTCACAGACACAAGGCCCTCCTCCAGGGTCCCAGCAAGGGCCTCCATACCCTGGACAGGGCTACGGACCTCCAGGGCCCCAGAGATATCACATGGGCATGCAGGGACGCACCCCTGCGGGTATGGGTGGCATGCAGTATGGACAGCAGGTGAGTTCAGGTTGAGATAGTAGTACCTGTCTTTTGGGCTGTGCTCACTTAAGGCAATTTTCTAGAGAAAACAAAAATGTTTGTGTGTGAGAGTGAGTGAGATGTGTCAGAGTGATTTTCTCAAACTAGAACTCCTCCTTTCGACCATTCCCATTTAGGGGTCGCCATAGCAGTTCATCCGTTTCCAGTTCTTCCAGTCTTCTGCAGCTTCTGCAAATCGACCACCTGCATGTCCTCTTTCACCACGTCCATAAACCTCCTCTTTGGTCTTTTGGTCTTTTCCTCTTTCCTGGCAGCTTTTTCTTCCAAATCCTCCTGTTAATACAATCCTCGTCTCTCCTCTGTACATGTCCAAACCAATGCAACCTAGCTTCTCTAACTTTGTCTCCAAAACATCTAACCTGAGCTGTCCCTCTGATACTCCTTTCTAATCCTGTCCATCCTCGTCACATCCAATGAAAATCTCAGCATCATTAACTCTGACACCTCCAGCTCTGCCTACTGTCTTTTCGTCAGTACCACCATCTCTAGCTGGTCTCACTACTGTCCTGTAAACCTTCCCGTTAACTCTAGCTGGAACCTGTCTGTCACAAATCACTCCAGCCACTCTTCACCCATTCCAATTTGCATGCACTTTCTTCTCTCCACCATATCATCAGCAAACATCATCGACCATGGAGACTCCTGTCTAGCCTCGTCTGTCAACCTGTCCATTACTATTGCATACAAGAATGGGCTCAGTGCTGATCCTTGATGTACTCCAACCTCTACCTTAAATGCATCCATCATTCCCACTGCAGATCTCACCACTGTTACATATTCTGAACTACTCTCACATACTTCTCTGTAACACCTGACTTCCTCAAACCACAAAACCACAGCTCCTCTCTAGGCACCCTGACATATGCTTTCTCCAAGTCCATAAAGGCACAATACAGCTCCTTCTGACCTGGTATTTCTCCATCCACACCCTCGGAGCAAACATTGCATCTGTAGTGCTTTTTCACAGCATGAAACCATACTGTTGTTCACTGATCACCTCTTTTCTTAACCTAGCTTCCACTACTCTTTCCCATAACTTCATGCTGTGGCTGATCAACTTTATCCTTCTACAGTTATTTCAGCTTTGTGCCTCACCCATATTTTTGAAAATCTGCATCAGTACACTTCATCTGCACTTTTAAGACTAGAACTCCACTGGTTAAATTAAAATTAAACCAGTGGCACAGGTGCTCTGCACCCCTTCTGGATCTTTAATTTCTGAAATTGTAGCTCTGTCATGTCTTTGCAATGATTCTTTATTTAAATAAAGACTTTGTCATATTTTTCAGTTTTGGATAATTTTATTTTCATTCATCATAAAATGTTCACAGTAGTCTGCTGTTTTTAAATGAAACTTGAGTAATGTAGTTAAAATCAAATATCTGAGCTACCCAGCCCATGTCCTGAGAGCAGTAGAAAACCCCAGTCTCTGTTTATAAGTGTTCTGTAATGGTCCTCCCGTTATCATCTTACAGCTACAAAAAAAAAAAAAAAAATCAAATTAATCAAAATTCAGTCAGATGTACTAAGGACCTCTTTTCTTGAGTTGTTAAATTTTATAGTTTTACTGATACTTTTTCTGTCTGTTTTTACACTATAGATGAGTTATGGACAGCATGGTCCAGGAGGTTATGGCCAGAGCCAGGGGGGTTACTATGGCCAGCAGGGTCCTCCCCCTCATGGAGGCCCACAGCAGTCTCCATACCCTCAGCAGCTGCCCAGTGGGCCTGGCTCCCAGCATCCATACTCCCAGCCACCATCTGGCCCTCCTCATTCACAGGGAGGATCTCCTTATGCCCAGCCCCAGGGACCTCAGCAAGGACCCCCTCAGGGCCAGACTGCATATTCCCAGCCACCACAGTCCCAGGCTGGCCAGGCACCCTATCCACAGTCCCAGGCTCAGTCCCAGGTTCCACCTCAGTCAGCACAGGGAGCCCAGCCACAGCCGGGATACCCACAAGCTCAGTCCGGGCCTGGGCAACCTCCACAGCAGCAGCAGCCCCCCTCTCAGCAGTCACAGCAACAGCAGGGTCCACCGCAGCAGCAGCAACAGCCTTCTCAACAGTCTCAGCAGCCTGGGCATGGGCAGCCATCTCCCTACCCACAGACCCCACCACTTCAGCCTCCACAGCAGCAGTCACCCTTCCAGCGCTTTCCCCCTCCCCAACAGGTATTGAGCCACATTGTATTTGACAGGAAAAATGACTGTCGGGTCATTTGTGTGGGGTTAGGTAAATAGGTTTTGGAGTTGCCTCAAAGTGATAAAGTTAGAGATTAGAGATCAAATTTAATGTTACCTAAAAGTTCCAGTAACTAAGTACACAGTAATATTTTTATAGGTTGATTCTGATAGTTTTTGTTAAAAGCTGTTTGACTGCTATGCTGTCTGTGTATGGTCAGATATGATGCTAAATTTACTCAAACAGGAAAGAATGGAAGCATTTTGCTTATTTCTATTATTGAAAATACAATGTTTACCTATTCAGCCTCTGACTGTTGTGAAGCGCTTATGAAGAAACTATCCACTATGCTCAGAAATAAGTTTTCTTAAGAGATATAAGCTCTTTGAATATAAAATAAGCTTCTTCTAATTAGCTGCTTTACCTGAAGGAGTTTTGGTGGCACAGATAAATGCATGGGTCCTTTTGGGAAATCTCATCAGCAAAATGACTAACTTGAATGGCCAAAGATAAAATTAAAGCTGTAGCTGTTAAATAGTTGTGTGTGTGTGTGTGAGTTTTCTCTAATAACTCTTGTACTAGCCAGATAAACAGGATGTTTACTTTGAGTCCCAAACTCCCACTGCTGACTAAAGGTCAGGAGAAGTCTTGGGCGGCTGAACAGTCGTGTTAAATGTGCTCAGCACATCACACTAAGACAAAGTGAAGCTTATGTGATACTCAGATTAATGCTTAGACCCTTTCAGGTAAAGTTTTGCCTACAGTTTTTTTTTTTTCTTTTTTTTTTTTCTTTGTTTTCCATCTGACTACTTCTTCTCTCTCACACAAGGAGCTGTCCCAGGACTCCTTCAGTTCTCAAGCCTCAGCTCCTTCCTCTAATCAGCCAATGGCCTCCAGTAAGGGTGGTACAGAGGACAGCATACAGGGACGGCCTTCCAGCCTGCCAGTGAGTTCCCCAACAATCACAAATACTAAACCAGGATTGAAAAGAACATATGTTTATTTTGCTTTCATTTTCACACACAGTTTCCATAATAGCCGGAAAAAGTAATAAAAATTAGTATCTCAGGTTAATGGAGTTCAGCTTCTGTGAGAATATTTTTAGCATTGGTTGATGTAAGAACATACTCCAGATATTGCCAACCCAATGTCTGTCTGCCACCTCAACAGTTCCTGTGAAAAGATTTTAAGGGACATTTGTTGAAATGACAGTCCCTTGAAATCAACCATACAGTCGTTGCTTACACAGAGTGTAACGCTTTAATGCTGCTTGCCATCCTGAATGGCCATGTTTTCAGTCTGCAGGCCAAACAGTTGTCTCATCACTTTCCGTGTCTCAGACCTCCTATGACGCATACGCACTCTAACTGGTATGTGTTGGTTGGCCAGAGGCTACATGTCACAGCCAGTGCGAACTGTGACTCGAAGGGGAAAGTTAAAGGGTGCTGGGAGGCAAGGATTGTTTTTGGTGTATTTTGGTTGTGCTAGGTTTAAATATGATCTGCACTAACATGACTTGTTCTTTTTCTGTATGCTGATGCTGGTTGGATTGGGATAACTGCAGGATCCTCGTAGTTTTGTGCAGAAGGTCTGCTTGTGTGTATGGGGTTGTCTGTAGCAAATTAAGGTAAACTCAGTCAGAGGATGGAGAAGGAAAAAAAATTAGAGTCCAGAGTTGTGTAGGAAATGGCACGTGTGTGTGTGTGTGTGTGAGTTTTCTGTGCCAGTGGGGGGATGCCCTCAGGATGTGGCTCCCTCCTCTTTTATTTATTTTATTTATGTATTTATTTCTTTTCGGCCCAGCCAAGGCAAGCAAAGCCCCCCAGTTTTTCCTCTCCTCGGGATTCCCTTGAGCTGGAAGAGAGGGTAATTATCTGGCCCCTTTGAACCCTCACCTAATGGTCATGGCTCTGCTCACATGGCACAGGGGATGTAATGGCACTTGCTGCTAACTTGAGCCTAGTTATATTCAGTGCTGTTTCAGACATATTCAGACAATTGATTTTTCATTGCAAAGGTGTTGATTTGGCTATTGCCAGTACATTCACATTTACATGATTTCTTTAAGAAATAAATGTGGTTGTTGGCAGGTGCCCCTCCCCCCTCCAAACACAACCCAAAACTACACACATTGTGTGCATTACCCTGTCCTGGCTGTTGTTCACTAGGTGCTTCAGATCACATGACTCATTTCAACAGCTTTACCTGATACGTGTTTTGTTTATTCATTCTAACTACTGTATAAACTATAAAGCTTTCAGTGTCATTCACCTTTCAGTACATAATTACAAATCCGTATCCACATCATCCAGCCAAGTAAGCCAATTATGTGAATTTTTAACACTTTAGAACCCGAGACTTAAATCATTCTCAATATACAGATCAGGAACAGCAACTTGCTGGTGTGTTTAAACAAGCTTAACTGGATGAACTAGTTTCTGGATTGTTTTTGCTTCCCTTCACTTCATTGAACAAACTGCAATAGCACCTTTTATTGTGCATTCTCTTCTGTGTATTGCGTGTTTGCTATTTTGACCATTTGGATCTTGTTAAACCACATTGCGCATATCGACACAGAGGTGTTTTTTTTTTTTTTTTTTTTTTTTTTTTTTTTTCTCTCCCTTGCACTATTTTAAAACACCAGTCATCCATTACACTTAATTTTTATGAAGAATTCACTTATCTAAAAGGTCTAAAATGACTTTGAATGCAATTTCTTTCACTAATAAACTAGCAACAAAAACTAAACGTGTTATCGCTTTTCTGAAAAATTGTTGTTTTGGAGTTGAGGTGGTGTTTGAACAGCAGTGAAATGTCCTTGCAGCAGACTGAGCTGATTCACTGAGAATAGTACGCTGCTCGATTAGACCATTGCCTAGACCAAAGAAGCCATCTATTCCAGTTAAAGCTGATTCATGTTGCAACTGTGACTGCATATTCAAATCACCGTAACTGCTTGTTGGGACTACTACTTGAGAGTACCAGCATTATCGAATAGAATAAGGCAACTATTCGGGGGAAAATAGTACATGGCATGTTTTTGTCTAGTAGCCACAAGGCTAATAGCAAATTAATTTTGCCTAATATATTCTCCAAAAAGGAGAATAGGTTTTTAACTGATATAGTGCTTTATGTTGTATTAAAGATTTTTTTTATTTTTAAAGGGGAAAAAAAACCCTTTTCATTCTTTCACACCATCACATCACTGTATTTTGTAAGCTGAGGAGTATTTGGAAGATGACTCCGCCTCAAGCAGATTGTGAAATTTGGCAAAATCATTTGAGAAACTGGCACTTTAATTTTTTTGTATCTTTTGGACACAATGTAATTTAGTCAAATGAAGTATTTTCATTTGTGATTAAAAATAGAAGCATACAGACTAGTATGCTGAGAGGGTAATGCAGCCAGTGTTAGGACAGTATTTTTAGCATGTGCAATGATGGCTGTAGGTTTTTGAGTAGCTTTGCATTGCACAAAAGCTGCTTTGGAATATGCTGCATTTAAAGTGAAAGTGACTATTCTTGTCATTGTGAAACACTGCACAGTACGCAGTGGGCCACATCAACAATAAAGCTCTGCATTTTACCCATACACAAACGTGCAGCAAGAGGCAGCTATTGAAAGTGCCCTGGGAGCAATGACTGGGACGGTACCTTGCTCAAGGGTGTCTCGGGGCAACCTACTGGTCTGGGATTCAAATCCACGACCTACTGATCCTGAGGCCAACTCCCTAACCACTAGGCCATCACTGCCCCATCTGACCCGGGCTGATGTTAAGGCTTGTTTTTATATTTGAGCAAGATGGTTAAAATTCATGTTTTCTCTGCTCTTCTGCTAATTCACTGACTGTTAATAAAGAAACCTCTTAAACATTTGCTATCCAGATTGGGTGATGCGCTATAGATTAGAATTTAAGATGAACACAGCATTTAGGCAGTACAAATATCAAGGCAGACATTAATGACTAATCATCAATTTTTTTTTTTTCCCTCACCCCTTCACTTATTAAAGTCACTTTATGCTTTAGCTGTATAAGCATGTGTTGAGTTTTTATTATTTTAGAATATTCTCAAATTTTGCTGTAGACTAGTGTTGATTAGTGTTGACATAAAATTGTATGACTACCTTAACATTTATTAAAGGTTTATGCTGACAAGTACCCATCATTGCTGAATGCTCATCAGGAATCTGCTTTAAATAAAATTAGGATTTTCTTAAAGGGAAATGGGTTGGATTTCAAGTGAAAACAACAGAGGAGGTGGAGAAGGAGGAGTAGGGTAAAGAGATTTAATCTTTGTGTAAATACTTTAATACTTTATGGCCCATTGTGCTTTTGAAAGTCTATGCGATGATTGCAATCAATTATTTATTTGTTTGTTTGTTTTTGCCATGTTCGTCTTGTTCGGTGTTGCCGAGATTACAATAACAACAAAAAAAATCCTCTCTAAATTTGGTTTGATGGTGTGAGTGAGTGAGTGAATGGCCTCTCCTGTAAATTCTCTAATCTCGTCCATTCTCTCAGGGGTAGCCTTTGTGCGTTTTCCTCACAGCGCTGCTAATCCTGCTCTGCTCCCACCCCTCTTCTGCACCTCAAACACTTCAGAGGTTCTCCGTTCGTCAAACATCTCTTTTCTCTCACTCCCTATACGTTCATCTGCTGCATGTTGTTGGAACAATCCATTACTGTTGGGGTTTTAAACGTTTGATTTATTTTTTTGGACATCTTTTGAAGTTTCAACTTTGGGAGTGTTACTTTTACAACATGAGTTTTTGTCCTGACATTAAACCACCACCAGTGTTTGGTTACTGTATTACTATCGAAGCTGAATGAATATTAGATAAGTTGGGTGTGTTTTTTGGTGTTCTTATTTTGCTGCTTCTTAAAATGTTTTTAATTTGTGTGTGCGTGTTTGTGTGTATGAGATTGAACTCCATCTTTGCCGATGCCACAGCCATCTGCATCTGGAAGTATAAGAGCAATTTGACACTCTGCTCTCATTTAACCCCCATCTCTCTGACTAATTCTAGTCAGTGTGGGCGTTTGAGAGATGATATAATAGTACTGGCGGAACAGCTCAGTTCACTTGGATCAGAAGATGTTGTGTTACATTTGAAAGACTTGATAGGGTATAAGCTCCCAAACACTTAAGTCTACCATGATAGTGACCGGCTCAATTACCTCTCAAGCATTTAACATAATTTATCACTGCCTTAATACTCAAACTTGAACATCAGCATTTATTCACCTTCATTTTTTCCACAAGACCACGGTCTTTGGAATGCAATCCACCAGTGGTTTTAAACAGTCTTTTCAGCAAAACGAGGTAAAACATTTGGAAGCAGCTACTAATTTTTAATGTGTCCATAGATATTAGACAGTTTAGCAGGAGGTTTTAGGTAAAAACTAACACATTGTAAAATATGTTATCAGTAGATTTTTAAATATTTTAAATGTGAATTTGGGATATCCTGATCTTAAGAATGGTTTTAGAAACACTGCCAATTTGCATCTTGCGCGCTCTCTGCTCTGCAAACCTGAGTGTTATTGCAGTATTCAGGTTCTGGGTTGTGCTTCCTGTTGCTATTCTGGGGCCTGTGCTTCCTGTGCATGAATGCGCATGGCTTATTCAGGTTTAGGGGCCTGGTGCTCTCCTTCTCAATTTTTCTCTCTTTCTCTCTCATGTTGATAATTGTTTGTCAAAATTGTAGGTTTTTTATTTATTTTTAATTAATGCAATGTCTCCTATCTCCTTTCTCATAATCATTGGCTCACACACACATGCTGTCTCTTGCTCCTGCTCGCTCTCACACCCACTCCTGCTGTTTGCCCCTCCCCTTCCCTTCCCTTGTTTCTGCTGGTTGAGCGGACTGCGCCACACCAGGCTGTGCCTTACTGCAGCACAAGCTCCTGCTCTTGTTTCCAGGCTCTTCTCTCGCTCTCTCTCTCTCGCTCTATTTTATTCTTAGACATTGTTGCATTTTTGCCCTCTTTCAAAAGAATGAGCAGTGAGGAACTGTAACTCCAGTTCTGTACTGGCTGTAGGATGTAGGAGGGGCGTTGCTCTGGAGAGGAGGCAGAAAGGAGAGGAGGCCCCCCCCTGTGCCCAACATTCTCTTCTTCCTATTAATACTCTACATATATAAACGTTATTTGATTACTCATAACTGATAAATTTGTTAATTATTAAGGCATGCAGGCCTTTTCAGAATTAGGCCTCAGGAAAAGAATGTTTATATGCCCCTGTGCATTCATTGAGACATTAAATTAAACCAGATGAAACAACTTGAATCAATTTAATCACAGTGGCACTTGCTCTGTTCACCATCTTGGGTCATTAAATCACTAGACTTCAGTGAGTGTTTTTCTCATGTGTATGATCTGTCTCAGTGTAAGGTGTATGTATGTTTGGGAATATGATGGTGAAGCTGCATTCAAACCTACAGTAATGGCTGCTGTTTGAGGCAGGGGCCTCGCTCTCGCTCTCGCTCTCGCTCTCCCCCTCTGTCCTTGTCTTCCACATTCACATCAGCTCTGTGGAATGGGAGTGCCCCCTTATGGTTGAGTTTTGCCCTGCAAACCACCAGCTAGGGGTGTGGATCTCCTTTATATCACTATATAGAAGGAATTCTTGTACCCCTTTATGCTGGTCAAAGTTAACCCAAGTAAACAGTCTTTTCCAGGACCTCCAGTTATAAAGAGTTTCTGCAGAAATTCTAATGAAATTCAATATATAGTTTACCTTTTTAAATGCCCCTTTTTTGATCTAACAATTTTTAATTTAATTTGTTTTCCATAGAAGAAACTTTGCGACAGTTTGACTGCAACACATTCTGTATGTGCTATAGGACTCAAGGCTTTTTTTTGTTAATGCCAGTTATCAGAAATAATTCGATTTAAAAATACCTACCAATACAACACTGGATCAGAGGTCATGATGTTGAAAGCTGGACAAATTCTCACAGAAGTATGTGTTGTGCGTTTAGGATTAATGATTTATATAGGTACTTTGTCTTGTTTTTATGCTTACCAGATATTTCAGCTGTCATATATAACTGTGCATGGTGTAGCCGGCGTCCTCATCCTCAGGTTGTTTTACAGAAAAACTGAAAGTGACTAATCCTGTCATTGTGAGTGCACAGCACACAGTGAACCACAGCAAAATTGGACCTTTGCATTTAACCCATGCACACAAAAACACCTTGCAGCAGGGGGCAGCTATGAAAGCGCCTGGAGAGCAGTGACTGGGACAGTATCTGGGCAACCTACTAGTAAGGGGTTTGAACCCACAATCTTCCAGTCCTGTGGCCAACTCCCTAACCTCTAGGCAGTGCCCGGTTTACTGTTATGGATGTACAGTGCATAAAATACATATTGTCTAGGTTCACAGTGCCTATTCTTGTAGTCTTGTATATGGTCACTTGATCAAACCAAACAAAGCAATGTGCAAGACTTCCCATTAACATCCACTGCCGGTTTACACTGAAAGTGATCAAGTGGGCATGATGTGACCCAAGGGCTCACTCGAATTTCTGGAAGACACAAGGTTTAAATGAAGTGTGTGTGTGTGTGTGTGTGTGTGTGTGTGTGTGTGTGTGTGTGTGTGTGTGTGCGCGCGCGCGTGTGTGTGTGCGCGCGCGCGCGCGAGAGAGATGGGAGGAGGGGTAGCTCTGGCTGGCTGCTCTTTGTAGTCTGACTGCACTGTGACCTCAGCATACTCAGCAATTTGAAAAGGGAGGGTGTGTGTTGTGGAGGAGGGAAGCCGTCTTCTCTATACTAATGTGTCAACGCACGTGGAGCTTCCTTACAGTTACCATGACAACCCCAGAGACGCCGCAGTGTGTGGCTCCCCCTCCAACCACATGCTTTCAGCTAAGAGTGTGTGTGTGTGCGCGCGCGGATATCTGAGAACAGGAAACGGGCCAAGGGAGTAGATCAGCAACCAAAGGCAGCGAGCTGGGTCATGCAGAGACTGTGACTGCATGTTGAACCCTGGATTCCCCTCTACGTGTACACACACACACACAGTTTCACCCTTTTAACTGCATTTTATTTTCCCTTCTACATCACTATTTAGCAAAACCAGACAAAAACTTTACCTAACTTATTACTGCATTATTTGATGTATTTGTTTTTGCATACGCCTTTTTAAAATAAATACATTTTTTTTCTTTTTCTTTCTGCTGATTGGCTTTTCAGAATTCTGATTTTACAGCTGATCAAATGTATTTGTTTTGGCCTGTTGTGATTTTTTTAAATCTAAAAGAAAAATATCAGCAATTTTTTTTCCTTTTTTATCTAGCCCCCCCCAATAATAGATAATATAAAATAATGTATTTATTGTTTTAATGTTTTATTTTTACATAGGTTTACAATTATGGAAACTCTGAAACAACATGGCTGCCACCTATGCTGTATATGCTGCTGTCCTCAACATGGCTGACTAGCCCACTCTGTGTACAGCTGTAACCACCTTAACATTTCAACTCAACTTCGTAAATAAAGGCAGTTTATTATAAATGCTGTAAGATTATTCAAGTTAATAATATTGAAGTAATTTTTGGGGGAGTTTAGAGGAGTTTGTTGTTAGTATGCTGTGTATTTGTTTATAATGGTAGGCACAGAATAACGGGGTGTGGGTTTTTTTCTTTTTTTTTGTTCTCATTATTTTATTTATTTATATATTTGTATGTATATTTGATGGAGATTTTAGGGGTCTAGGTCTATTTATTTTTCTCCAATTTAATAGATGGTTGCTGCTCTGTTGTGACCAGTTCAACCCTAGTGTGAATTGTTTTTGAGGGGTGTGTGTGTGTGAGCTTGGTGTGATTATCAGCGTTGCTATATTTTTGTTGATGTGGCGCTGTTTGCTCAGACAATGGAATCGCTGTCTCTGATAAGTGGTCAGTATTGGTGAATGCAAAAGGCCAGGCAGGAGCAGAGTTTGCTGGCCTCACTTTGTTCAGTCAGCAGATTGGCAGCTAGCTGCTGCTGTGCACAATTCATTGCTGGCAATCAATGGCTGTAGCACAGCAACGGGAAAGTGTGTGTGTTGGGAATGTTGGCGTTATCAATATCCCCTAGCAGTAGAGAGAAATGAATTGGGTGTCTTAAGTGTATGCGGAGTAAAAGCCTCCCTACACTTGCTCTGTGTCTTTTCTTCTTGCTTTGGTGAACATGATGTGGAGGCTTCACTCCGTGTCCCTCATATGGCAGCTGGGCAGCTAATATTTTATTTATTTATTTATTTATTTTTGGGGTCTGATTATGATTTGTGGCATGCAGAGAATGTGAAAGCTTGGAAACTCGTGAAAGTTTCTGGTTTAAACAAATTTAGTAAGCTTTGTTCTTTTGAAAGTAAACTGGAGGCTTCAGTGAGTATTTGGGTAAAGGTGCCCTCTATTTGCAATGAAAGGTTTTTCTTAGGGGAACTGCCTTGAGTTTAAACTTTCTTCCTTTCCACAAGTCTCATGATAATTGGTCTGCCCTGATCTGTGTGGTCAAGGCCCTACTGGTGACTTAGATGACCTCTTTTGGGGTCAGACAGTCTGTATAGGGCTTCTGTGTTTGGAGACCTGCAAGGATAACTTGGCTCAGCCCCTGGCTTGAGTCCAGAGTCAGATGACTGGTCTTGTGAGTGTGTGTGTGTGTGTGTGTGTGTGTGTGTGTGTGTGTGAAATGGAGTAGGCAGTTTGTAAAGTGGAAGGGCTGCTAACTATTAAAGGAGTTCTGTAAATCATGCTTTATTCTTGCAGTGGTGGTGGTTGAAGCAGAAGTAGTATTAATTCAACATAATTAACACTGTCGTGCGATCTCTCTCTCTCTTTCTCTCTCTCTCTCTCTCTCACACGTCCTCATAGTAGTTATTGATTATTTAATTTCTTGCTCAAGCTGTGTAGTTATATTTCCATTTATGTTGTCGCCAGCCGCTAATATACCCCTGAGTTTTAAAACACACACACACTTGGGAGTTCACTTAATTAGGAATGGTACAGTACTCTTGGGCCAAAACCACGTCCGAGAAAAGTGTACATGTGATTGAGCATGTGTGGCAGTCAAAGTATGAGCCTGAATCAGCGTCGTCCTCCTGTGTCTCCCTCTGGGGTTCCTCAGTCAGGTCATGGCCCAAAAATAGCAGTGGGCGCTGTTTCAAGTGCAAAACCGCCGAGTTTGGGGCCGCCGCCAGCCTGTGAGTGTGAGATTTCTATGGGAATACTTGGCCACCATCCAGTGTGTGTGTGTGTTCTGTATTCTCCCCTCCTCCCTACTACTTTTTCTTTTTTCCTTTCCCCTCTCTGATCTTACTGGCAGATGAACTCACCAATTTGGGCTGAACACATGGGCACCACGTGAGGACAGTTCAGTGTGTAAACAGAAGCGTACACACACAGACACACACTCACACTCTTGCATGTGTACAGATCATTTCTTCCACAGGGAGAGGTTATGGGCTTCAGACAGATTGATTTCCCCAAGTGGACCTGATGTTCATTTAACTCAGGCTTGTTTTTTTGGACACTCTGGATTAATGAATGACTGTAGCTGTTTCTAAAGACAAGGGCATGTGAAATTTAAAGTGCAATAAGAAACAATCATAAAATGATTTAAATTTTAATGGAGGTACTGTTAACTGATATGTGATCATAATTATAACTATTGGCTCATAATGTAATAATGGAGATTAAAGGTTTCATTTGTAGATTGTCTCTTATGCTTTATCAAATGCTTTACAAGAAGGTTAAAAGAATAATTGTAGGAAAGACTAATGTTGCACATATACAAATCTTAAAGTAATACAAATAATTGGTATATTGGTGTTTTTTAATGGCAAGAAAACAAAGCTACAAGCATTTGGTGACCATGTGTGAAGCAAAAAGTCATTCAAGTTGACCTCCACGGTGGTGCAACCATTTGTTTAGGTGTCACAAAAATGAAACGGCTGTGATCTTAAACTGAGTCTCTTGATTCACTTGAATGAGTGCCATTCTTTTCTTTGTCTATCTTTTAGGATCTTGGCTCTATTGATGACCTCCCAACAGGTACAGAGGGTGCCCTTAGTCCAGGGGTTAGCACGTCAGGTGTGTCAAGCAGTCAAGGAGAGCAGAGTAACCCAGCTCAGTCCCCCTTCTCCCCTCACACCTCGCCCCACATGCCAGGCATTCGTGGCCCCTCTCCATCACCTGTAGGCTCGCCTGCCAGTGCCACACCCTCTCGTTCAGGACCCCTTTCACCTGCTGGTGTGCCAGGTTTGCAGTGAAATACCTTAAATACCTTTACTTATTTGCCTATTTAGCTTGTCTTTTTTTTTTTTTTTTTTTTTTTTTTTTTTTTAATGCTGTATATTAAGTTTTTACATTTTAATATTAACACGACGGATGCTTAAAGAACCAAAGTGCACTGTTTGACTGTTTGCTAAATATTTAATAGTTATTGAATAAAAGCAACATTTGCTATGTTGTTTATAAGACATTTGTAAATTTGTAACTCCTCTATCCTCAGGAAACCAGATGCCCCCCAGACCTTCCAGTGTTCAATCAGATGGAATTCTGCATTCTTCCATGAACCAGTCAGCCATGGGCCAAGACAGAGGTAAGGCTCTTTTAGTGCATAATGTTCATGGTCTACATTTAGTACACTATAGATCTTGATTAAATAATGGAATTTTTTTTTCTTTTAAACTAACTCAACACTGAAAGGTTACTAGATAGTTAACTAGTGAAAGCACTGCCAATGTTTTTGTTTGAAAGCATTTTTTGCTTTCTATTTTCAGCCGTTTTATTCCTTTACTCTCTTCTTTATAGTTTACATGCGGAATCCTCAGATGGGTCCGTATGGATCTCCTCAGCCTGCTTCTGCCTTATCCCCCCGTCAGTCATCTGGAGGCCAGATGCATGCTGGGATGGGTCCTTACCCTCAGAACAACTCTATGGGCAACTATGGGCCTCAGGGAGGGCAATATGGCCCTCAAAGTAAGGCTGTGTGTTTGTAGGTGTGCGAGTGAGGGATCTGAATTTATTAATGTTGCTTGAAAAATGTCAGTACAGGCTAGAAGTTATGTTTATATTGATATGTATAATTTTGCTTGAAGATGGGAACATTTTCATTAAAATACAGGCCAAGCGTGGCTATGGCTGATAGAGAGATGTCTTTCTTGAACCCCTAACTGCTAGAATTGACCTACCACTACAGCTGAGTCTACACCAGCTGAGGCATTGAAGATCTCAGCTTGACATTCAAAAGATGAATACTTTCTTCTTTTTTTTCTTTTTTCTTCTTAATTCATTAAAGATCTTTTTATATGGGCTTTAAGGATAGCCAAAAGATGAAAGTTGTTTCCAACCACCATTGGAAGCCTAGTTCAACCGTTTGCCTGTTGAAGGGCTCTCTCCGTTGAATCAAAGTGTAGTGTGTTGCATCAGAAGCTTGGAATTCAGCAGGCCTGCTGGGTTGAGGTTTTCCTGTAGCGGAAAGTTGTGTGAAGTTGCAAGCTGCATATAAATACTATAGCACAACAGGGGATAGCTTACACACCATAGTCTTTAGGAATATCTTTCACTGAAATGCTTTTGATGAATCGTTTGGAATATAGTGTTTTGTCACTTTACTATTTCTTTCCAATTCTAAAGCTGTTTCCTGAACATGAGTAGATAACCAAACTGTTCTTGTTCACAGGTTACCCAAGGCAGTCAGGCTATGGCAGCATGCCCAGCACTAACTACCCTGGTGGGCCTGGCATGGGTGGGTCCATGAACCCTATGGCTGGGCAGGGGGGAGGGGGGCCATATGGAGGGATGCCCCCTGGGCGCATGGGTCCAGGGCAAATGGGCACAAGGCCTTATGGCCCCGGCATGGGTCCCAACATGGGTGGCCTGCCGCCACAGGTAACCTCGGGCATGTGCCCTCCACCAGGCATGAACAGGAAACCGCAGGATCCAGCCTCAGGAGGGATGCACCATGGCCCATCCAACTCAATACACAGGTAGCAGCCTGGAACACTATAAAGTTTTACTGGGAATCGGGCTATCAAGTATCTAGTGTAAATGTTGTGCGAGTGCCATAGACAGAGTTACCAGATTGTTGTTGATACCTACTTTGCATCTACACTCATGACTGTTTTATCAGAAACACCTGACACATTGTTGCACTTTGTTGTATATTATTGTTTTGGTATGCTGTATTGAGAATGGTCCTGTATCTACATTATATTGTGGTTTTATGGGCTTGCTTTTCCAGTGACTGAACAGGTAGCGTTAGCTTAAGAAACCGAGCAGCAGCAAATGTGCTTTAGTCTGTAAACCAGCACAGAGCATCAATTTAGGTTTAAAATTTTTAGTTTCAAATAAAATGGCCACAAGTATAGATGGAAAGCTTTTATTTAGACTCGATTCACATTTTATTAAGGGCAGTATACACAGGTATAGTACTGTTACTAATATTGAAGTGCAGTAAAGTATTCCCAGGACTTCCTTTATTCAATTATAACCTTTTGATCTTGACAGTGGACTGGAGAACGGTGAATGCAGGGTCCAGACTAGGACTGCAGAGACAGGAAGGAAACTTAGGATGCAGTTAGGTCCATTTCTGCACAGGGCTGATGTCCCACAGGAGTCCGCATGGATAGACAGACAGGCAGCAGAAGGAAAATTGCATAAGTCAGCAAGCCAGTGACAGTTCTCACTTGTTGAAGGCAAACAGTAAATATAGTATATTTAGTATGTATATAGTATATAAAAGTAGTATATTTCTTAAAATTTTATAAAGTATAAGGTTTGTAGTGTTTACATACCATTGTTGAAAATAGTTGAGCATCATTTCTTTCATATGGATAATTCTCATGAACTTTTTGCTGTCCCCAGGCCACCCGGTTATCCCAACATGGGCCAGGGGATGATGGGTGCTGGGTCTCCGTATGCCCAGCCCATGAACAGCATGCAGGGAATGATGAACCAGGCAGGTCCATACCCTATGGGTGGCAGTATGGCCAACAATTCAACAGGTGAGTGGCATACTTTTTAACCAGTTTTTGTAATACTAAAGATTTTAAATGTTAATAGGTGTATTTGGTACCAAGTACAACACTATTGCTCCTTTTCCACTGCTCTGTTTCCTGTGCCGGTTCCCTATTTTGGAACCAGTGCACGCTTTTCCACAGAAAAAAAAATTCGTGCTGGTGCCCTAAAACAAGCACCGAACCGGCCCCTAAACTTAGCTGGTCTAATAGCGAGAACCCGTGATGTCACGAGCGGTGGGTGGAGTCCGCTAACGTGGAGCACGGAAGAAATTAAAGTTCTTTTAGCAATATGGACATCCACAGAGATTCAACAGAAATTGGAAAGTGTACTGAGAAAGAAAGTGTGAGGAAATAAGGGAATAACTCATTTCGTGGTTTCGTCTTGCACGTAATCGTTGTCTATGTCGATTTGTTTCAGCGGTAATAACACGCTGAATAAGCTGCCTTTGGATACTGAAATAAATCCTAGTCTGGAGAATAACCAGCAGCACAAACGGAGTTCGTACATGTTTGTTTCTGTTTAGTGGGTGTGACCTGTGACTTATTATCATGCGGCTCCTGTCTAGTGTAAATGCGGACTGGTTCTCAGTTGGTTCTGGCTGGTTCCCTGACATTGTGCTAGAACATTAAAAATGCTTAATGCACACATATTGTATGCATTGGCTGCCCCCCCCCCCCCGTAAATCTTCTGGTATGAGTTGCCCTCTCAATTAAATAATGCTTTATTTGAGCTACAGAATGAAAATAAGTTTAATTAAACTTAAATTTTTTTTATTGATTTCCAAGGTCTTATGACTTTGACACATAGTTTGGAAAGATTTATTTTGAATGCAGCAGAGCACAGAAAAGCAGCACAGGTGATTAGTTGCCTATTACTTGTCACATATAAAACAAATCAGATTATTGTTTGTTTCAGGATACAATCAAAACAGATGGAATTAAACTTCTCAGGTCTGCGCTCAAGGTCCTTACTAAAATGGGTTAAAAAATTGATTTTTTTGCCAAATAGTTTATTGCAAAAAAACATAACTTTAGGTCTAAAAACATGTCAGATGCTCATAAGACTTGCTCAGGTGGAAATGTGCTAACTGCACAGAAAAGCAAAAAAAAAAAATTTTTTTTTTTTTTAACACATCCTAGATGTTGCCTCTACTACTTTATCTTTTTTTTATGTGGCTTCTATGCTTCAAACCTTTTTCTTACACACAGAAGAACTCTTTGCAACTCTGCTCACATTGTTTCTTACACATATTATTGGGTGGTGTTGGTCTAGTGGTAGGATACTTGCCTATGTTCTAATCCCACCTCCTGCATCACCACCACTGGGTTCCTGAGCAAAACCCTTAACCCCAAGTTGCTGCGGGGACTGTGCCTGTAATCAGGAAATGGAATTCACACTGGATAAGAACGTCTGCTAAATGCCGTAAATGTAATTATGTTAACTTGGCATTTTACATCACATTTTTGGAAATTTACTCTGAGGGTTTATTAATTTGCCTAAAAAGAATGTTTGCACTTTTGCCTAGATAAAAATCAAGTCAACTTTGTTTATATAGCACTTTTTACAACTGTTGTCATAAAGCAGCTTTACAGAATCCAGGTTGGTGCCCCAGTTGGGTAAGCCAAGGGCGACAGAGGCAAGGAAAACTTTTCCAAACATGAGGAAGAAACCTTGTGGGAAACCAAGACCCAAAAGGGGAACCCATCCTCCTTTGGTCAACACTGGAAATAAATAGGAAAGAAAAAGAGAAAAACCCTGTACAGTGGTAATTTTCAGTAAATGAGTTACAGTAAAAGTAAGAGTCCACTGATGACTGGAAATGGAGGTTCAAAATATCACTCATATACAAAATTGTCAGTAGTTGCTTTCATGAGAGAGGAAAAGTAAAAAAAAAATCAGCTCTAAGTACTCTTACTACAGATGATTGGGGGGGCGGATTTTCTTATGTATCAGAAAAGCGGCATCTCTAAGAATTTAACTTTTTTATTTTTTTTATTATTGTTTTTTTTTTTTACTATTTTTTGTGTTTTTTTTGTTTTTCTTTTCTTTTCTTTTTTGTGTCCCCCCCCCCCCTCCATGTCTGTCATAAAATTGGGAGATGCAAATGCACATTTTGAATTAAAGCATCCTGTGTTTGTGTTTCAGCTATGGCTCCCACTCCAGAGTTTGGTATGGATAAGCTTAACCAAGCCCAGAAGATGAATAACAAAGTCGATGGGACTCCCAAGACTGAGTCCAAAAAGGTAAAAGTTTAACCTGCGTGACTTCTATCCAGTCCAGCTGTGCAAAAACCAGACTGAAGCCAACTCAAACTAGAGAAACGGGCGTTTGAGAAGCAGGGCTAAAATTATGGTAGTGTTCATGCAGCTAATAGTCTAACTGGTGTGAAACCTAAAATAAATAAGTCAAAGAAGAACTAAAAGATTTGGAAGTAATGTTAGTGTCTGCAGGTCAGGAAGTCCACCTGAATGAATTTCCTCAACAGCCAATAAGGCTTGTCTCCATTATTATAAAATTGCATTATTGCAGTTGCTTGAGATGAACTGAATTATTTAAACTGATCACATTTGTTAGATTTTGTATAGTTGTCACCAACAACAGACTTTGTTGTAATTTTGTTTGTTAGGTGAACATGACAAATATTGAATCTTTTAAGTTAGTGGGTGAATTGGGAATCTGTTTATTTACTTTTTATTTATATATTTTTTTAATTGCCAACCTGTGATTCTATTTAATGACCAAGATCTGCTAATTTAATACCTTTTTCAGTGTAATGGTTGTATTCAATGTTGTGCTCTCTAGAGCAAATGTGGTTATACGAATTTACAATGGTGAATTTACAATGTGTGATGCTAAGTGGTTTCATGTTTGATCCTTGATATTTCAGTCACCACAGTACAGCCATTTTTTGTTTGTCATCCATTTTTTCCAATCCAGAAAATGTTTAAAGGATTTCTTAAAGTAGTATTTAATTTTTTTTTTTTTTTGAACTATTTTGTGTTGATATTTTTGGCAGAAGTCAAACTCTTCCACTACCACTAATGAGAAGATAACCCGTCTGTACGAGCTGGGTCCTGAGCCAGAAAGGAAAATGTGGGTGGACCGCTATCTGGCCTTTGCTGAAGAAAAAGCCATGGGCATGAACAACCTGCCTGCTGTAGGCCGTAAACCTCTGGACCTCTTCCGCCTGTATGTGTCTGTAAAGGAGATTGGTGGTCTAACGCAGGTGAGTTTGCTGGCGCAACCTGAAGTGCTGAAGTGTAGCAGACAGATTCTTTTTTGGCTTAGGAGCAGTCATTTTAGTAAAGTAAGTGTTTGTTTGCATTTATCATCAAATGGGTACAACAGTACTACCTAAAATTGTCTTGCTGCACATTTAACACCATTATTTAGGAATGTGATGGTACTTAGTTTAAATTAAACATTAATTGACTTGGACTTTCATACAATAAGGAAGTACATTTCTTTAGAACCAATAATAATTTCTGGTTTGTGGATGCATTCTGGGACAGATTGGACGTTCCAATTTCACAGCCCTAAAACTGGATCACCCTTTTTATTTGTATTGCTTTTTAGGTGAATAAGAATAAGAAGTGGAGAGAACTGGCCACAAACTTGAATGTTGGAACCTCTAGTAGTGCAGCCAGCTCGTTAAAGAAGCAGTATATCCAGTGTCTTTATGCCTTTGAGTGCAAGATTGAGCGTGGAGAGGACCCTCCACCTGACATTTTTTCCAGTGACCCCAAAAAGAACCAGGCCAAGATCCAGCCACCGTCTCCAGGTTAGTGTGGCTAATCATCAGGAGGCTCCTTAAGCTGCTGACGTTTTTGATGTTCTTTTAGGATGACTCACCAGGCATCATTAGCATGTTTTAATTTTTAAGGCTTTTCAAATGGGTGACTGGTGTTGTGAAAAAAGATGAAGGTGATTCATAGGCAATGAAATTGGCAAATACACTCTAAAATGAAATGTTTCCTCCATCCCATTATTGCTTATGTACAGTACAGCCTTTACAGTTCCCTCAAGTTAAACCTTTATGCTTTATTTGACCTGTCATATTATGGCTGTTAGCCTCAGTACGACTTTGTTTTATGGTTGTTTCTATACATGTCAGATGACTCGCATTTACAGTCATGGTGGTGCCGCCGGTTAATTACCATAGTTCTATGTATTATTGCCCACTTTCCCGAGTGAGAAATGTGGTGGTTTCCTAGGCTTCTTCAGTCAGGCCACAGTAGTACTTGTCAGATCACTCACAGCTGTAATGTACTTGTTGTGGAGGACCAGGTACTTGATGACAGCTCCTTTGCACACACTTGAGGTAGCTGTTATTAATGGTGTGTACATTATAAATTAATTTTTAATGTACATAGGGTAATTTCATATTGGTTTTAGGACTGTCAGACAATTAAAATCAGGTTTTTGAATCGGCTCATGAATCAGGTTTTTTTTTTTTTTTTTTTTTTTGGTAGTTTTTTGCAGTTCTTTACTCTTCAGTTATTAAACCTGTAAACATGCACTCTCCTGCCATTCTGTCCTTGCTATCTTTTAAAAGTGTGAATTAGAATCAAAAATGCTGCTTGGAAATGGTATGGTTATATTTGGTGGTTTTATATTTAAAAACGTTGTTTAGTTTTTCAGGGAAACTTAGTAAGTGTGATTACGGAGGAGGGGGATAGGGTGTTTGGAGCAAATGAATAAGTAGGGAATCCTCTGTGATGTGGAGTGCATCTGTTTGGCACTGGGTCAGGGACTCCAAGGCTGTCTCCTGGCCCTGGGCAGCATAGGCAGATGCGCTGGAGGGCTAAACTGAGTGAAAATGATGAATGAAGAAAAACGATTGGGATTGGGTGGGTGTCCTTTTCTTTTTTTTCTTCCCCTCTTCCCCCTCCCTCCACCCCCACGTGTTCTTTTTATCAGTGTTTGAGGGAAATCCTTGCCCAGAGGAGAGAGCAGAGGGAGGGGGAGTGTGTGTTTGTGTGTGAGAGCGAGAGACAGCATGTGTGTGAAGTGTGAGACGTGAATAAATCTGACCTGGTAATGACCCCTCTCTGTGTGTGTGTGTGTGTGTGTGTGTGTACGTGTACAAGTTAATGAATGGATGCATGACTCATCAGCCCACTGTGCCAATGGTTAGTCTTTCAGCTGGGCTCAGGATAGGAATTCACATGTGGCACACAAACACAACACACTTGCTCCTTCTCACTCTTATAATCCAACATGGCTCCATGTCTTCTCATGCTCATTTCTTGTCCCCCACCTTCCCATTCCCAAAACCAAGTGTACACAGATCTGCTCTTTAATCTTTTGGTGGTAGAAGGGCAGTGTTTGTGGTTGCCCTGTTGAGTGTGTGGCTGAGTAGAAGCAGTAGGGAAACCTGAGATGCTGAATTTTGCTTTATGAGCACAAATCCGGCACTGGGCTTCCCACTAGATTGGCTGGGGGCTTGGGTTCCTCAAATGCAATTCAGAGATGCCAACACTGATCTGCCAACAGTGCCAAGAGACGTGTCAGAAATACTTAAAAGCACATATAAATGAGCAGATTACTGTTGGACATTTTAGATGTCATGTGGTCCTTGAATGCAATGCTTAATTTGTTACAGGTCTGTATCAGCTGTGTGTGTGTGTGTGTGCAGTACTGTGCAAAAGTTTTAGGCAGGTGTGAAAAAATGCTGTAAACAAAATGCTTTCAGAAATGGAAGTGTTAATCATTTATTTTCATCAATCAACAAAATGCAGTGAATGAAAAAAAGAGAAATCTAAATCAAATCAATATTTGGTGTGACCACCCTTTGCCTTCAAAACAGCATAAATTCTTCTAGGTACACCTGCACACAGTTTTTGAAGGAACTCTGCTGGTAGGTTGTTCCAAACATGACAGTGTTTCAACCTACGTGTGACATTGATGATCATCAGCACCTGTTTGGTAAAATTGATTGACCATACACCGACTATAATCCTACAAAATCCCAGACTTTGTGCAAGTGTACCTAGAAGAATTGATGCTGGTTTGAAGGCAAAAGGTAGTAACACCAAATATTGATTTGATTTAGATTTTTCTTTTGTTCGCTCGCTTTGCATTTTGTAAATTGATCAAAATAAACAATCATATTTATATTTCTGAAAGCATTCTTTGTTTTCTTCACACCTGCCTAAAACTTTTGCACAGTACTGTGTAGTAGGTGCTTTCAAATTGGACTGCACTATACATAAACAAACAAGTAATACGGTGCGGTCCAATTTGAAAGCACCTACTTTTTCACTAACACACCAAAGCGAATGGTCTAGAAGTCTGCTCCTGACAATCTTACTGTCATGAAGAGTTCACCCTAAGTGAACACATTCTGATTATCTTTCAATTTAATTTTTTGGATCAAATGTGTTTGGGCTGGAGCTGAATTTTGTAGCTGAATTTTGTAGCTGAAGCCAAAAGCATTTTAACCCTTTTCAGATTGCATATCTTTTTGATTTTGAGTTTGGCCAAGTATAACACTTGGAACAAAGTAACATTTTAAAGCATGCCAAGTTTTACCATAAACTGTAGTTCTACAGGAGGGTGTATTCTTGGAGAAGCACAGTACAATGCTGTTCTAACTATTTTCTGCACCACTTGGTGTTCTTACATGTCAAGCTAGACACGAAGAGTAACATAATAAATGTCTTTTGCAGTGTTTCTATGTCAGGAAAAAGTATCAAACTTTTGTTTTTTTGTTTTTGTCTGAATCAAATTGTTTCATAATCCTGCCTTCTATGGCACTGACTAATCAGACAGCATAAGCAGCAAATAATCAGTTTCAGAGACAGTCCTTATAAATTTAAACTACCTAATGTTTCTGGCATGGTAGCTTACTTCTGTAATTTTCTGGGTACTTTTCCAGCGGGATCTGGATCTTTACAGGGCCCTCAGACTCCCCAGTCAACAAGCAGCTCCATGGCAGAAGGCGGTGACCTGAAACCCCCTACCCCAGCTTCAACACCTCACAGTCAGATGCCGCCTATGCCTGGTGGACGGTAAGGGCGAACACTTATAGGCCAGTACTGAACACTGACATGATTGCCAAAAAGATGATTTGTATAAAGAATTTGTAGCTGCAATCCTGGTCTGCATCTCTAGCTTCTACTCTGGCCTATAGCAGATATAATGAAGGAAAGACATGTTTTCTCACAGTTGTCTCTCCCTCACAGGAGCAGTGTGAATCTTCAGGACCCCTTTGCTGATGGAGGAGACCCTGCTTTTCCTAGACGAAATTCAATGACTCCCAACTCTGGGTACCAGCCTGGCATGGGTGGACCTCCAGATATGATGGGTCGAATGGGTCCCTATGAGCCCAACAAGGACCCCTTTGGGGGTATGAGGAAAGGTGAGAGATTTTTTAGAAATGAAGCAAATGTGGCTTTAGATCAGATATGAGAATAAGCAATTTCAAGCAGAGCCCAAAGAAGGGTGCTTCACTGTTTCTGCTTTTATTTCTGCAGCAGGTGAGCAGTTTATGACTCCAGGACAAGGCCCTAACAGTGGAATGGGTGAACAGTATAACAGAGGGTCTGCAGGAGCTATGGGTAATATGCAGATGGGTCAGAGACAGCAGTACCCATATGGACCAGGATATGACAGAAGGTATGAAATAAGGTTTTTTTTTTTTTTCTTCATGGATTGCATTTAAAGCAACAAGTCTAAGTATGTATACATTTCGTTGCCGTCTTGCAGACAGGAGCCAGGTATAGGTCCAGATGGAGCTATGGGCCCTGGAGGTACACAGCCTAACGTGATGCCTTCCAATGCTGACACTGGGATGTACTCCCCTAACCGGCCTCAACAGCAGCAAAGGTTACCTGCTATTGCTCGCTCACTTCATGTTGTTCACATATATTGTTAACATTATGTCTGCACAGACACATTTCTGCACACTTAAAATGAACATTTATCATTTATTACATGATGACAAAGACACTTATGATAATTGAAACTTAAAATCTAAAGGATAAAAAATGTATTTATATATTTTTATTATTTGTTTATCAGTATCCCTCAGATTTGATCCCTCAGTTCTCTCCAATTTAGTCAGTATTAATTTGTGGA
Source organism: Hepsetus odoe (assembly GCA_017165825.1). NCBI lineage: Eukaryota > Metazoa > Chordata > Actinopteri > Characiformes > Hepsetidae > Hepsetus > Hepsetus odoe. The sequence continues at coordinate 23,480,386 of CM029368.1, forward strand.
CTTGTGGCCACTTCTAGAGTCATTTAAAATAATAAATACTTCTGTTTGAGATGTTGGTGGCAAAGCTTTTTAAACAGTATTACTTTGTCTTTGTAGGCATGAATCCTATGGTAATCAATACCCTGGCCAAAGTGCTCCCCCTGGTGGACCATACCCAAATCCACAGCCAGGAATGTACCAACAGCAGCAGCCGGTTTGTATAGCACTAAATATTTTGCCTCAGTTAGTTTATTTAATGAAGTTTAGTCTGTGTGTGTGTGTGTGTGTGTGTCAAGTTCCCAAATTTTTTTCTCTTTGCATGTAGAATTACACACAGAAGAGGCCTGTAGATGGCGGTTATGGTCCCCCAGCAAAGCGCCATGAGGGCGAGATGTATCCATTTAGTGGACAGCAGCAACAGGGCCCTCAGCCTTCGTGTGGACCCCAGTCACAGCAGGACATGTATAACCAGTATAACACCTATCCAGGCTCAGAGCGACGTCCACCTGGTCCACAGAGTCAGTTTCCTTTTGGTTTCAACCGAGATAGGGGACCTAATGCTGGAGGCCCCAACTCCCAGCCCTCAATGCCTCCACAAATGATGGGCAGTCCCATGCCATCAGTTCCTGATGGCCCCCAGGGCCCAATGTGGCAAGGACGCAATGAGATTAACTATTCAAACTACCCGAACCGACAGGGTCCTCCTGGTGTTCCTGCTCAGGGCCCAGGCTACCACAGCATGAACCGCTCTGAGGACATGATGCCTTCAGACCAGCGAATGAATCATGAAGGTCCCTGGCCTGGCCATGTCAATCAGCGGCAGCCTCCCTTTGGGCCTGGAGGTTCCGGCCCACCTATGAGTAGGACGTTGCAGTCAAACTATCAGTCTTCTCAAAACCACATTCCACAGGTGTCCAGCCCAACACCCATGCCGAGGCCCATGGAGAACAGGACATCACCGAGCAAGTCCACCTACATGCACTCTGGGATGAAGATCCAAAAAGCTGGGCCTCCAGTCCCAGCCTCACACATAGCCCCACCACCCGTTCAGCCTCCACTGATGAGGAGAGATGTTGCCTTTCCACCAGGCTCTGTAGAGTCTACTCAGCCCATTCTTAAACCACGACGTAGACTCACAATGAAAGATATTGGTAAGAGACTACTTGTTCTCTAACATTTTTCTGTCTGGGTGTTTGTTGATAAACAATGTGTTTCTCACACTTTTTTATATTTGTATTTATGCTCAGGTACACCAGAAGCCTGGAGAGTCATGATGTCTCTCAGATCAGGCTTGTTAGCTGAAAGCACTTGGGCCTTGGACACAATCAATATTCTTCTGTATGATGACAACAGCATTTCCACCTTCAATTTGTGTCAGGTAAGACTTGAGCGTGGTAAAGTTTGCAGCACCACAGGTATAATCAGCCTTAGTATTAAAATTAACTGCCTAATATTCATCAGACAATTACACATGGCCTGCTTTCCATAGTTCATCTGGGTACAATTTCTTCTGAAAGTAACGATGCATCTTGCTTCTAGGCTAATTTCTCATATTTTTCTTTGATCTAATTTTGATGCTCACATTTTAATTGTAGGTGCTTTTGGCACTGAACTGGTCTGCAGTTACGAAGCAAAATACGATTCAGTGTGTACTCATCTTTGTCATAACCACCCTAAATTTTTCAGCAATTGGTGCAACACCCTGTCAGACGTCCTGTCTTAGTGATGCTTGTTCCCAGTAACCTAGCATTAAAAATTTGGCACTTGTGAAAGCTGTTTTGTTCCTTACACTTGACTCCTTTTCTTGCTTAGCACTAGAGCATTAGAATTTTACTATAACTAGAAGTCTTATGAGCTAATGCGTGTTATGTTTATTCAGTTGTGAGTGTTTTGTGGCTGATGGGTGCATAATCAACTTGCTGTGTTTTATCACACACTGAATCTCACACAGTTATAATTCTCTGTATAAGTCTCTGTTCTGATTTTTATTTTTTTCCAGCTTCCTGGTTTCCTTGAACTTGTAGTGGAATACTACCGGAGATGCTTAATTGAGATCTTTGGCATCTTGAAAGAATATGAGGTTGGCGACCCTGGGCAGCGCACGCTGATTGACCCCAATGCTGTAGACCCTGAGATGTCTGATGAAGAATGCCCTGAGATAGAACAGATGGAAGAGGAGGATGAAGAGGATGATGAGGAAGAGGATGAGAAGAGCAGTGATCAAATATCCCATGTTCAGGTGAAGCAGGAGAAGAGTGAGTCTGCACAGGATGAGAAGTCTGAAGAAGGGAAGGGAGGGCAGATTTTGATTTTGAAGGAGCCAAGGTCATCTGCTTCACCACAGGACAGCAGTACACAACAGGAGAAACCCAAACAGGCTAGTAAATTTGACAAGCTTCCCATCAAGGTAGTAAGGAAGAAAGACCATTTTGTTATTGGGCGAACAAGTAAGTTGGGCCGGCGGCAGGCCTTTGACAGTGGCCTGATACACTGGAGTGTTGGTGGGGGTGACACAACGGAGCACATCCAAACTCACTTTGAGAGCAAGATGGAGCTGCTAAAACCTTCTAAACGGGTCCCCGTCAGCACAGAGTCACGAAAAAAAGTAACTCCTGTAGCAGAGCCTGTTACTGAAGGAGAGAAGGCTGTGCAGCATCTGGAACAAGAGCAGCAAACAGAGTCTAAGCCTCGATTTTCCTTAGACCAAGCATCAGCAGAAGAGAGGAACACAGGTACAGCCAGTGCATCAACTAGCATAACAGCCACTATTGATGATGTTCTGTCTGCTAGACCGGGCTCAGTGACACAAGAAGTTGTGCGAGGAAATGCAGAGAATGACAATGAGAACAAGTTTCTGTTTGGCATTGACCCAGCACAGCAGGGCAGCAGTGTGAAGATCCTAGAGGATGAGCCACACAGCAAGGATGAGACCCCACTGTGTACATTGTCAGACTGGCAGGACGCCCTAGCCCGCCGCTGCATCTGCGTCTCTAATATCATACGCAGCCTGTCCTTTATCCCTGGCAATGACCATGAAATGTCTAAGCATCCAGGCCTGCTGTTGATCCTTGGCCGTCTGGTGCTGCTGCACCATCGGCACCCTGAGCGCAAGCAGGCTCCAGTGACCTATGAGAAAGAAGAGGAGGAGGATGAAGGTGTTAGCTGCGAGCGAGATGAATGGTGGTGGGACTGTCTAGAAGTCTTGCGTGAAAACTGCCTGGTCACACTAGCTAACATCTCAGGCCAGCTAGACCTTTCCATCTATCCTGAGAGCATTTGCCTGCCCCTATTGGATGGCCTTCTTCACTGGGCTGTCTGTCCCTCAGCTGAAGCTCTCGACCCCTTTCCCTCACTGGGGTCTAACGCAGCACTCTCCCCCCAGAGACTAGTCCTTGAGACCCTCAGCAAGCTCAGCATCCAGGACAACAATGTTGACCTCATTTTGGCCACGCCACCCTTCAGCCGTCTGGAGAAACTGTATGGCTCACTGGTGCGCCTGGTTGGCGACAGGAAAGTGCCTGTGTGCCGAGAGATGGCTGTGGTACTACTGGCCAACCTGGCCCAGGGTGACAGCCTAGCTGCTCGGGCAATTGCTGTGCAGAAAGGCAGTGTGGGGAACCTCCTGGGCTTTCTGGAGGACAGTCTAGCAGCCACACAGTACCAGCAAAGCCAGGGTTCGCTGCTGCACATGCAGGGGGCACACTTTGAGCCCACTAGTGTGGACATGATGCGGCGGGCTGCTCGTGCCCTGCACGCCCTCGCCATGGTAGAGGAGAACCACTCAGAGTTCACATTGTACGAATCACGGCTACTGGACATTTCCGTATCCCCCCTCATGAACTCACTGGTGTCCCATGTGATCTGTGATGTACTGTTTCTGATTGGCCAGTCATGACAGCTGTTGGGTGGATTTTTCTCGCCCTCCTTTTCCCCCCTCTTTTTTTCACATCTGCGTGTGAACGGAGAAAATGTAATGGCGAATATGACTTGACTGTCGTCCCCCCCCCTTTTTTTTTTTCTTTTTTTTTTTTTTAATTTATGCAAAATCACCTCAGATTCCACTGTCTGTTCTTTCTACCTTTTGCTTCTCTATAAAGGAAGGATTTCACAAAGTCGTAGTGAATTTTAACACTTATGGATAAAACAAAGAGAACTAACATGGATGAGCGACTTGAGACCCTGGTCTGCGAGAGTGTGCTGCCCTTTGGGAAGGACTTTTTTTTTTTTTTTTTTAAAATGAAATAAAGTAGATTTAAAACAAAAAAGTAAAAACAAAATAAAACTGTAACCAAAGTTGCTGTCACGTTTACAGTGAGTTTGGGGAATAAAAGTGCCCGTGTCCTCCCTTGGGCCGGCTGGGCTGGTGAGCACAGAGACCACCCCATTATCTAATTCGTGTTTGGAGGCTGAAGAGTTTCAGTCTCTCTTGTGTGCTATAAGTTGCTGTAACTTGGATGATATATACACTCAGCTCTAAAGGATCCAGGTCATCAGCTGTGAACAGACATTTGTAAAGTGGGAGGCCTGTGCAGTAGATTGTAGGACTTTTTTTTTGTACTGTACACCTTAAAAAGAAACTGTAAACATACTGTATGAATACTGTTTCACACTGAGATCGCTGGCTTGGCAGCAAAAACTGTAGTTTTTAAAAATGATTTTAGTTCATGTTGAGAGAGGAAAAGAAGGCTTTCCCCCCCCAAAGTATCGTGAACCTACAACACCCCGACCTCTTGTTTGTCCCTCGATTGTATGACTTGACCCTTAAAGAAAATCACCTCTTAGGACTGGTCTTGAGCTCCAGGTGCAGTCCAGGCTGCAGTGTAAATAATGTTGTACATTACACTCTTTGGTCTCTTCCTCTTTCTCTCTCACCTTATGGCGCTCTTCACCATTTTTAATCTTTGACGAATTAAAGGTTACACTCAAGATTCCTTCATTGCGCATTGCCATGTGTTTATTTAACCCATTTCCTTCCCCTTCGTCTGGGGCACAGGACTCCACCCCTCCTCCATGTGACCCCAAGCAGATCAGTTCAGGTGTAGAGAAATATATCAAATCAAACATGTTTATGGCTCCAAGTGAGCTTTACATTCAACCGAAACATAGGCAGTCGCTAAGGAAGTCATCCCGATCCCCTCAGTGCTATGGATTCTGCATATTTGTATTTCAAACGATGTAGCTAAAAACTTGATGTAAATTCCTTTTTTTCCTTTTTTGGCTTAATGAATATCATTTATTCAGTATGAAATCTTTATACTATATGTTCCACGTGTTAAGAATAAATGTACATTAAATCTTCGTAAGACGTTTGTGATGGTTTTATTTGCGTGTATCCCAGGTGAAACTAGTCTGTTCCATTTGACTGTACTGACTCGACATCATAAATTGCTTCTGTCTGTTTTTGCGAGGACCATATCTTGCAGAAAAAATGATTTGCACTTGCCTCTAGATTTAATTGCCGCTTAAGTCTCATCCATGCCTCGCTGTGCCTCTAGTCTGTATAACAGAGCGAGGATATTTACTTTGGTCCTGACATTCTCCGAGAAAAGTCAACATGAGGGTTGCTGTACTGTGGGGTAAGTGAGGAGGGGGGGCGTTAGCGAATACACACTGGAGGTAATCGATTGCAATATCGAAGTATTTGAGGATGACGTTTCAGAAGTCTTGTGCAGTGTTGCTGACATCAAGACTACTGAGAAATAGAATACATGGCTGAAGAGTTTTTAGCCTTCAAAAATCATGGATAACCACAATCTGTTGGGAAGGGGGTGAGTATAGCTCAGTGGTGAATCATTTTACTGCCGATCAATAGGTTCTAGCATTGGAAGATCATGGGTTCTAACCCCAGACCTAGAGGTTGCCCTGAGGCAAGGTAGCATTCCCATCACTGCTCCCCGGGTGCTGGATATGGCTGCTGCAGTGTGGGTGGGTTAAATGCAGAAGATGTATTTTGTTGGAAGGGTCACTTTACTGTGCTCACTTTCACTTTCGAAAGTAGTGCCATAGTTTAGTCAGGCATATACTACAATTGCAATACACAAAAAAAATAATCATGGTTTCTTTATTGAACATCTTTGCTCCTTAATGTTAAATATGCTCTTTTTGTTACTGCGCCTGTAAGACTGGTACACATTGCTCCTGAGAACAAAAAAGGGTTAATGTGGAACAGTCCAACATTTTTATACACATTATCAGGGTTTTTTTTTTTTTACATCACTTCTTAGCCAATAAGTCTCAGCTCATCAACCAATCAAGGGAGAGCTGTCAGTCCACTGACTACGTCCAAATAATCAAATGAAGCTTCCTCTCCTGTGCGCTTGAACTGATTTTGCCTGATCGGTAGCCTGTGGCCTCCTAAGATCTATCGAACTGAGTGCCATGTGGATTCTCTTGACTACCTACTAGTCAAAAGCAAAAAAAAAAGAGGTTTTTATTAAGCTATTCTGACGTGGCACTGTATGGTGCTGGTGATTATTAATAGTTTCTTAGAATACTTTAAAAATATTATGCCAGGTATTTTATGTACAACAGCTTCTGCGTTCCTAAATTATTTTAGTCGCATGCAGAAGTGATAGTGACCATTTGTCATTTTATAACAGTACGAAATGCATCCTCTGCATTTAACCCTTACACACACCATGCAGCAGTGAGCAGCCACACCCGGCATCCAGTGACTGGGACGGTACCACACTCAAGAACCCAGGATTCGAACCCATGACCTTCCTATCCTGGGGCCTAGTCCATAACCACACCGATGCCCTACTACTACTAAACTTTCCTTAAAAGAAAAAAGTCTTATTTCCTAGATGTGCTTCAAATTAACTTAACGTTTTTTGAAGTCTATATAGTGCACCGCTTCTTTTTGAACCTGGATGTCGTTTTTCTTCAGAGGCACTTTGAAATGTTACTATTTATCCTATACTGCCATCTAGCGGTTATTCTATGCACTAGCTCTCCTACAGCTGCAGAGTGCGCCTCTCAGAAGCGACGTATACAAGTATACAAGTGTCGTCATAACAACCCGTTGCCATGGGTACCGAGAGGAGTCCGTGTCTTCGGTGGAAAAAAAACAGATGGCTCTTAGAGTATGGTGATTTAAGATATTTGAACTAAAGGAACCGTCATTTGTTAGAAAATTTGTGCTTCTTCATGTTCGAGGACACGTATGGCCTAGCTGTCCTCTACGCCCCTTATCTAAATGCTCCCCCAATCGTTAAGAATGGCTTTTAGTCGAGCAGGTCGTGGGAAACGGGGCAGTTTATTGTATTAACAGAGTTGAGCGAAGTTGTTTCTTTTCGACCTTGTTTAACTGATGAACATATCTGCCACACAGGAGAAGAGAGCTCCGACAGGCCGCTTAGATACGCTGGACCCCTCTCTCCGCGGGAAGCTCCCTGCGCTGTCGGGCCTCTTCCACTCAGTGCGCCTCTGCGAGAGAGTAAGCAGGGCGCGGATAAGTAAGCGGTTGCTTAGCAACAGCTGCGTAGCAATGTATGTCATTGGTGGAGCGAGAACCGAGGCGTGACTCAGACAGTCTGTCCACGTTTAGAGGAAAAAGGACCTGTCATAGCATTGTCAGCCTGTCCTTCTAGGTCACATCTGGCAGGTTTATCACTGATGACAGCACAGACATTCTTCTGGAGTTTGTGCGCCTCCTGCTTCATCAACTTACCAAAATGCAAGAAAAACAAGGCAAGCACAGTGCTGCCTGCTCACACGCATTAAGAAGGTAGAAGTAGTTCAGCATTTGACTTGTAGCATATATCCAAAATTATCTGGGGAGCTTTGATAATTCAGCATTTTATTACATTTAATGTAATGTAATGTAATATAATGTAATTTTATTACATTGCTGATGCAGGTGTGCGCACACATAGTGCTCCAAATGAGACACTTTGCAACACATGAGCCACATGAGGTCACCATATCCAAAATCTAGTGTGAGCTAAACATTGGGTTGGGGAGCAATGGAATTTTTTTCTTTTTTTTGGAGGGGGGGGAATAATCGAGGTCGGTCTAAGAAAAGAGACGAGCTGGAATGGTCTTTGTGGTCCAAAACTAATCATCCATTTTGTGACTTAATGCGATCAAATCTTTCCAACAATTATGTTCTTATAAGAGTAGTGACTGATATAAATGATAGATTTCTGCAAATTATAATGCACTTTTATTTACTTTGGCATGCACATGCGTTTAGGCACACCTTTTCCATCAGTACTTTGCAAACACCCACTAGTCATCAATCATCCAAGCAGCTTATTCTAATCAATGTTGATGGGGGTGCTGGGGCACATCCTTATGATCAACGGGCAAGAGACAGAAAAACTCCCTGGATGGAATGCCAATAGCCTCCAAAGAGAGTTTTGATTATATTAAATTCTAAGTATGGTGAAGGCCATTTTCAAACCTTTAGTTTTTTGAAGCAGTTTAAAGTTTATTTTAAATATCCAGCCTCTTTCTTTCATCAGTTTTAAGTATGACTTCAAGAATTTGCTGATAATTAGTAGAATCATTTCTTTCTATCCTCACAACATTTACAGTAACTGCCGAACCAGCACCATCTATAGTTACTACAACTTTGCACATCACCCTTATTTGTGAGAAACGATACCTGTACACTTTGACTCCATTTCTCAGGCATCCTCTCACTATCCAATTTCGTGTTAAAAAATTTGGTCAGAAACTCAACAGCCATACTAAACACCACCATGTTTCCACAAGAATGTCTTCTTCATCCAATTCATCACTGCTCTTACTTCCATCTTGCTAATCCTTTCCCTGACTTGCATCACACTGTTCAGCCTCTCATACAACTGACCATACACCTTATCTTTAGCCACTGTTTTTTTCACCTTGCGTTTCATCTCTGTTTTGTTGTCTGCATTTTTGATTTGGCTAACGTTTTTCACCGAATGCCCTTCTTTATGTAACTATCCCCATTTATCTGGTCTTGGGACTGGGACAAAGAAATACACTGGTTTATGCACCCCTAGTAACTGCATTAATTCTAAAAAGTCTCTAAAATGCCTTAAAATGCTCTAAAATTCTAAAATGTACAGTAGTGCTCGAAATTGTTTTGATACATATATCTCATAAATATGACCAAAAGCATTTTCAGATTTTCATACTAAAAGTCCTAAAAGGAGATAAAGAGAACCACATTGAACAAATGAGACAATGATATATGACCAGGCCATTTATGCATTGAGGAGAAATCCAATATTAATATCTGGGAGTGACAAGCCCATGTGAATCTGTGGCATTAGTTTTTAACCTGGAATCGAAATTACAGTTAGGTGTTTTCAATCAACAGGATAACAATGATGTGTGAAAGGGTCCCCTTTTTTATTAAAGTCTGACTTTCCCAACTCATAATTGTGGAAGTGCATCATGGCTCAAACAATGGAAGTTTGTGAGTTACAAAAAATCATGTCAGACCAGATGGCTTTTGTAAAACTTCACTGATGGAAAAATGAATCCTTAATGAGGTAACAAACCTCAAGAGAAAGTGGGCCATATAGCAAGACAATGACTATCTACAGTCAAAGTCAATCTACAAAAGAGTGGTTAAAGGTTAATGGTTTAGAATGAACAAATGGAAAAACCTAATATTAACTGAACAGAAAAGAAAAGAAAGAAAAGAAGCAAGTAGTTCATGTGAGTAAACTCACTAAAATCCTAGCGTTGAAGCTCCTCCAAACCAATGTTTCCAGTTACTGGAAATGTTTAGTTTCAGTGATTGGTGCACGATCAGGTTACACCAGATAATAAAAACAATTTATTTTGTAACTTATGTAATATAAGATGATCTTCTTATAAAAATAAATCAACAAATAATTTTTTCTCATGTACTTATTTCAGTTTGCTTTTCCTACTTTTAGGCTTATGTGATAATCAGATTATGTTTTAGGATCTATTTATTCAAGCACGGCTTTATGTGCTTTATTTTCACTCTGACAATGACACTTGTGAAGAGATCACAGTAGTCCTTCTGACAACCCTTCCCAGTAGATGATCGTTGTACAATGACACTGTACAGTGGGCCAGAACATCACTATTTCTTTGCAAAATCATACTGTAGGTCCTTGGCAGCAATGCTGGGGTTTGGCTTTGGAGACCAGTTGACAGGTAGTTATATCAGGCATGTTTCTTGTTCTTCCAGGTCTTTAACTTCCTTTCTTAATGCCATTTTGTCCTATTAGCAGATTTTTGCTTAAAAAAAGTTATTGGCTTAGGACAGATATTTAGATTTTAGCAATACTATAAACTGATATTTGATGCCACCTTTGCCAATTATTTGCCGAATTGGGAACATCTAGAATCAACTGTTTAGCCATGAAGCTTTAAACCATTCAAACCAGAGCTGACATAATGCTAAAGCATAGATCGCATATTAATAACCAAAATACAAATAATATCTTGTGGAGCAATACTGACTACTCTTCCAAACTTCTTCTGGAAGCAACATTAGAACAAGAATTCATGAAATGGGGTTCCATTGCAAACATGGCTGCAAACGATCCTAAGATGGATTCCCCAGTGGACTCTGGAGGAGTGGGACATGTTCTCTGGTGTGGTGAATTACATTTTCCTGTTTGGTAATGTGATGGATAAATCTGGGTTTGGTGGGTTCCAGGTAAACAAAAACATCTGGACTGCATGCCAACAGAAACCTGTGATGGTTTAGGAATAATGAACTAAGCCTGTTTTTCAGGGTTTGACCTAGGCTCAAAATATATCTTGGTTGACTAACTGCTTTTGTGCCAGTGGTGCAAATTGTTTACATCTGATTTGATTTTAGTTGGTCCAGTCAAAGAGTGAGTTTGACCTCACTGACCCTAATGGATACCTTCTGAGATCTGAGTATAACAGCCTACATGACCCTAACCTGAGGGGATACATGTACCGCAAAGACATCCATCAGCGACTGACTGCTAGAGGCTTCATCACCCAAGACAACAAAGTGAGCATTTATACAAGTGTTCTCTTGTTCTCGGAGCTATAGCCTAATTTTTCATTTGTAGTCTTCACATGACATATTCACTATCAATGTTTATTATCAAATTAAGTATTTAATCTGTGATTGTATTAACAGCTCTCTCCTCAATAAATATTTATTATCGATTGATGTTGATTGATATTGATTATCAATAATTATCCATGTTTCAAAATGTCCACAAGACACATTCTGTTTGCTGTAAATTATGTAATAATTAGTTTAAATTAATATATTTTAGCATAGGTTTAAGTATGTAACTAGCTTATTTACTACTTTATGTAGTGTTAGTGATAAAAAACTCTAATTCTGTGTGTGTGTATATATATATATATATATATGTATATATACACACACAGAATACACAAAATACAGTGAATGAACAAAAGAGAAATCTAAATCAAATCAAAATTTGGTGTGACCACTCTTTGCCTTCAAAACAGTATCAATTCTTCTAGGTACACTTGCATACAGTTTTTGAAGTAACTCAGCTGGTAGGTTGTTCCAAACATCTTGGAGAACTAACCACAGATCTTCTGTGGATGTAGGCTTCCTCACGTCTCTTCATGTAATTCCAGACACACTCGATGATGTTGAGATCAGGGCTCTGTGGGGGAAGGATTAATTGATGCTGGTTTGAAGGCAAAAGGTAGTAACACCAAATATTGATTTGATTTAGATTTTTCTTTTGTTTGCTCACTTTGCATTTTGTAAATTGATAAAAATAAACAATCATTATTTATATTTCCGAAAGCACTTTGTTTACAGCATTTTTTCCACACCTGCCTAAAACTTTTGCACAGTACTGTATCTATATATTTCTCTAACAAAATCATGCAAATGTATAGCTATAAAGTGGGTAACTTCTATTTTTACGCTGACATGGCACAAAACATCTGCAGTACAAGTGCAGTACGTGAGCTTCACTTTTGAATATGGTCAAAAAACATTTGGTGAGATTGTTATTAAATATATCTAGGAGGGTGTGTTCAGCATTCAGCGATCACTCTGGCTCAGTATGTTATCAAATGCAAAAAAGCCAGAACCTGCCATGAAAGCTATAATTTAACAATTTCTGAATATAGTTACCTTTGATGTAGTAGAGTGTTTATGTTACTGTTCAGGTTATCTGCTCTATGAAGGAGATGAACCATTACAGAGACCATCTTCTTGAGGTCGAGAGAGACTGGACCAAAAAATTCCAAATGGAACAAGTGAGTGCTGGAACAGGAAAAGAGGTGTTTCAGTCTTCCTGCATGTTTGCAGCCCTGATTCGTAGTAGTGTTAATAATATTATTAATATTATAATATAGTTTTTTAAAACACTGACAAAGCAGAGGCACAACAATGTATCAAACTGAAATAAACAGAATTATTTAGAAGGAATTAGGAACTTATTTCAAAGGCTTCAAGTGGACCTGAGAAAAAAAAAGGCCTCAGATTCTTGGAACAAGATTAGCCAGAATACATTCATGTAGCACTATGCTTAACTTAAATTGGGATTGTTTCTCTTCTTTTTCACAGAAAAGGTTTCTGAAGAGATTCCTCACTCTCCAGGAGCAGGGAAAGATCTCATCTGATCTCACTGTGGTTGACATTACCAAGTGGACTTTACAGAATGGAAGGATATTGTCTGGGAAGAAACATTTAAACAATAAGACTAGGTCAGGCTAAATGACTGGGAGGACTGGGGGTTGGAATATTTTTAAATCAGATAAATCAGTGGGCTTTAACCTACAGGCTACAGCTTCACATTCTAATTTCCTAATTTCCTCTTCTCTTTACCTTTTAGGGGTTGCCACAACAGATCATCCATTTCCTTTTCCTCCTGTCCTCTGCATCTTCCTCTTTCACACCGACAGCTTGTATTTCCTCTCTTATCACATCAATAAGCCTCCTCTTTTGCCTTTCTCTTCTCCTCTTGCTTGCAATTTCCATTCTCAACATCCTTCTTCCAATACAACTCTTTCTAATTTCCTGTTTTTGTTTATTCATATATAACTGTGTATTGTATTTACTCCGTTTGTATACAAAATACAATCCACAGTGTTCAAATGATCTTATTTACTGTAAAAGAAACGCACCAACACAAAGTACATGCCCCCTTAGTTTCTCTAACAAACCATGAACCAAATTTAATTGATAAAGGATTAAATTAGATTAACCATATCCAAGACTGATTTTTATTAAGTCTAGCCATGTCAAGAATCTACAATGAAAATTGTACAGTACAATGAAAGTACTGTTGTCCTGGTGAAAATTTGGACCTGAACCTCATGGACATGTTTCAGGAAAAGTCAAAAACTCTAATGTGATTGAACTAAAATAATTTTGTTGAGAATAAGGCAAAATTTCTCCACAGCAAAAAGAAAAATGTATCTCTTGTTATCAGTAGAGTTTGATTGCAGTTGTTGCTGCTGAAGTTGACACAATGTTATGTTTATGTTTATTCCCTCAAAATTTGAGGGAATCAGAAACGGGCTCGATTTGTTCAAAGCACTGTATGTAATAAAGAGATAGTAGCAACACTATTATTATAATATTAGGAGTATATATATATATATATATATATATATATATATATATATATACACACACACAAGTGTGGAAAAAAATGCTGTAAACAAAGAATGCTTTCAGAAATATAAATAACGATTGTTTTTTAAAAATCAATTTACAAAATGCAAAGTGAGCAAACAAAAGAAAAATCTAAATCAAATCAATATTTGGTGTTACTACCTTTTGCCTTCAAACCAGCATCAATTCTTCTGGCTCCCACAGAAGTGTGTCTGGGATTACATGAAGGGAAGTGAGGATGTGAGGAAGCCTACATCCACAGAAGATCTGTGGTAAGTTCTCCAAGATGTTCGGAACGACCTACCAGCCAAGTTCCTTCAAAAACTGTGTGCAAGTGTACCTAGAAGAATTGATGCTGTTTTGAAGGCAAAGGGTGGTCACACCAAATATTGATTTGACTGAGATTTCTCTTTTGTTCATTCACTGCATTTTGTTGATTGATGAAAATAAATGATTAAGGCTTCCATTTTTGAAAGCATTCTTTGTTTAAAGTATTTTTTCCACACCTGCCTAAAACCTTTGCACAGTACTGTGTGTATATCTGTGCTGTTTAGGGAAATACCATGGAATGTTGTGAAAATGACAGCAACTACTAAAGTCCCATAAAGATACAGTGCATAATTGAAAAGTTGCACACTCATGGTCTTAATGGTCGATTGCACACTTGTGCTAAATTTTAAAATGCACCAGGTTAGTGTTTACTTGAGCAAAACCACAAATTGTGGCAAGATGTACATTTTTAGCTTACAGCAGTAACTGCCTGCAAATGCTTTTGTAAGAGCTGTTGTGAAGATCTGATAGAAGGTGGATTGTATACTAGAGTTTTTCATTAGGATGAAAGGCATTTTTCTTCCTTGACGCTTATCTAACCTCACAACACAAGCTATGAGAGAACATATTTGAGCATGGACCAGGAAAGAATAGTGCCTTTCAGCGGACCTACAGACTTATTTTTTAGTACATAAATCTCATTATTGTGTGTGCATAAATAAATCTGAAACAGGCTTGTAGCTGGCCTTGGCAGGGAGGAAAGTAACTCTGACAAGAAACTGCCAAATACTGCTGAAAAGGGAGAAGATGCAAAATGGTCCAGTGATAGATCTGAAATGGTAAGTAAAATGTTAAATCTCAGCTAACATCATAAAAGTATACAAGATGTCTCTGTAAAACAGGCTCCAGTAGATCTCAAGACATGTTGTAAAACAAAAAGGTATTTGTATATGAAATATAATAGTTAAAGGAAGCTTCTCCATCTTGTATTATGGAGGTTTGGACCAGTAAAGGCTACCAGAACTTGAAAAAAAATACAAAAGAGGTCCAGCAAGAGATGAGGCTGGAAAGGCGCACGTTGAAGAACTTTAAGGAGAAGTAAACTGGGGTACATCTTTCTAAATGATACAGACTTTCATATGCCTTTGTTATTAAACAATTGATATTTAAAATTCCTTCTTTTGTAACAGAGGTGAGACTAACAGCAAAAGGCTCCACTTCAGAGAATGGAGGAAAGAAAGGGCCGACAAAATCACAAAACTGAGTTTGCTGATGTTAACGAAAACAAATATCTCACTCACTAGCCAAGACAATAAATGCAGAGAATAATACAAAGTCTGTCTGTCCTATTTCTTTTATTTATTCTTTAATTCTTGTTTAATTGTTTTTTTAGTTGATTATGGTGCTAAACATGCAGATCAGTGCTTTGGTAGAACGTTTTTGTGTACTTATGATCACTGTCTCCCTGCGATGGGCTGGCGACCTGTCCAGGGTGCGTCCCCTGTCCTCGCCCTGTGTGCGCTGGGTTGGACACCAGCACTCCCCCGCGACCCCGTTTGGGACAAGCGGCAGATAATGGATGGATGGATGATCACTGTCTTGCTGTGTGACTCACTTTCTCCTGGGATTCAGTTAACTGACAGATTAAAATTCACTGGTATCATTCAAGATTCATTGTTCATTCAGTGGTGGCAAGCCCAAGCAGGCCCAAACTTACTACTAACACTATGTTTCATAGATGTTGTTTTTTTTTCTTTTTTAATGCCAGGATGCTTTTCTCAAAAATTGTGTCTCATTTAAACCAAAACGTTCTGTTTTGGTCTCATCCAACCATAAACCTGGCTTGTCCACTTTAGCAAACTACAGATGGGCAGCAGTGTTCCTTGCACACAACTGTTGTTCTCCTGATGGTGAAGAGGAACATTAGCCAATGCAGAGAGAGACCATTAAGGGCATGCAAGGCCCAAAAATGTTTTTTTTAGCAAAGTTGAGGAGGAGAATTATTTCTCCTTTGTAATCCTGTTTTGCCTGCAATATTCTGCTACTGCTACTGCTAAATAGTCCAGTTCTGGTGTTCTGGTGGCAGTGTTGATCTGCTTTCATTAGCTTTCAGTCATCGATGCCTCATGTGCAGATCACTTATCCAGCTTTCACCCATCGTGCTTACTGAGAATAAGGAGATCAAAGAAGGAACTTGTCCTCTGTCATCCCTTACAGATGACGTGAATGAGCTGATCTTGACATGCCTTTGGTGAAAGTGAAAGTGACAACCCTTGTCATTGCGAGGTCACGGCACAGCACACATGAACCACAACGAAATTGGACCTCTGCATTTAACCCATGCACACTCAAACCCGTGCAGCAGTGGGCAGCTATTGAAAGCGCCCGGGGAGCAGTGACGGGGACGGTTCCTTGCTCAAGGGTACCTCAGGGCAACCTATTGGGAAGGGGTTTGAACCCCCGATCCTCCGATCATGCGGCTAACGCCCTAACCGCTAGGCCACCGCTGCCCCTTTTTTTTTTCTTTTTTTTTTTTTTTAAGGACCTCTGCATTTAACCCATACACACACGTGCAGCAGTGGGCAGCTATTGAAAGCGCCCGGGGAGCAGTGACGGGGACAGTACCTTGCTCAGGGGTACCTCAGGGCAACCTACTTGTGAGGGAATTGAACCCACAATCTTCCGATGCAGGGCAACTCCCTAACCACTAGGCCACCGCTGCCCCTTTGGTCTCACTAACTCTGAGTATGTTTTTGAAGGTGGAAGTTGTTCTTAAATAGATTGTCAGGGAAGCATTTCATTCCAAAGAGTCAATCAGAGCAAGGTCAGTGTGAGACATTTTGACAGGGAAAGAATGCTGAATTAGATAAGGAAGGTGAGTTTCTGGGAATATATACCAAATAAAAATCTCCACAGAGGAGGAATAAATACTTCAATGAAGCTGCAAGGTGTACATGGTGAGAGTGAACCAACAGCATAAGAACCTCTGCTAAGAACCAAATATTCAAACATTCAGATGTTCACACAGAATTTGAGCAAAGAGATATAATCCTATGGATATAGGTAGAGGTCAAAGGAAGTTCAATGGATCATGGTGACACTTCACAAGATTTTCTATAACGTATACTATGATGAGGATTATGAGTCTGAGATCATACCTGATGCCAGTAGCACCATTGCAATCGTCTTGCAGAAGATGCAGGGGGACTCAAAGACAAACAAATAGATAAAACAAAATCCTCCAGGTGAATGTCTTTCTAGTCACTAGGGGTTCTGTTTTAATGACTAAGCATACTCATGAGAGGATTCAGAAACAACATGGTTGTCCCTGTCCCTATTTTCCCTTAAACGCTTGATGGACAGCCTAAATGCAGAAAGACAAGATTTCAATAGAACACTAGAACAATGGTGCTTGTCAGCCTCCAGCAACTTTACAGTCTTGCCCAAACAACAACTGGCAAAGTACAACAGGCCCAGTCACTTATATACTGGAGAAACTTGCCACAAAGGCCCTGAGAGCAATGTTGTACTTAGCAAAAGCTTGGATGTCAAGGGTCAAAACTTCTCACTTGCCCATTTATGTTGCTGAATTCTTGGTATTTGTAATGGTGGCGGGGTGCGGGTAAAAAAGTGAAAGTGACAACCCTTGTCATTGCGAGGTCACAGCACAGCAGACAGTGAACCACAACGAAATTGGACCTCTGCCTTTAACCCATGCACACTCAAACACCGTGCAGCAGTGGGCAGCTATTGAAAGTGCCTGGGGAGCATTGACGGGTACCTCAAGGGTTGCTCAAGGGTACCTCAGGGCAACCTATTGGGAAGGGGTTCAAACCCCCGATCCTCCGATCCTGCTGTGAACGCCCTAACCACTAGGCCACCGCTGCCGAAAAAAGGACGGAGCAAGCTCCTTTACCGTCTCTCTGTTCTAAAAATCTATTTAATATGCAGTCCTCATATAGAGGACGTATCAGATATTAAACTGATAAGAACAGATACTACACTTGATCTTAGCCAAAAGGCCGAGAAGCGAAAGGTAGGACATCAATGCAGAGCCAGGAGTCAGGTACAAGAGCTTATTATTCATAGTTACTAAACCAAGATACAATGAACTATTGTAGTGACCAAAACAAGAAACCAGGAACTATAATAGCGACCAAAACGAGATACCAGGAATTACCAAAACCACCATTAAAGTGAGGCTTAGCCTTCGTGAATGAGCCGCGCTCTGTTCTGACTCTTTGGGGCTTAAATAGCCAGCCCCAATGAAGCACCCCTGAGCCTTCAAGAGCTCAGGTGTGCTCAGTCAGAACTGAGCGCCCTCTACCATACCCAAAACGAAACTCACCCGTGACAGAATGTGACAGAACCCCTCCGCCAAAAGGCGCAACTCCCAGGATGCCAAAGCATAGTCTCACCCCGAGCTGAGTCTCGGGGGAGAGGCCAAAGAAAAAAACCTCCAAAAACCTAAACAGCCCCCCTTATGGGGCACATGGCCAGGTCCACAAAACAAAACTAAAGAGGGACCCCTGACCAGCCACAGCCATATCCAGGGCTGGTGGTGAGGGGTATCCCAAGGCCCCAGTCCACTTTTGGGCTCCATGATCATAAGGGCAGTCTCTCTCACGTGGCTTAAGAGACCGCTGTGATAGAAACAGAAAGCCACCACCACTCCTGCTTCTCCTCAGGGAAGTACAGTCTGTGAACTGGATACATGATATTTGACTTGGTTTCTGTTTGTGCTCGTTCCTGGCGATGGATGCTCTGCTGCAGAGCACTCCACTCCTCTGAGTAATTCTGGCAGTGCATAGGGCCTTCAGAGCAGAACTTCACCGAAATGTGCTGGTCATTTGTGCCTTGAGACTTCCCTTTCGGAGCACAGCCACTCTCCTCTGTGCTATCACAGCAGTCTTCCTCACCATCACCGACCACACTCATAGTAGGGCCCGGGTGTCTGCTATCGCCGCAGGGCTGGTAGCATTCCTCAGACAGATAAAAGCAGTTTGTTACATCAGAGCATACTTGAACATAAGGTATTTTATCACACTTTTCTGATTAATACACTTCTCAACTTGGGCACACTGAAGACATTCCTCATTGCACTGGCTTTCACAAACATCTTCCTCTGCACCCTGCTTGCAGTCCTTCTCTTTATCATACACATGACTGTAGGGGATGTACAGACCATCACTGCAAGGATTAAAACTTACTGAGCAGTTCAAGGTTGAAGTTCCTTCAACAATGCGCTCATGATTGTCCAAGTAGTTCTTGTTTGAGTTGTTTGCAAGGCACTTGTTGCCATCTTCACAGTGACTGCAGTTTCTGTGTGTCATGCATTCTCCTTCCTCAGAATGCTCCTGAACCTGAGCAGTCTCAGAAGCTCTTATCTCTGTGACTGGTGCATAATCAAGAACATCAACACTGCTTACCATCTCGGATACATAATCCAGGCTAAAAACCAGCAAGGCCGCCAAGGCGTGCACATAATTAAGACTGGGAGCCCCGCTCTTGGTTCCACTGAGAGAAGTTCCGCATTGACCCCTCAGGGCCTGCAGCGCTACTTTCCTCAACCAGTTACCCTGTTCTGAGTCTGCTGAAGTGTGAGGGAAAACAGAAGGTAGGGTGTTTATGACCTCCTTATGGAAAGAGTTCGGCTGGTGTACTGTTGGGCTCTGAGCACCCTTCTCAGAGTTCTCACATGGCTGCACAGCCTCTGGAATCTTTACCTGCCTCTTGTTTTCTATTAGACTGTTCCTCAGCTGTCCCTCTTTGGAGTTATCCACCAGGGTACCAGCATGCACTGGGGTCTGCTGAGCGAGTTGAGATTTTGAGATCTTCAATTTGGCTTCAATACCTCTGATGTGCTCTTGCAGCTCTATGTGCTTATTGGCCTCTCTCCTGGCTTTTTCCAGTTCAGCCTGCAGAGCGGCACTGTTGTCCTGCACCTGCTTCAGCTCGGTTCTGCTCCTATTCAGCTGTTCTTCCATAGTGGCCACTTTAGTCTCCAGTTTCTCCTGCAAGGTTAGAATCTCCCTTTGTTGCATTGCATGCAGCTTGGGTCTTCTGTTCTTCTGTTTTCTTCAGCCATTCCCTCCGGACAACAATCGCAGCTTGCAGTTTCTTCCTCAGGACCTCTCTCTCTTGCATGAGTTTACTGACCTCTCCTTGAAGCTCACCATTGTCTTGAGCTAGAGCCTTTCTTTCCGTTTCCATGGTTTCGATTTCCCTCTGGCAAAGAGACAAGAGTCCTTTGGTCTCCTCAAGTTGAGAAAGCAGATTGGTGATCTTTTCCTCGTGTTTCACTCTTTCGTTTGTGGCTGTTATCACCTGCAACGCAGAGGCCTCTGTCTCTGTCAGTAGTTGGTTGAGTCTTGTCAACAACTCCTTCTGCTGAGTGATCTGACTGTTCATGCAGCGGAACTGTTCAGCTCTTTGGTGAATGTCCATGAGAAGTGCACTGCGCTTGCACATTGGCATGTCTAGGCTTTCTGATTCCTGGGTACTGCCCAAGCTGTCAGTTAACCAAAGGATCTGTTCACCTAGGTCCTTACAGTCCTCTTCACATTCTAGGTACCCAGCCTACTTTTCCTCAGGTTCCCTATTAACTTTAACCAGTTAGGGAACGTACCTCAGACTGATTGCTCTCCTGCAGCTGGTGATTCATGGCATGGAGGGAGACATTGTCATCTTCCAATCTCTTACACTTTGCATTCAAAACATCAAGATCCTGGTTCCATGCACTAATTTCATGATCCTTGGCGGTGAGTTCAGCCTCCATTTCCTGGAGCTGCTTGGCAAGAACAATTTTGGCCTGTTCTTCTTCCTCCACAATCGACAGCCACTTATTATCTGATTCCTGAAGAGTTTGTTCAAGTCTTTGGACTTGAAATCTCAGGCTACTGATTATTCCATCTGCAATACTAACCTGGAGTGACTTCGTATCTGCCTTCTTCCAGGCAGATGGGATAGTGGTACTGGGTTTGGGGGTTGACTCCTTGATGCCGCTTTTCATGCTGCGAAGGGCCTTCTTCGACCTCCTTCGTTGAACGGCACAGGGGGCGTTTTCTGCCGATGTCCTGCTTTCTGTGTTGCAGACGGCCTTCTTTGCAGATGTCCCATGTTGAATGATGCAGGGGGCATTTTCTGCTGTCTTCCCGTGTTGAATTATGCAGGGGGCATTTTCCCGCCATCTTGCCCCGTTGAATGACGCAAGGGGCATTTTCCGCAGTCTTCCCACATTGAATGATGCAGGGGGCATTTTCTGCCGCCTTCCCGCATTGGATGATGCAGGGGGCATTTGAGTGCCTGCTCATGCTCCTCTCACCAACCTCTGATGCTCGCGATGTTCAGCCCCAGTGAAACACACCTGAGCCTTCATACGCTTCATACGCACCGTACCCAGAACGAAACTCACCCGTGACAGACTGTGACAGTATTAAATGTGGCTGAAACTGTTTGCTAGTGGAATATGGATTCAGAGATATCTCTCAGGCACTTAACCATTGGAAAGGAGTGATGAATGAAATATAAATGAAGATAGATGAAGATGACAAGGCCATGTGCACATCATGTGAGTGAGTGCTGTGCTCACAGAGGAAACTTCACCATGTAAATAATATCTGGTTAAGCAGGGGTTCGATAGTGAACTACAATACACTGCTCAAAAAAATTAAAGGAACACTTTTTAATCAGAGTATAGTATCAAATCAGTTAAACTTCTGGGATACTGATCTGGTCAGTAAAGTAGCAGAGGGGGTTGTTAATCAGTGTCAGCAGTGTCAGCTCCCAAAAACAGGAATGATTTTGCAGGTGGAGGCCACATTTTTCCACTCCTCATCTTTTTTGACTGCTTTTCAGTTGTTTTGTATTTTAAAAGGATCAGTGTCACTACTGGTAGCTTTGCCAGAGAACACCAGGACTGGCAGATCCGGCACTGGCGCCCTGTGCTTTTCACAGATGAGACCACAGTTCACTCTGAGCTCATGTGACAGATGTGAAAAAGTCTGGAGAAACCACGGTGAATTTTATGCTGCCTGAAACATTGATCATGATCAGTTTGGTGGTGGGTCATTGTTGGTCAGGGGAGGTATATCCATGGATTGACGCACAGACCTGTACAGGATAAATGATGGCACCCTGACTGCCATTAGGTAT
This sequence comes from Hepsetus odoe, assembly GCA_017165825.1. Lineage (NCBI taxonomy): Eukaryota > Metazoa > Chordata > Actinopteri > Characiformes > Hepsetidae > Hepsetus > Hepsetus odoe. Next base: position 23,502,362 of record CM029368.1, read on the forward strand.
CGGGATGAAATACTTAGACCCATTGTTAGACCCTTTGCTGGTGCAGTGGGTCCTGGGTTCTTCCTGGTGCATGATAAAGCCTAGCCTCATGTGGCAAGAGTATGCAGGCAGTTCGGGGAGGATGAAGGAATTGATACCATTGACTGGCCTGCATGCTCACCTGACCTAAATCCAATAAAACATCTCTGGGACATCATGCTTAGGTCCATCCGACGCCACCAGGTTGCACCTCAGACTGTCCAGGAGCTTAGTTATGCCCTGGTTTGGATCTGGGTGATACCCCAGGACACCATCCGTCATCTAATAAGGAGCCCCTGTCAGGCATGCATACAAGCACGTGGGGGCCATACAAACAACTGAGTACCATTTTGAGTTGCTGCAGTGACATTTCAGCAAATTGGACTGGCCTGCTGCATCAGTTTTTCAGTTTATTTTTGTTTGGCTTTGAATTAAGCCCTCGCTAGGTTGATAATTTTTATTTTCATTAAATTATGTGGCTTTACACATTACCCATTACTCATCAGTATGGATATCCAGCAGGATATTTTTTTTTTTACAGTTGAGATCTGATGTATTTTCAAAGTGTTCCTTTAATTTTTTTGAGCAGTGTAGTTGGCAAGAGCAGGTTGGCTGATAAATTGTGTCACAACAGCTGTAAGTATAATCTCAAAAAGTGCACTTGTAGGGCAAAGGTTTCTGATATAATGGCAGCTCAATACATTTTAAACCAATAAGAGTCATGAAAAGCAAGCACACTCCTTTAACTCTTTCCTCCTGCCACATCTAATATGTCTTTGAGAGAATTTGAAATCATCTGTAATAAACTGTTCAATGGAATAAATAAAAATAATCTGTAAGCCTATTTAAATAATCAATGTAATGAATAATTGATTGAAATATTTTGTTTTATACTGTTTTGTTTTATTTGTGTTTATGCCACTGTTTTAACCGTTATAATTTAAAAGTTAATTTATCAGCAGATGACTTTTCATGTAAGGCAAAAAAAAGCCAACATCATATACAAGATCATCTAAACCAGGTGTCCAAATGGCCTGTGTGGTTGCAGGCTTTTATTACAACAAAGTAGGAGTACATTCAGTTGTTTAAATACCAAGACACCTACTTTTACGTTCAGCCCCCGCGCCAAGTAGTGGTGGTGGTCTAGTGGTAGGGTGCTTGCCTATGGACCTATGGGTCAAGGGGTCCCAGGTTCGAATCCCACCTCTAGCACTATTCTGAGCAAGACTCTTAACCTTGAATTGCTCCAGGGGGACTGTCCCTGTAATTAGGACATAGAAGTCGCTCTGGCTAAATGCCGTAAATGTAAATGCAGACCCTAACTGAAGTAAGAGGACATGTAATGTACTGTCTGTTGTTATCTGCACTTGTTTATCTTATGTCATGTCTTACAGTTGAGGCCAAGATAATTAGCCCCCCTTATGAAATTAGACAACACTCTTGATTTCTCCATGAAAATGACCATTAACAACAAGTGTTTGTTATTTTGGAAACAAATACACTATAAAAAACAATGTCCACTAAATTTAATTAGGATATTTTATTGATACACTGAGTTGAAACAAGAAAGGGCAAAAATGAGACATCCAAAATTATTAGCCCCCTGGCCATTAATAGTCAATAGTGTACCCTTTCTGAGCCACGACTGACAACAATCTCTTAGAGTAGTTCTTTACTAGGTTGGCACAGGTCTCCTGAGGGATTTTGGTCCATTCTTCCATTGCAAATTGTTCTAGTTGGTCCAAATTGCATGGTTTCTGAGCATGGACATTCACTTTGAGCACCCGCCACAGATTCTCAATAGGATTGAGGTCTGGGCTCTGTGCGGGCCACTCCAGGATCTTGGTTTTGGTATCCTGGAGGAACTGTTGGACTAATTTCGATGTATGCTTTGGGTCATTGTCTTGTTGGAAGCCCCAGCGACGACTTAAACCTAGACTACGAGCAGATTTCTGCATATTCTCCCTCAAAATGTCAACATACTTTTCTTTTTTCATGATGCCATGCACCCAAACAAGGCTCCTTCTGCCTGAGGCTGCAAAACAGCCCCACAGCATGATGCTCCCATCACCATGTTTAACTGTGGGAACGGTGTTCCTAGGGTTGAAGGCATCTCCCTTTCTTCGCCAAACATAAGCAACATCCATGTGCCCAAACAGTTCCAGTTTAGTCTCATTAGACCAAAGCACAGACTTCCAAAACTCATCTTTACCTTTCAGATGTTCACAGGCAAACCTCAGTCGGGCTGTGATGTGCCGCTCTTTGAGTAAAGGGGTTCTTCTGGGACGATGGTCCTGAAGCCCACCACGATGAAGAGCCGTCACAACTGTGTTCCTTGAAACATCAACTCCAGAAGAAGCCAGGTCAGCAACAATCATCTTGGCAGATGTCTGGGGCTCCTTGCTGACATCTCTGACTATTTTCCTCCCCAGAGTTCTTTAAATCTTGTGCTTACAGCCACGACCAGGTTTGTTTCTTACAGAATTTGCCTCCTTGTACTTGGCAATGATGCAATGTACAGCAGTTCTAGACACTGTGAATTGCTTGGAAATGGCAGTGTACCCCCTTATCATGAGCCTCTACTATCTTCTTTCTAAGCTCCAGACTGATTTCCTTTGTCTTTGGTATGGTGAGTAACAGTAGTCCCTCTCATGTGTTCAAGTGCCTTGTTCCTTGGAGTCTTTTTATGCTGATTGAATGTTGTTAGGAAGCCAACTGACTGCAAGTGTTGTTAGGAAGCCAGTTGACTGCACAGGTGTGGTTTCAAAGCTGATTGGTTTATACTGTAGGTGTGTTTCACATGGGGCTAATATTTTTGACCACCCCATTTTTTACTATATTTGATATAAAGCAAGCCTAAAAATGTATTTTATATTACAAAATGTACCAAAAGCTACTAAATAGCACTGGTGAGCATTTTTGCTCATATCAAGTTTCATCAATGCTGCAAACATTGGGAAGAATTTTAGAAAAATGTTCCATAATTCCTGAGGGCTAATAATTTTGGCCTCAACTGTATGTTCTTGTCTTATGTTGTCTTATGTGTAGCACCAGGGTCCTGGAGGAATGTTATTTAGTTTCACTATGTATTGTGTATATGGTTGAAATGACAATAAAAACCTACTTGACTTGACTTGTAAGGTCTTTTCTGAAAGAGCTGCACTGGCTACTTATAAATTCCAAGATGGGAAAGAAAGAAAGAAAAGATCATTTATCGTTTATAACCTCTCAAAAGCTGCTGTTGGGAATCCGACACATACCTTAAATTACAGAGAAAGTGGTCTCTAATTGTATCATTCTTCGATTATGGGTAACATTGGCATATCGCAGCCATTAATATTTTAATTAAATTGTATTAATACTACCTCATTCATTGTAGGCATCTATTCATTTTGGGTGGTCTGGTGGTGCAGTGGGTAGCCTTGTTGTCTCACAGCAAGAAGGTCCTAGGCTAAACTCTCAGGGGAGGCTGCCCAGCTGCTTTTTGGATGCAGTTTACATGTTCTCCCAATGTCTGCGTGGGTTTTCCTCCCACTGACATGAATGTCAGATGAACTGGAGATTTCTAAATAGACCCTTAGTTGTGGAGTGTGTTTGTATGTATGCCTCACCTGCAGCTTTGCAGCCTGTCAAGGGTGTTTTTCCACATTTCCCCCTAGGTGTGCTGGGATTGACTCCAGCATTATCTGTGACCCTAGCTATTAAATCAGTTAATCTTTTCACTTTATTTAGAATTTTTAATATTTTAATATCCTTATATTTTAAAACTGTATATTTTAATATTATGAATTCATGTTTGTGTAGTGAGTTGTGCTGTGTTGCTTCAGCTCAAACTCAGGTCCTGAGTTTGATTCCTAGGTAGGCTGGTCTGGATCCTTTCTCTGTGTAATTTGCATACATGTCCTCCCAAAGTCCAAAGACATGCTCGTCAGGTGAATTGAAAATTATAAACTGCCTTCCTGATGTGTGTCTGTGTCTGTGTCTGTGTGTCTATACTGTGATGAACTGGTGACCTGTCTGGCATATTTCTCCACCTTTTAAGTTATAAGTTATATGTTTTATCTGTCTATGAGTTTTCACTCTTTAATTGGAAATAATCCTTTAGGCATTTTTGTCAAATTGTGTATATGATTTTTTTTGGTCTTTTTTATTATAACTTAACCCTTTTAATGTGTGTAATAATTATTAGGTTTCAAAATGAAATTGTTAATAATGTATAATTTTGCTTAAAGAGTTCATATATAATTTATGGATTAAAATATTTTATATATGCGTCTTTGATTAAAATATATTCGTCTTTGTTCTTTGATTTTTTTTCTCCTTCCATTAGAAGCTTTGAAGGAGGCTGAGTCTCCACCCCCTCGCGCGTTACGTCATCTCGTCACGCTCCCAGCAGAAGAAAGGACGGCGTGAACCTCACTGACTATGTGGGATCCCAAAACCAGTCTAGGAATCACATTGACAACATCAGAGAGCTGAAGATCTCTCCCAGGCTGGAGCTGTGCTTGCCGTGCAGTACAGGACAGGATTATGTTTTTATAATATAATTCTTATTGTCATATTTTCCGAAGTGGATCTTTTGCTTTTCCAGAATCGTCTCCTCCTGCCCTCCTTGGTCTGGTCTGCTCTGGCACGAGGCTCATCAGAGAGCAGGGTCGTCTTTCATTAGGCTGATTGTTGAAGATAAGCTCATCGGTGGCCGTTTAATGATGATGAATATCCTGCAGAGGTGGCAGAAACTGTTGTTTTGCTGTCAGTGAGCAGAATGCTTGGAGACGAGTGTGTGATCGGGACACGCAGCTGGAGATTTTACAGTCACAACATCATCTGACCGCTTCGACATGATTTGGGGAGCAGTGGATGGATGATGGTCAGCGTGGGACTTTCTGTTTTTTCAATAAATGATACAAACAATCGGGGAAACAATTTCCGCACACAAATACAAAATATGGGTACAAAAAGTAAATGAAACTAAACTATTTATAGAAATTCAAATACGTATCTATTGAGCTAGATGTTTTAAGGAAAAATGTTCATTATTAAGACAATTTCCATATTTCATAACTTTGAATGTTTATTGCTTTTGTTGTTTATTATTACATTATATATATATATATATATATATATATATATATATAATATATATATATATATGCTCATATATATATATATATATACATTCATTCAAACAAGCCCTCTCAGGATTGGGAGTGAGACCTTGCCCCAAGTGGAGGTTTAGTGTCTTGGATCTTGTTCTGAGTGAGGGTAAATGGAGCAGGGAGATCGACAGGCGGATCAGGGCCTTCTGCGGTAATGCGGGCTCTGCATCTCATGGTGAAGAAGGAGCTGAGCCAGAAGGCAAAGCTCTCAATTTACCAGTCGATCTACGTTCCCACCCTCACCTATGGTCACGAGCTGTGGGTAGTGACCGAAAGAACGAGATCGCGAATACAAGCGGCCGAAATGAGTTTCCTCCGCAGGGTGTCTGGACTCTCCCTTAGAGATAGGGTGAGAAGCTCAGCCATCCGGGAGGGGCTCAAAGTAGAGCCGCTGCTCCTCCGCATCGAGAGGAGTCAGATGAGGTGGCTCGGGCATCTGATCAGGATGCCCCCTGGACGCCTCCCTGGTGAGGTGTTCCGGGCACGTCCCACCGGAAAGAGACCCCGGGGAAGACCCAGGACACGCTGGAGAGACTATGTCTCTCGGCTGGCCTGGGAACGCCTTGGGATCCGCCCGGAGGAGCTGGAAGAAGTGGCCGGAGAGAGGGAAGTCTGGGCATCCCTGCTGGAGCTGCTGCCCCCGCGACCCGACCTCGGATAAGCGGGAGAAAATGGATGGATGGATGGATATATACATTCTTTATATTCTTTCTACATTCTTTATTCATAGAAATGTATGTGTATGTGTGTATATATATATATATATATATATATATAAGCTGGCGGTCCCAATAACCGAATAATAATAATAACAACATTTTACGTCTTTAAGGTCGACTGTTAAAGTGTGACGTCTCCGAGGCGCGTGCTCCGCTGTAGTGACGCGGCAGATAAACACTTCCGGTCACATCGGGTTCGTCTGTTCGGCAGAGTGTCAATGGAGAGAGCGTGAGAGGCTCTAGCGCGCCTCTTCCTCTGGAAAACCTCGGAGACCGTGAACCATGAAGACCTGCGAGTATCAGCAAATAGATCCTCAGGCACTCGCCACCCCGACGCCCACCCCTCCTGCTCGACCAGCTCCAGAGAAGAAGCCCAGGAGCCCCAGGAGGAAATGGGAAGTGTTTCCCGGCAAGAACCGCTTTTACTGTGATGGAAGGATCATCGTGGCCCGACAGAGTGGAGTCCTCCCCCTCACTCTGGGTCTCATCCTGGTCACCAGTGGATTATTTTTCATATTCGAGTGAGTGCCTGCTGCAGGATAGACTGTCGGTCTGTTTGTTTTGGTTTTTTTGAATGACACTATTTTAAGGGCTCTAGTCGTCAAGGCTAGATGTGTAATAACTATGAAGTTCATCATTGCTTTTACCACTATTTTCCTGTAGAGTAAGTGAGTGGAGTTGAGTACCTCAGGCTCCTTTTAGAGATTGTTAAAATCATGCCTGCATTCAACCACGAAGCGTGAACGACTGAAGTGAGACAACCAAAATCAGTGGTGTTAAAACTTGAAGTTTAGCAGAACTGGGTGGACTAGTAAAATCAATACCCCTGTTTCTCTGACCTGTGTTTCTAGCTGTCCTTTCCTGGTTAAACACTTGACCAGCTGCATCCCGGTGATTGGAGGCATCCTTTTTGTCTTTGTGGTCCTCTCCCTTCTACAGACCAGCTTTACTGACCCTGGCATTCTGCCCAGGGCAACACCTGAAGAGGCAGCTGACATCGAAAAGCAGATCGGTGAGTTCACAAGCTTGGCTTTTCTCTCTTTATTTCTTGCAATCCTTAAGTTGGATACCTAAAGTGGGTGCAACTGAGTCATGAATCAGACTGGTTTGCCCAGTATATCCCACAGATGATTAGTTGGATTAAGCACTGGGGAATTTGCAGGCCAAGCCAACACCTTTAACTCCATAGTGTGTGCTTTTTCAGCAATGTTTATTTATGCAGTATGTATCACTAGCTTCTATAGAAATGACAGGATCATAACACCATATCCACCAGCTTGCCTTCACCTATTGCTCCATGATCCAATTCTGTTTCTCACATGACTGTTGTTGGGACTTTCAGCAGTGGACACAGTTCAGCATCAGCCTTTTACATAGCAAGTTGGGATGCATTGTGCATTCTGACACTGTTGCTCGTTTACCAGTTCTCTTTTCTTGGAAAAACTTGGGTATCTACCATGGCATACTGGAAATGGACTTACATGCATGCACTTTTGGAGATGCTCTGACCTTCACAGTAATGTCCTTGTACAAGATATAAAGATGCCCATAAAACGATAAAGAAAGATGCCCATCATCAATTCATCCCACTAGAATAGGAAAATAAAAGTTATTTACTTCACGTCTGTGATTTTTAAATTGTGACTAAATCCCTTATATATAGACTGATTAACAAAGTATGTGTGTATATGCACGTCTAACTACCAGTATCAGCTTCAATTACCAAATTTCAGTTTTCTACATTATGCTTTGACTACTCTAAATATGGATTTAAATAATTTTCAAATCTAACTACATGTCTACTCCACAGTGATAAAGCAAAAACATGAAATGCCGAGTTGCTTTGTGGAGATGAGGGAATGTTATAGAAGGGCAACAATATTTTCTTTACAGTAGAGTAGCCAGGGGTAAGCCATTTCTTACTGAACAAAAAGGCACATGAAAGCCTGCCAGCAGTTTGTCCAAAGGCACTTGAATGAAGCTCAGACCATGACAAGCAAAATCATTATACTAGTTAGATATTGATTAATACATTAATACATCTCTTCTGTTACCCCCAGCATGATGCTGCTACCAATTGTGTTTGTTTTGCTGTGACAGACACTGGTACACTAGTAATAGTGTTAAATTGTGTTGAATAGTATTAAAGGCAGCAAGCATATGATGTGGACCACAATTTGTAACTGAAAACGGCAAAGTGCTTCTGTATGGTTAGTGGGAGTGATAAAAAAGTGTTGATGCAATATAGGTGTGTCCAATAGAAAGGCCTGTGTGTGTGTGTAGCAGTTATGCCACTTGTTGTTGTGTTTGTGGGTGCCTTTGTGTTTGACGATTGTTTAGCTTTGTGGAAAGTTGCATGGGACATTGCGCCCTAATTGCAGATAATGGATTTTACAAGCATGATTCTGAGAAGGCACAGACAGCACATGCACTCTCCCGCATTAACACAGGACATGGGTTACAGCTCAGAAACACCATTGTCAAATTGTACAGCATTACTATCTACTTGCTCCTGAAAAAATCCCTTGTCTCAGAGGCACACCCATGGCTGTTTGGAATTGTTTACAAGAAGTAACCCATTGCCACATTGCTAAATACATTTACATTTCCTAAAGCAGATTTAAACTTTGTTTTGTGGGAGGATTTACATTGGTGAAGTAAATCTACTCGCTCTGCCTGATATAGAATACAGAAGCCATTTTTACTGAACAGCTCTTCAGTTAGTCATACTCTTAGACATACACTTAGAGATGTCATAACATTTTGCACTTTTGACAATGTTGAATCATCACTTTTTTTTCGCAAGCCCTTAGTTACTTTTGCCATTGTTCATAGCTGGATACAGAAGTGTTTTGAAAGGTAACATTACATGACTACTATTTTAGAGTTTAATTTTTATACTGTAATTTTACACACTTTCACTTCCATTCAGTTTATGATTTCAGTTGAGGTACAGAAACTACAGGTGTTAGATTTAAATAAATGCATCACTATGCATTCTTCCTTTCAGAGCACTCCAGCCCTGGTCTTGCTATTCTTATTGTTATTTTAAATCTATCTACCCTATTAAAATGCATATTTTTTAATGTAAGAAATGTGCAGACACCGTATAAGGGATTAGGGGGAACGTCATCATAAAGCACAAAAGAATTCATAGTTCACATGTAATCCCAAAACCTGAATTAGTTGATTTACAGCAAGTTGCATTTAAATACAGAAAAAGTTTTCACATTTTAAACTACTGCTATGTTTGCTCATTGAGGAGTTTTAATCCCACACCCAATGCTTCATATGTGGATTAATTTGTAAATTGCAATTGTCAGGGAAATATCATTAATAACAAATTTATTAGCATATTTTAGTGTCCATACATTAAAAGTAAGTAAACAGATTTTAAATATTGTTATTGCTAAAGAGAAATTGTCTGATAGATTCAACATTTAACTAGGTGAATCCAATCTTTGCTCTTTCCTTGCTCAAATCAGCTGCCTCAGGCAGAGCATTTGTAAGTGACCTACCAGGATCTTCTAGCGGATAATAATTTAAGTACTTCACATTTTAAGAGTGATATGTTTTCCTATTTCTTTTAATAAGCAGGTTTTCAGTAGCCTAAATTTATCCTCCAGTTGCTAGGGTTAAAGCTGTTGAATATTATCTTAAACATCTTATTAAACAACTCTTAATGTAATATGTTTATTTATCTATCTCTCTTTATTTATGTTTATTATTTAATGGTAATACAATTATATAGGTTGGTAACTTTAAACTTGTAACTATTTTTATCCTTGAATTTATTAAGTATTATTTAAAATTATATGGTTAAAAAAAAAAGTACCCTTTCATGAAACAACAAAAAAAGCATATGGACAGAGTAACTTTTAGAATTGCATTGGAATGTCTTAAGTGAGTTAGACTGTTTTTCTGTTTTTTATCCTTTACATATAAAATAAAAGGTCTATTTACTTTATCAAAAAAAAAAAAGAATTAGGAAATGCAAGAGAAGGAGTAGTAGAGATTTTTTTTCCTCATAAATACACTTACAATGTCTTAGCATTATTCAATTCAATTCAATTCAATTCAATTTATTCTTGTATAGCGCCTTTTACAACAAAGTTGCCCCAAGGCACTTTACATTGATAACAGGTTAAATTTGTATTCAAAATACAAATTTCCAAATTTCCAAATTCATCAAAATAAAAATAAAGTACATAAAGTTATCCATTTTATGGGCCTCGAACAGCCACAATCCAGCTTTTTTTTATGCTGAACTGTAAGATGTAATAGTATAGATATAATAATAAGCAAAATAGGCACACAAAATATCCTTTGCTAATTACCCCAAATGAGTGCTCTGCTGCTGTTTACAGTAAAGGGTGCCAGCAGAATCAGTATTATCAAATAAATGTCCATCTTGATTGAAATTAGCTTTAACCTTCATTATACCATTTAAGCCTCCCTAGAAATGTTTTTTTTTTTTTGTCAGTGATATTTAAATTATATTGGTATGTATGCTTGAAAAAATATCAGTTGATGCTGGCATACCATGCTAAACTATTTTTTTTCTCCTTTTACATAATTTGTAAGCTTATATATATATATATATATATATATATATATATAATATATTAGTTATGCATTTTATATTTAACTCTTTCTAAGTTTAGTCCCAATAAAAAAATACCCCCAAAAGGTGATACAGTATGTGTGTCTTTAATGTTTTTGGTATGTGCCACATTTATAGGCCATATAGTTTAGTCATCCTGTCCCTTCACCTAGGGATTAAAAGGGAGGTTTTGTTTTATTCCATCAGTGAAAGTGTTCCCCATTGATAATCTGTGATTTTGGGCTACTGATTCAATAAAAGAAATTGAGTTTGACTACTTGTCCTTTCCATCTTTCCTGACATTAACCATGTGTGTTTTTGAAATATTTCTTTCTTACTTTATTATTCATGTATTATTCATGTATTTCCATGCTGGATGTAGGTGCTGTTTACAACAAAAATATTAAAAACTACTACTACTAATAAGTTAGGAGTGTTGAGAACAAATAACGCATCAACAGCCTGTCTCAGTGTCACACCCACAGTGTTATGGGATTAATTGAAGACAGGGTCCATGTAAACAAGTAAAACCAGTCAGACACTCTTCTGAGAGAGTAAGAAAAACATAATTAGACTCTTACACAGTTTAATATAATGGCCTTAAACAGCCCTGCCTAAAACAGCAGCCTTCTTTTGTGAGAGCAAGACTGCTATACATAGGAACAGACAATAATCAGTAAATTAATAAATGAAAGAAATGACAGAAATTTAGGCTTTAAGGCATGCTAAATGCTGCTAAATAAGCTTGAATTAAAGTCTCATGTCATCCTGAACTTTATTTGATCTCTAATATACACATTCATAGCGTTTGACTAATATCGGATTGGTGTCCCTGTGCAGCTGATACAGCTCAGACTTGTAGAGGTATGGACTCCACAAGAGCTGTAAAGGTGTGCTGTATCTATCACCAAAATGCTAAAAGCTGATACAAGGCGTCCATGGATTTGACTAGTTTGTCCAGCCAAGTCAACCCATTGAACTCTGTAGGGTTCCCATGGATCATTGCATTTATCTTTTTAATAAATGCATTGAGTTTCCGATAAAGGTAATATCATAAGCACTTTTTCGGTAGAAAAAAGGTAACTTTGTTAATTGGTTGGTTGGCCAAGCCCTTGACTGAAACTATGCTTATGTCATATTTTAAGATACAGGGTTACAATGTAGTTTTTAAACACTTATAGACATTCAGAAGGTAAAAACTACAAGTAGTAGTTGTAGTTTTTAGAAACTACAGCTTATGTAGCCTTATAGGGTACGTACACACTCTTAAATCAGTAAATCAGGCATGGATAGGATTAAGTACCAAATATTACCAGAATGTATTGTAATCCAAAGTGTGGGATACTTCAGAATTAAGTATTTAAGGAATTAATGTTTGTATAACTTCATTCATCTTTTTCCACTTAAGAATGCATATCTTGGTCAGTACCTATAAAGAAAGCTTGCCATATGATGGGTTAAAATCATGTGTTTTTGTTTGCTTAACATCAGGATGTTGGCCTGTTTTCATTATAGGTTATGGGAATTCTGCTTTTTAGGCAGCGAAAATTAAGGAAAACTCAAGGGATTTGACATTTGACTAGGAGTGGGAACCCTGTAAGTAAGATATGAATGAAAGCAATATCCACATAATTGGCAGGCTCCAAGGTTTCGTGGCAGAACATTGTGCAGATTGTCACACTGCCTCTAATTTCTTTTCATGGTACATCCTGACTACTATTTACCTCAATGCAGAGAAAATGAGATGAGATTCATCAGTCCAGGTCACTTTCTTCCATTTCTCTGTGGTCTTGATACTCATGTGCCCATTGTAGATGCTTTCAGTGGTGGACACTGAGATTAGTCTGCAGCTATGTAGTTCCTTAGACAGCTGTGATGGGTTGTGGTCTGCATCTTTTCTGTGCTAGTTAGCACTTTGTGATTTGCTAGAATGATGTAAATGTGCAAAGACATTTATTGGTATTTTTAAGAGTTTACTCAGTTGAACATTTATAATTAAATTGATTGTAACAGCTTTGGTCTAATTATAAGTAGTTCCTAGTCATGTCATTAGGCTGCTTTTAGCTGAACTGGATTAGAGAAGAGAAACATGAACACATGAGCTACAAGTTAATAGCTCTTTGCAGCTTATTTTTGTTTTTCATGTAGGATGGTTGTTCTCTGACATTTTGCCTCGCTGCTGGAATCTTGTTTTTCTATCCTACAGACAACCCCACTGGCTCTTCCACCTCCTACCGGCCCCCTCCTCGCACTAAAGAAGTCGTCATCAACCAGCAGGTGGTTAAACTAAAGTACTGCTTCACCTGCAAGATCTTCCGGCCGCCCCGCACCTCCCATTGCAGCCTATGTGACAACTGTGTGGGTGAGTATGAGTGTAGTAGGGATAAAGCCCAATGTGCTGACATTTCTCTGCATATTTTTATTTCTGCTTGCTAATGAATCCCTGACATTTCAGCTTAAATGTGTTTGTGGTGGTTTCAGACAATACTATAATTACAGGTGTAGTAAGATGAATGGAAGAAGAGGTTAAGAAATAGTACTAGAGATCAATTAATGTATGTCCCCATAGAACAAATGTAGCTGAACAGCTACATTTCAGCTACATTTGTTCAGCTACATTTGTTCTATGGGGACATACATTAATTGATCTCTAGTACTATTTCTTAACCTCTTCTTAGGTATAAGATGTTGACATACTGTGTTTTCTTCTTTGTTCAGAGCGATTTGACCACCACTGTCCTTGGGTAGGGAACTGTGTGGGAAAGCGCAACTACCGCTTCTTCTACATGTTCATTGTCTCTCTGTCCTTTCTTACGGCCTTCATCTTTGGCTGTGTGACCACACACCTGGCACTGAGTATGTACACTGTATATGCTTTTGATCATTTTAGACATTTACGTCTAAAGCTTATACTTCATTAATGTTTTTCTATAAAAGGTAAATATAAAAAGTGAAGTGGATTCATGTTTTTTTTTAACTTAAGAAAATAATTAAAATATACTACAATATATAAACTAAAGTTCATTTAAACCTTCTGTATTCACTAGTTCCACTTAGTGGAACTTAGTTTCAAGTACTCAGCATTTCATTGAATTTGTTCTTTCCTGAGTGCTTGTAGTACTTTCATTTCTACTCACATATATCATTAAAGACAGTTGGTCACAGCTTTGACCTAGCATTTGACCTATGACCTTTAGTCTATGACTAAATAAGAAGAGAAAAATAGATTTCACCTCCAAAAATCATAGATGCTGGATGCACAAGTCTTTGGTACTAATATGAATGAATGAATGAATGAATTTATTTATTTATTAGAAATATACTTTTACTGCATTATTTTACATTTTATTTTGAGTAGGATTTTAATTACTTGGGATACTTCCAGATTAATAATGGGTTTAAGATTCTCTACATACCTCTGTCCACATTATAGTAGAATTTAGAGCATGGCTGCATCTTTGTTTTTTCATGAACCCAGTAGTTAGCAGGCTGGCCAGATGTTGATTAATACTCATTTGTGATAAATCTGATCTCAGGTATTTTTTCAGGTATTTGGGATTTGTGAAAAGGTTCTTAACCTTTATACTCTTTTATCTAGATATCTAGATGGCTTACTAAAATATGTCTTGCCAAAATTTTCTTAATGCTAGCTACATTTTTATATGGCATTCATGATTCTTTGTGGTTAGTTGTTATGGCTGCAAGTTTCAAAATGTTGAGAACTACTGCATAAAAAGCTGTGGTAAAGATGTAATAATGTGGTAAAGATTTGGATGAAGTAGGCTTACATTACTTTTTAGACAAAACAAATAGGTAAGGTACCAAAATATGTCTTAAAAAAACTGTTGAAAGTGAAAACATAATCATGAATATCAAAGAATATAATTCAAATAAAAAGGTCCATATCATGAAAACCAAGTATGTGTAAAGTACTGGATTCAAGTCTGGAATCTAATACTTTAAACACTCTCCTTCTTTTGGCTGCTCCCATTAGGGGTTATCACAATGGGTCAGCCGTCTCCATTTCTTCCTGTCTTTTGCATCTTCCTTTTTCAAACGAACTGCTTGTATGTCTTCTCTTTTTTTTTTTGGTCCTGGCAGCTCCATCCTTAATATCCTTAAACTGTGCAAACAAATGCAACTTTGCTTCTCTAACTTCCACTTAACTTCCTCTCCACCCATTCCAACCTGCTAGAACTTTTCACCTCTCTTCTACACTCCCCGTTACTCTGTACAGTTTTTCCCAAGTTTCAGCTTTAAAGCAGAGAGTGCAATTTTGTCCCAATTATACACAATTATATTCATTTGTGCCTCAAAAACTAAACAACTGTAGTTCACAGGGGTTACTTAAGGAAACATTATTTTTTCCAAATGTTTATTTTTACTGATTATGTGGTGATTCTCTCACACAAAAGCAGTGAAATGATTTTTAATGTGTCTCTTTTAGTGATGTAAATTTAGATGTAATGCCTATTTTTTTTTTTTTTTTTCTCCCCCCCCTCTTTTTTCTCTACAGGGTCTCAAGGAGGAAATGGTCTGGTTTTTGCACTCCAGGAAAGTCCTGCTAGATATCCTTTTACCTATAACTTTGGCTGTTATCTGTTTGAAACAATTGACCTAAATAATGA
This sequence comes from Hepsetus odoe, assembly GCA_017165825.1. Taxonomy (NCBI): domain Eukaryota; kingdom Metazoa; phylum Chordata; class Actinopteri; order Characiformes; family Hepsetidae; genus Hepsetus; species Hepsetus odoe. The sequence continues at coordinate 23,517,489 of CM029368.1, forward strand.
AGTGCATATGTGGAGATGTTTTGCAATTTGATTTTAGATTTTTGGATTTGTCCTTTACTCCCATCCACTGCTTTAGAGCTTGTGGTCTGCTTCTTTTCCGTGTGGTCTATTTTAGGACTGTCAGGCTTCCATACATACCTGATTGCTGCTAATCTTACTACAAATGAAGATGTGAGTTATGTTCATTGAAATCATTAGAAATTAATTAAAATTAGATTAAGCAATATAATTGATGGATAAAAAGCAAAATACCACAATATAATGCCTGTAATGTGGTAATGCTGTTGCCAAGCAGCTGACTTATTTTTAAAATCTACCTTGTAAGCTTTGTGTGATGAGCAGAACGGTTGTTTCAACTTGTCGTTGAAATAATTCAACTTTTCAGATTGAAATAATAGTTTAACATCCTTAAACAAACAAATCCTCCTTTCTGTGAATGTGCTTTCTGTCTGGATATCGTTAGCAACACTGTAAGGTTCTCTTGGATGTAATTATTAGGGGGATAAAATGGTTGAATCAGCTTATTCTCTGTTATGTTTTTATTTAATTTGTTTAGCATATAGTACTTGTACTCATGAAAACATGGGATTCTTAGTTTATTTAATATATGTTTTCTTTCTGTCTCTCTAAGATTAAAGGTTCTTGGTCAGGGAAGAGTGGGAATGAAGAAACGGGGAACCCTTACAGCTATAACAACATATACAAAAACTGCTGTTCAGTGCTCTGTGGGCCAATACCTCCCAGGTGAGTGTGCTTGGAAGGCAGCTATTTATGTGTGCATTGTAGGAGTGCCTAAAAAATCAGCAATATTCCATTTTACAGAATTGCCAGTTCATCAGAAACATTTGCCATGTAAGTGCACTTGATGGTGATTCCTACTGAATGTAGCCCTTCTGTCACTGCACATCATACTTAAAGTACTACCGCAAAGGGAACACCACAGGACCAAGTATAATTTAGAATAGTGGCACTGTTGTGTCTGATACATTAATTCCATTAGCAAACACCTACCCTGCTGCTATGATGCCATTGCCATTGTTGTGCTGAGAATTGTCCAGTGGTAAGTATATCTGGCCAGCGGTAGTCTTCTATCATTTAGCTTTTCAATTTCACAAAATTCTTTCTGGTTTATGTGTTATTGGACAAAATTTAATTTTCCATCAGGATCACAAGCATGCTTCATAATTATTGTACTGAATCCAGAGAAAAGCAAAAAGCTGTGAGGATTATTTCTTGACCTCTAAATCTTTCTTCCATTGAACTTGCGTGGGAAGAACTGAGCATACAAGTTTGATATGAGTGCTCAGCAAATAAGACAAAACTGTTTTCATGGTTGAAATGATGCTCAGGGGTTTAGACACAAAATTGCTGAAAAAGATGCCACAATTCTGATGCCACAAAACTGTGATAAAGGTAAGGGTTATTGATGAAACTCGTGCTTAAACATTTACAGTCACTAAATTGCACTTAGAGTGTATATTAAATTGGTTACATTTCACATTTACATGTTACATTTGTTTAAAATGTTCCTTATATCTTATTCTAAGGGTTGGCCCAAACAGGCATTTTTGTTCATGACCCCCTGGATTGAAATGCCTGTTATTTCTTTTTATGTTCCAGCTTGATTGACAGAAGAGGCTTCATGCCCTCTGAGGACAGTGTGGAGATGGTCCCCATAGAGATTGTGCTTCCTGCTGCTAAAAATGACATCAACATGGTAGGACATGTCCCTCCATCGGGTCATGCCCATGCCCCCTCTGCCCCTACCCTAACCCTTAATCCGCCCACACTTACCATTCAGAGTCACTCTACTGTCTGAATGATACTGTGCCTGCTCCAGACCAAGCATCTTCACCTGTCTTGGCTAAGCCATAAGAGTCACCCATTTTTATAAATTGTCTTTTGGTACAATGGTATGGCAGTTCCTTTGACATTAATATAATAAGGAAAGTCTGTACCATTTGCTTAAATGCTGCTCAAACACTATGTGTTTGTTTTGAGAGTTTTGTAACAGGAACAGGGTTGATCTGTCTTTTGTGCTGTGACAAATGATAAGTGGTTTACTGTAATGGTGGATATTTTGGGTCGGGTGGGTCCTACACACTTCCTTTTATCTAGAGGAACTTAAAAAAGATCTGATTTTGACTGTGAAACTGGCTTGCCTGCCAATCAGGAGACCCTCACATCAGAGCAGGCACACTTTTTTTTTTTTTTTTTTTTTTTTTTAATTTAAAGAGGAAGCGAAAGCCGTCACTGTCCTGTCCCGGATTAACAGTAATATGCACTAAACTGTTGATTTCTCTGTGTATTCTAGCTAATGTGTATTATTACTGTAAAAGGAGGTACTGCAAATTCGGCTTTATTCTCAGAGTTAAAGTTTTTCAGTACCTGAGGTATTTTTAAAAGTCTGAAGAATGACTGGCTGACAGTGTTTAGTTTATTTTCATAAAACATTGGAATGTTTGTTTTAGAGTCAGAGCTCACTTTTTAAATGTCCACTCAGGGTTTTTTTTAAATGCTAAGGAGACTGCTTTACAATTAACAAGACGCTGCTTTTTGAGTTGTGATTACTGTCTAGTTGTTTCAAGCAGAAAAGTGTTTCTGTTAACTTTGTTTATAGTGTTTACAGTGCAGACCAAGTGACACTTCTTTTCATGCCTCAAAACTAGTGCACTTTTGAGGACTGGTCTGAAAATGAACAAGTCTTCTGATATCTTGAAATGGACATAAAAGTACAATATATTCTCTTTGAATATGAATGGAGTTAATTGAAACTGCACATGTGCCTTGTTATCAAGTGTGTGTGTCTGTGTGTGTGTGTTTGTGAAGGAAAGGGAATCATGATCCTATCCAGAGATTAAGCACTTCTATTTATGTTACAAATCACACTTCCAAAAAACATTTTGTAAACATTTTGTAACCTTTTAACTGTTTTTGTCTGTCAAGCTTTATATATTTTTAATGGTAAATAAACGAAATGAAGATCTGCATTGAGTTATTAATTTTTTAAATAATACAATTTTTAAAATAAAGTTTTACATTTAAAAATTCATTGGCTTAACCAAGCTCAAAAATACTGTGAAATATTTGTTAGGTGTACATATAGGGATTTAAATCTAGTATAAATTCAATTCATAGCCTTAAAAAGCTTAGATTGCTTTCTGATAAGGTACTAAATTCTTTACATAATGTCTGACGTGATTTCAGTGTATTATTTTATAGACGTATATTGCATGTACATTGTGCTTGCACTTAAAAAGTATCTAGATTGTCAGGGGAAAAAAAAGTACTGTGGAGGTACATTTATTTATTCATTCATTCATTCATTCATTCATTCAGTCATTCAGTCATCAGTCAGTCATCTGCCGCTTGTTCCAAGCGGGGTCGTGGGGCAGTGGTGGAGTCCATCCCAGCTCACACAGGGCATACATTCACCAAGTTATACTGTGTAAATATTGCCTAGAAACTACAATTTTCTTTGACGTCTAATCTTATGCTATATGATGGGGTGTTTGTAGTCAGTGAAATTAACAACATATAACTACAGTGGAGTTCCACAACTGGAAACGGACAGTCAGAGAGGGACTAGACCCCAGGACTGGAAGATTGTAGGTTTGAATCCCAGAGTAGTAGGCTGCTTTGAGCAAGGTACTGTCCCCATCACTGTTCCCTGAGTGATGGATGTTTAGCTGCCCCTGCTTCATTGTGTGTGTGTGTGTGTGTGTGTATGGGTAAAATGCTGAGAAATAATTTCATTGTGGGTTCACTGTGTGCTGTGCAGTGTATTCACAATGACACACAGCCACTTTCACTTCACTAAAGGGCACTAACCCCCCCCCCCCCCCCCCCAGACAGACAGACACATACACACACACCTGCTTACCATTAGTTTAAAAGCTAAAATGAATTTCTAGCTCTTTATACTATTCCTGCAAAATTACATGGTGTGAACATCATCGCAACTAAAAATAAAATACTGTTTGATTTTTTCTGAATGCCAATATGTTATTCATGGACTAAGACCTGACCTGGAGTTTTTATCAGAATGACAAAACTTTGATCCTGAGGGAAACTGATTAAGATTACATATTGATTACATATATAATCAGTATAACTTTTATAGACTACTCATTCGCACATTCTACTCATCATTTGTCTGGTCTGTTTTGATATTTACTTATCACTCAGTGGTTCAAGAGCTGTAAGCAATTAAATTTGTATTTCTGAGACCCACCTGAGTAGGTGAAAATTTTCATCATAATGTCCTTGTGCAAGTAAATGTGGAGATAAATACTTGTGTAGCCTCCATTTCTCTTAGGCCTTGTTGACAAGCAGCTCAGATGTGATATTTCAGCAGATATCTGATTTGAGCAGGACTGATTTTCTGAAGTGTAAAATGGCAGAACTCCAAGAGCTTTCAGTCACTATAATCAAGTTTCATTATTTCTGTCGCTCAGGGTCTATTAGACATTCTTGAGTTCTTGTATGTTGGACAACTGTGTGCTGCACATCATGTTACAGCTCTGACATAGAGAGCTCAAATTAAAGATGACCTTGAAGATTAATTGTGAAACCTCTTGACATTCTAGCTAATCTAATCTGCTAAAACAGATCACCCTGCTTTGCCATATTAAGAAAAATGAGCAGAACTGTTTTGAAATATGAATATATTGAAATATTGTTGTGAATAGTTAAGGATCTAAACTGTTTTGCTGACACTCCTTAGTAATCTCACTCAAGTGTTCCCATGACATCAAATGTAGATGTGTGAGAAATGCCTCTGCAGTCTGACCATATAAAACTAATTTGGTCAGTTATAACTTAAAATCTAATCTGATTTACACTTCTGCTTGGGGTGCTCTCCAAAAGCTTGTTCATGCTAGATTGCCAACTAGTAAAGACACTGTTTTGGTGCTTGTTCCAAAATGCAGCCACTGCATGGAAGAAAAAAGAACAGAGGGAGGAGTGTATCTGGCATTTTCTGTGCTACGTTAAAAAGCACATACATGTCAAAGATATGCAGAGGTATGTTCTCTACACATTACTCATCAATTTCAGCATTTTTCAATGGTGAAAAAGTGAAATATGGCATTATATGTTGTGTAAGCAAAATGATCTCATAAACATATCGTCTAGAGTCCATAGTTTCTCTAGAGCCGTTGTTCAACTGTAATTTGCAAACAGGAAATGTGTTGTCTTCTAGTTACCACTTGAATGTAGCATCAGCATGTTTCCATTAGTCCAATCTTAACAGCTGTATGTGTATGTGTAGGAGGATGATTGCCTGGAATTTGCTCTGTCCTGTGCCAATTGATGATATCAGTGGGTATCAGCAGTGCAGGATGGGCAGGTTGGTAAGACACGGCTGTTGGCTTTGCTCTGCTGGTTAAGCTGGTCTGGTCTGGTCTGGTTAAGGCCTGCATGCTGCCGAGCTGCACAGGGCCAGCAGCTGTGCCAGAACACACTGATTCTCACAGTCAGAGCCCTTATTACATTTTGCCATTTGAAACTTCAGCACTGTCCTTCCTATTCATATATTTACTTTAAAAACCTTGAGTTGACGTACATCTTTGATGTCTGATGTACGTGTGTGTAACGCGCCGGTGCCAGCGAGGTCGCTGGGCACCTGTGTGCGAGCCCCGCCCCCCGCCACGTGACAGAATGACTCCGTGATTCGGAGCAGGACGCGGGTCCTTGCGTGTTTGCTCACGGAGTCATTCTGTCACGTGGCGGGGGGCGGGGCTCGCACACAGGTGCCCAGCGACCTCGCTGGCACCGGCGCATTACAGTGTGTGTGTATGAAAAGAGTGTGTTATTTAAAATATTGATGTATCTCAAAATAAAGACCCAATTCCTGTTCATAAATCTGATTGGCTGAGCCACATTCATATACACACGTATTTATCAAGGGCATCAGTCAAATTCTGTATTAATGTACCAAACTATATTGCTTAGCAACCATAGCCTGCTGGTAAAAAGCTTTATTATTGAGATTGTTATTAATAGCAGATTTTCCATAATTTGTGTATTTCATTGTTTTGTTGCGGTTTTACAAAGCATTACTGCACAGGTCACCAACTCTGGTACTGGATGCAGAGTCTTGTTCCAGCTGGTTCTTCAGTTACTAGATGAAATGCATTTATGTTTGGTCAAGAGAGCAGAATTTTATATGAAGGTTGCAACAAAACTGGCATCTTGAGGCTTATTACCTTTCTTTTGATGTTTTCTTCTTTGCTGTTTAAAGTGAAGCATTGGCTCATGATGGCTAGGATTTTTTTTATCGATTAACTGGACTTATTAATTTTGAATGAATCTGGTCTCTGAGCTGTGTTACATTTTTAAGGAGTGAGTTCTTTTTTTTATGATGGAGAGAAATAAGTGGATGTCATGACAAAGGGGCAGATTCCTGATTCTGGTTCATGTGTCTTTATAAACCATGGACAATTAATTTGATCCTTTTCCTCTTTATTGTAAGTGGGGATGGAAATGGCCAAGTTTTTCTGGAAGTATATACACTCAAAGGACCTGATTTTGTTATCAGCAAATATATACTGGAACCTATTTCCTGTGTTAAATATAAGTTAAGATGATCTTTTCTTCTGTTTGACTTAATCAGATTTGCCATAGAACCAATAAGAATTGAAATATTTGTCATGAAAAGTGGGAGCAGGAACTAGCTATACGGGAACTGCTGGCCATGCCCTTCTGGTGGAAATGTCCACAAGCGTATGCACACATACAGTCCCTCCTAGTTACTCCTAGTCGCAAGCTTAAACAGATAAGAAAAATAAGCTTTCAACATGGCACAGACTACATAGAGCCAGTCACAATGTCAAATATTGCAACCAACATGCCAAACTACCTCTTTCATAATGATATCTAGACTGAATTACAGAATTTCTTAGCTGCTTTCCACGCACCACATCCAAACACTGACATTTATTACCATGGAACCTGGAGACTGGGTGTGTGGAATCTTCTGCAGTGCATCATTTCATTGGCTGACTCCCTGTACATATAGTTACTTAGATCTTTGAAGTCTGAGCCATTACATTCCAACATTTGTGCTTCTTAGAACAGGCTTTTGTTGATTTCTGGCAAATTTCCACCCCTGATTGTGAGCTTGTCACCTGCATGAATTCTCTCTCTAGTGCTAATGCTTGCACTTCACACTGCTTATTTGATTTATTTGTGGCTTTTACTGATTTCTGTCACTAGTAATTTTAATACAATTTTTAAAATTTACTTTGGACTTCTATATTCTTCCTTTTGCCTTTTCTGTTAACACTTGTCTTTATCTTTTATCATTTTCTTCCCTTTCTTCTGTTTTTCTTTTTTATGTCCTATCTATTCCTGTCTTCCTGCTCTTCTTTTCACCCTTTTTCTAGTGTGCACAGGGTACTAAAGGCCTGTTGGAGACAGCCACTCGGTCTCCTTTCCTCTCCAGCCCCTGTCCTCAAGCTAAGTCCCAGGCCGTGCCCCCAGCAGTGCTGGACATTGTGCCCAACGTCACTTCTTGTCCTTCTCCTACTGCCTCTCCCACTCCCGCTCCAGAGCAGCCAAAGGTGTCCAGGGAGCGACCAGCAACCACAACGTCTCGCCGACACCACTCTCATCACAGAAGCAAGAGCAAACGTACCACTCTGCAAGCTCATAATCCATCCCACACTTCCAACTCTCCTGCCTCATCAGGGCCAAGGCACAGCCACAGTTCAAGGAGCCGTAAAGTCTCCAAAACTCGAGACACAAATTTTACACCTTTGCAATGATTATCTGCCAACAGCACACATAGGACAGCGACACAAGCTCCAGGACTGGGGCACGTGTAAATAGGGGGCACAAAATTCCTTCTTCTAGCTCCCTCTGGGATTTTCTGGCTGCCAAAACAAAAATTGTGTCGTGGTCACAGTATAGAAGAAAACCTGCAGGTCAGATGTTTTCATAGAGCTTCTTTTGTAAATGATCGCTGATGATGACTGATGATGTGAATAAAGGAATGGATGTATATCCTCATCTGTCCTAAAAACTCCCAAAAGAGCTAGATGCTCCCTTCTTAGAGGAGCATAAAATGAGGACTTTTTGTGAAGTGGATCATCATTTCAGAAGCGGATGTTCGCGATATCAAGGATACTACGGCTATCGTGTTGACTGTCAGGGCCAATCAGCATTTGCCATATTGGCTGAAGATCAGCATGAAGTTTAGTTTGAACAGCAGCAATAATTTTACAATGAAAACTTTTGTCCAGTATATGGAATGAGCTCTGGGATCCAATATTATGGTCTTTTTATGGCCGCATCTGGGATATCTATTGGCCAGGCCTGCCTGAGTCAAGGCCAGCCTTCGTTATGCAAATAAACAGTGCATGCCTGGAACGTGTAGCTCACAATTTATCATTCCTTATTCATGGTATTTTATGAAAAGAAAATAAAGACAAGTGTAAGTTCATTACCTTTAGACATCAGCTTTAGATTTTGTAGTGTTTGTGATTTGCCCATGGTTTATGCAAGTTCAGGGACAAGCGATGACCTTTCATCAGTGTCGAAGTAGTGACATGACACTAATGACTACTCTCAAATTGTAATGCTCCTACTTTACTGATTACCCTCTACATTACCCTATAAAACAACCTAATTTTTACTGACAGAAAAGTACAAAAGTGGTAGAAACAGTTCTAAAAGTTGTCTCTGAATAAATGATTAATAACATGTTTTCTTTTTATTCTTTCAGCTGCTCCCATTAGGGGTTGCCACAGCGGATCAACCATGAAGTCTGTATCGTCGTCCGCATATTTGCTTCGGCAAAAGTTATATTCCGGATGCTCTTCCTGATGTAACCCTCCCCATTTATCTGGGCTTGGGACTGGCAGGAAGAAATACATTGTCTTGCGCATCCGTAGTGTCTGGGTTAAATGATTAATAACATGTAAAGCTTTAATTAACATTCATTAAGTCATTAATTAACATTCAACTTAATATCTATTTTAAACTTGAACCTAATGTTAATCTTAATTCCATAACACCATAACAATCCTCTCAGTTTCATCGGATAGTTTGTTAACAATGAAGGTATCTGTAGATTATCTATAGAGGACCATTCAAGGATAGTGTTAAGTTAAGCTTGGGCAGGGGATCTGTACCAAAACACAGATTTTTATCCATAATTTTGGTTACAATCTTTGAAAGATTGCTAGTTGTGTTAGCAGCGACGGAATTTTTATTTGCCATGCTCACGATCCAAATCAAGGTCAGTTTGCACGAGTTAGCACACACCCACTACAAATACAAAGAAATTAGTAATATACACAAAATGTAGTTTTAAAATTGAATGTTGACATGAATATGGCTGCCTACAAAGAAATGCAAAAATTGAGATGTCTGTTAATTACGTGACTGCCATGAGTTTAAACAATGTTAGGCTAATTTCTTACAGGACAATCATTAATTTGTACCTCATTATCCCAAACACTTCTTATTACACAATGGTACCGCACAGTTAAATGTTCTGAAGTGTCCACTATCAGGAGAATGTGCATTGCCAATGCTGCTATTTAATGCATTTCTTCATTGCATCTTCATTGACGCCCTTGTGGCACTCTTAAACAGTGGAAACTAGAGCTTGATTTCTGCTGTCTTTTGCTAAGTTGGTTGTTAAGACTGTATGTAGCAATGCTTTACTGATAACTTACCCTTGGACAAAACTGTATCTCTAAACATGCCAACATAAGTGAACTGTCTATGTAGCAGAATAGTGGGTGTAGTGGAGTATTGTTATCCAGGTCTTGTCTTTTAATATGCAAACAATGTGAAATTAATTATGGATGCAGATAGTTCCTGTTTACGCACTTCTCCTCAAAACCTTTGCAATATTTGCACAAACAAACTCCACTTGGTATACATGTGTTGCACATCTCACAAAGCTAATGTTGAATCCCCATTGTATATAGTGTACTACAATTGTGAGGTTCTTCCCAATTTTTTTAAGCATTGTCAATCCCTGATGATTCATATTGAAACAAAGCTTGCCTGGGTCATGGAGCATGCTAGTCACCAGTTTCCTTATGTCTTTGTTATTTTTAAATGATGAATTTTGCTCAGTAGTAAACTACAGTTGTACTTTGATAACAATGCTTTGAAATCAGTAAATTTAAGCCAGAAAAACTGAGAAAAATGAACATCTTTACATTTTGAAGATTGTGGATATAAGTTTGAGATTTCATGAGATTTAATGTACATAAAAGGAATGTTCTACCTTTGTATGACGGTTCCCAAGGGCTTGGAAAGTCAACCAAATATGACTTTAAAAAGCAAAAAAACAAACAAACAAAACAAAAACAAACAAAAAACAAAACCAAGTGAATAAATAAATAAACAAAAGTAAATATGACATTTGTGGAGGTTGGCAAGTTTGTGCTGATGAGACCCAATAAGAGCGTTAATCTGGACGTGACTAAAAACACTTTTCTTCCACACACATTTAACCCAGTCAGTACTTGGCAAAAGTCAGAGAACCCCTTTTTTAAGTAAAAGCTGAGTTATCAATTTCAGTAATCTGACTTTTGTTTTAAATTAATTTATGGGATGGCTTTTCTATAAAAAATTAAATGGAGTGTTATACAATATCAAAGAATGTTGTGTAGGGAAATATTTAGAGCAGTGAATTTGATCAGAATAGAATCTAGAAGATAGAGTGCTAGGAAGAGAAAGAGGGTTTATGGGTGTGGTGAGAATTGGAAGAGACACAGTGGTCTGGAAGAAATGGAGACAGATCATCAGTTGTGCTGACGGGAGCATCTGAAAGAAAAATTAATTTTTTTACATCTAGCATAAAATGCACTATGATTAAATTGTCATGTTCAAAAAGACTGTACAGAGGCAACACTTTATTTCAAATCTATTGCGTAGGGGTTTCTTGAAGTGCAGATAGTCACCTCTGATTCTGATGTCTTCTTGATCAAAATGACAAACATCAGATTCTTCTTTCCACCTGATCTCCAGATCTGCTAAATCATACTAGATCATCTGCATGAGCTGCTGCTATTAACCAAGACTAACAAAATCTCCATCGACTCAAGCAGAATCACCACTGTTGGCTAATTTGACCTCCCAATTACAGACTCTATTGGACTTAACTCAATAAGTCAATAACTCCAGGCTTTACTGGAACTGATAGCTGAAATGTATTAACATAAAATACACTTTTTCTTTCTTTTCTTGCTTGATAATCTGGTGGCAGCCAGAGGAGAGATAGGTTCCCCTTTTGAGTCTTGGTTCCTCACCAAGGTTTCTCTTCCAGGTTAAAGGAGTTTGCCTGTTGCTCTGTAGTAACGGGGGCTTGAATTTCAGATTCTGTAAAGCTGCTTTGTTAACAAATGACAACTAGGTAATTGATTATTAATTAGGGATTTCTCATTAGGTCTAACTAATCGGTTGCTTTGATAGTTTGGCCACTAGATGGCAGTAATTACTACCAGATATATTAAGTGGCGTGGAAAACATGATCTATCTTTGCACTGCTGGCAGTTTTTGTACATGTTGCAAGATTAGTGTTGCTTGAACGCTGAATGAACCGCTGAACAATAGTTTACACTCCTAGGTTTAGTGGAACATCCAGAAATTGTTTTAGGCACATAAACCCCCTTTATAGCCTACCACTCCTCATCCACTGCTGCTGCTGAAAACAAGCGCCTTTAACTAGACATTTAATGAGATGGAACAGTTCTGTAGTGTAGATGCATGAATGGCACTCCATTAGCATAACTGATGTTAAACCAAGCCAAGGCACCACTGAGCCACAGTAAAAACACTTACTGCAAAAAAAACCTCATTCATGTGAATGGACCTGTTTTTATGCTGCATTAGGTTGTATTTTGACATGGGTAAGCTGGGAAAAACAAAAATTCTGGATCTTTGTGGCGTGTGTCTCCTGAGAGTAAAATGGTGGAATTCAGAAAGATCAAGAAAAAATACTCTGGTGGAGTGAACAGTGAGACAATATTCCATGTGGCCTGAGGTTATAATTGTGCAAAGTTAATGGAATACTTAGTTGTGGTGTTACTAAATGGAAAGTGGGGGTCATCTAGCATTAGGCAATGAGAATGTCACGAGGGCCTAATAGTGTTCATTCATTATATCCACACAAAGGTAGTTTGAGGTGAAAATATTTTAGTTTTCTCTCTCTCTGCTACTCTCTCTCTCTCTCTCTCTCACTCTCACTCACTGTTGCTAATTTCTATTCATATGGCCTCTTTCCTCTTCTCTCTTAGACTAGTCCCAGCATGCTTCTGGGCTTGTGTTCATGTAAGATGAGACTTGCCACTGTCATTAGAACATCCTCTGGAAGTTTGTGTCAGTGACATAGACAAAAAGCCTTCTACTAAAAACCTGTACACACCAGTGCAAGAATTTCATTTTAGGGGCAGACTGGTTCCTAGAAAAAGGGGCCAGGTAGGAAGCATGTCCTCATGTCCCAGGAACATTTTTATACTAAGTGATATCATCAGCAAACCTACTCTGGTGTAGAAATAGTCATATAGGGTGGTTTGAAATATTTATTTGAGTAATTTAGCCCTTTTTTTAAATTAATGCTATTGGCAGCACTTACTCTTAACCTAACCAGGGTGCACAGGTGGAGCCTATAAATGCATAGAAACAATCTGGGCAGGTGGTCAAGCCATCACAGGGTAGACACACAGACAATTACACACACACTGTCACGCAGATTGGGTGTCTTGGAATTTCATATAGTTTTCTCAAAGCCATTGCTGTGAAACATAGCAGTATGTTTCTGGTTGTTTTCTTCTTTAAGTAAACCTCGTAAAACTTTACCCTAGTATGTGATCCTGAGTTTCCATTCAGGACTGCTCAAATCTTTTTGCAATTCATCTACCCTGACTTGTCTTCCAGTCCCTGCTACACAAAAAATAGTGCTGCACAATGATGCCATTACAGTGTTTAATTATACAGATGGTGATGCTTAGGGCCTAGTTTCCTCTACACATTAATTTAGGATTGTGGCCAGATAGTTCAATCTTTGTTTCACCATAGTCTGAGAGTAGTTTGGTGAAGTGCTACACTGATGGTTGACCTTCTGTGCTCCCATCTCAACAAAGGAACTCTTGATTTCATACATCGTGACCATTGGGTTCTTGGTTATTTGCCTGACCAAGGCCCTTTGTTGCGGGTAGCCAGATCTAGGAAGACTGTTGGTGGTCTGCACTCAGAAGCTTTATTGCTCTGTCTTCATGCAATGTGTACTAGTAAGGAAGAAAATAAACTGAATCTGAAACATAACAAAATGTGGAAAAATTGAAAGGGTCTTAAAACTTTGTTTATACACTTCTACCACTATTGGTTTTGTGCACTGTCTACATAGCACACACTTCTGTGTATTGTACATGAAATACTTCAGAGAACAAACAAAAAGAGCTACAGAAAGACGAAGGAGTGTTTAATGAGTGATTTGAAAAAAATTAATACATGTTTGGAGAAAAGCCAGAAAATAGGGTGTATCAAGAAGGTAATTAATTTGCCATTTGCACATCAGAGAGAGCAATGGAGCTCCAGGTCAGAAAATGTACACTCTGTGCCCTGGCTCGTCTTACCCACCTCCTGCCAGGGCCAGGGCCAGGGTGCCAGCATTCCTGAAACACGTTTGAGAAACTGTTCAAAATAAAACTGTTTCCGCTTGTGTAGTTTATATATGTGTATCAAGGCAAGTGGAAAAGTGTTTACACTATGTGTCCAAACTCACAGATGCACATATGCTGGTGTCTCTCTAAAATTATATTTAAAAAAAGTAAATAAATTAAAAGAGAAAGACTTCAACCTACCAGGAGATAAGATCCATACCAGTGGGCTTACGCTGCTACTATCATCTTTCAACCTGTCCCTCAGCAAATCTCCTCCTACCCACAAAGCTGGCAAGACTCTTGATCTAATATTTACCAGATTGCTCTCTATGGGCAATATTCTGTCTACACCTCTACATGTATCTGATCACCATATCTTATCTTTCAGATTTCTCGCCCGTCCCCCCGAGACTCCAGAACATTCATTCATTCATTCATTCATTTTCTGCCTCTTGTCCCAAGCGGGGTCGCGGGGGAGTGCTGGAGTCCAACCCAGCTCACACAGGGCGAAGGACGGGGGACACACCCTGGACAGGTCACCAGCCCATCGCAGGGAGGAGCGTGACGGGGACAGCACCTTGCTCAAGGGTACCTCAGGGCAACCTATTGGGAATGGGTTCGAACCCCCGATCCTCTGATCTTGTGGCCAATGCCCTAACCACTAGGCCACCGCTGCCCCCCGACTCCAGAACATACCTGTAGAAATCTCAGCACTCTCTCACTGTCCTCTCTTTCCTACACAACTCTTTCCCACTTATCTCCTCCTGCTTCAACTACCCCTACTTCTTCTGCTGTTGAACTCAGTACTAATGAACTCCTCTCCTTCCTCAGCCATTCAATTGACCAACTTTGTCCTTTAATTCTCAGAACAAGGCGTGTCTCTCCACCAGCCCCATGGTTGTCTGAAGTTCTGCGCAACAACCGTAGAGAACTACGATCAGCTGAAAGGAAGTGGAGGAAGTCACAATGCTCTGAAGATCTCGTCTCGTATCGTTCTCTCCAAATTTGCTTCAGATCTAACCTCTACCAAGTCAATGTTCTTCAAAAACAAGTTTGAAGAATCTTCAACTAATCCTCATAAACTTTTTGCCACTTTCTCATCTCTTCTAAAACCGTCTCGTCCTCCTGTTGTCTCAACTCTCCCCCCAGATGACTTTTCTTCATTCTTTGATGAGAAAACTGAGGCAATTAGAAGATCCTTCCACTCAACAGACAATTCTCCAGTCCAGCCTCAAGCCCCCTGCAACTACCAACTCCTTGCCCTGGATCCTTCTGACCACTCTCTCCAACCTGGGGATTGCTGGTGCAGCCTGGCAGTGGCTCTCCTCATACCTACAGGATCGACAGTACCAAGTGTCATGGCAGGGCCCTTGGTCCGCTCCACGAAATTTGACAACTGGTGTTCCCCAAGGATCTGTCCTCAGTCCCCTTCTATTTTCTTTATATACTGGCTCTCTGGGGAAGGTCATACTCTCTCATGGCTTCTCCTATCATTCTTACACAGATGACACCCAACTTATCCTCTCTTTTCCCTCCTACGATCAACAGGTTTCTACCTGAATCTCTAACTGTCTGGCTGACATCTCTGCATGGATGACTGATGACTAACAAGACTGAGCTTCTCTACCTGGAAGGCCATCAAACACTGCGACAGGACCTTCACATCTCCTTTGGCGGTTCACTTCTCGTCCCATCTAGAACTGCTAGGAATCTTGGTGTCACTTTCAACAATGAGCTCTCCTTCTCCTCTCATGTTCTTAAACTTTCTAGATCCTGCCGACACCTTCTATTCAACATCTGAAGAATCCGTCATTTCCTCACCACCCAGGCAACCCAGATACTGCTACAGTCCCTGGTCATCTCGAAACTGAACTACTGCAGCTCTCTTCTGGCAGGTCTTCTGAAGGCAACGAGACCACTACATCTGATTCAAAACGCTGCTGCAAAACTCGTCTTCAACCATCCCAAGTTCTCTTCTTCTACTCCTTTGCTGCGGGACCTGCACTGGCTCCCAGTGGCTGCTCGTATCAGGTTTAAAACTTTTAAAAACTCTTGCATACAAGGCTACTAACTGCTTTGCACTAACAGCTTTCCTCACCAACCAGGCAACCCAGATACTGCTACAGTCCCTGGTCATCTCGAAACTGAACTACTGCAGCTCTCTTCTGCTTGAGTCTTCTGAAGACAACGAGACCACCATCTGATTCAAAGCAGCTGCTGCAAAACTGCGTCTTTAACCATCCCAAGTTCTCTTCTTCTACTCCTTTGCTGCGGGACCTGCACTGGCTCCCAGTGGCTGCTCGTATCAGGTTTAAAACTTTAACTCTTGCTTACAAGGCTACTAACAGCCTTGCACCATCTTACCTGACTGCTCTTATCAAACACTGTGTCTCTTCTCGTCCTCTCAGACCATCAAGCACTGCTCGTCTTGAACCCCATTGAAAAAAAGAGGACACGTACATCAAGGCTGTTCTCAGTTCTGGCCCCTAAGTGGTGGAATGAACTCCCCCTAATGGTCAGAACTGCTGAGTCCCTTGCTGTCTTCAAACATTGATTAAAGACCCACCTGTTCATGAAATTTCTCAGGGAATAATCCTCCCAAACTATCTACTCTCCTACCTCTGCTCCTTCTTTTCCTTAAACCTCTACTCTCTTTCCTGTCATTAAAAAAAAAAAAAGTGTAGGGTATATATTTGTCACAAGGGCACTTAGTTTGTTACTTAGGTTGTAATAGCTAATCAACAGTTGCTGATCTGAGCTGGTTACCAAGATGATGATGATGATCTAATGTGGAAGCAAAGCACTGTTGTAAATTGCTCTGGATAAGAGTGTCTACTAAATGCCATAAATGTAAATGAGAAAAAACTCTATAAACTCAACTCACTTATATGATATTTTATAGTATATTCAGGACAGCACCTATTGTCTAACGCTACTATCAGCTATAGGGGAAAGTGTTGCCTTTTTTCATGGTAAGTCTCCTAAAACAAACTGACCTTTGCCCTCTTAATTATAATCTGAATGGGATTTGACTTGACTTGAGAGCATCTGGGAGTATCTGGCTGATTATCCCGTGTTTGTTAACAACATTATACTTGCTGCTCCATTGCTTAAGTATAAAAACAACATTTGAGCTCCCAACATGTCAATGATGATTGAATACAGCTTTGATCGATTGGAAATTGTTTAGATTTGATTTTCTGTACTGTTGCTTTAGGTTTGATGTCTCCTTTGTCATGCTAGCTCCGTGCACCGGGCATAGTGGTTAGGGAATTGGCCACAGAATTGGAAGATTGTGGGTTCAAGTAGGTTGCCCTGAGGTAACCTTGAGCAAGGTACCGTCCCCGTCACTGCTCCCTGGGTGATTTCATAGCTGCCCCCTGCTGCACGGTGTTTGCATGGGTTAAATGCCGAGGTCCAATTTTGTTGTGGTTCACTGTGTGCTGTACAGTGACCTCGCAATGACAAGAATTGTCACTTTCACTTTAGCTACACTTTGTGTAGAATGAAGAAGCCTGTAGTTGCCGTACACCTAGCATCACTGCCACTGTGCCAGTGGCAGTGAGCAGCTCTTCTGCTGTCTGAAAACTAGAGGAGTGAGAAGAGGACTTGTGTCAGTATATCTGTGTGTGTCTATGTGTGTCTCAAGACCTCTTTATTCCATTTACATTTCAGGGTTATTCAGCAATTCAGGGTTAAGGGTCTTGCTCAGGAACCCAATGGTGGTAGTGCTAGAGGTGGGATTTGAACCTGTGATCACTTGGCCTATAGATCAATAGACAAGTATCCTACCACTAGACCACCACCACCCAGATTCCTTATTTATACTGTCACCACAGTCAGCTGCACAGCTGTAAGGTCCTATGAAAAGGAATTCAGCCTTCTCTATGTCAACAAGCCCTGAAAGTGGTAAGATCATATTGAAATTGAAAGTTATCTGCCTCTTCTTCTATTTCAAATGATGGGAATCATTTGAGTCAAATGTTTAAGAAGTAACATAGGGAAGAACACCTGGCAACAAAACAAGGAGCTGACTAATAGGACTAATATGTCACAGTACCTACTTCTCTTCTGTGAGCTTCTTTTATGTGGACAGATATTTTGACAATGGCCAATTTGTTTGATTATAAGTCAATTTTGGCAACAACTTTTGTAATTTCTCAAAAGTCAAATACATATTTAATATAGATTCTGTGCCATACAGGAGATGTGAACTAGTACCTATTTTCAAGAAAAAGGGTGGTTCACAAAGCAACTTTGTAGTAACTATAGTGGGATAAAGTTGATCAGCCATAGCATGAAGTTATGGGAAAGAGTCATGGAAGCTAAATTAAGAAAAGAGGTTATGATCAGTGAGCAGCAGTATAGTTTCATGCTGAAAAAGAGCACTGCAGATCAAATGCTTGCTCCGAGGGATGGAGAAGTGCAAAAAAAGTCAGAAGGAGTTGTATTGTTCCTTGTACAGAGAAGTATGTGAGAGCAGGGAGCAGCCTGGGGAGTCCCTGGATAAGTGTAGATATACTCTAGAGAGGAGCAGAATGAAAGTGAGTAAGACAAAGACAGAATACATGAGTGTGAATGAAAGAAAGGATGTTGGAGCCATTAGGATGCTGGGAGTAGAGGTGACAAAGGTGAAGGAATTTAAATACTTGGGATCAAAAGTTAAGAGTAACAGGGAGTGTGGAAGAGAGGTGTTCAGACAGGTTGGAATGGATGAAGATGAATGACAGGACTGATCTTTGACAGAGGGGTAACAGCAAGAGTGAAGGGTTTTCACATTGGTGGTGAGACCAATGAGAGATGCTATACAGGTCAGAGATGGTGGTGCTGTTGAAAAGACAGGCAGCAGAGCTGGAGGTGTGGAAATTGGTTTGGACATACAGAGGAGCAACAAGGATTATATTGGGAGAAGGATGTTGAGGATGGAGCAACCAAGAAAAGAGGAAAACCAAAGAGGAGGTTCATGGATGTGGTGAGAGAGGACATGCAGGCAGTTGGTTTGAAGGAGGAAGATGCAGGGGACCGGGAGATATGGAGACAGCTGGCAGAGGAAGATAAAGAACACAGATTGTTTAGACAGCTAAAGCAGACTTCCTCACAGTATACATATGAACATCCCCATGTGGAATGAATTCCAAAGCCTTGGACTCCACTCTCTATTCCTGAATAAAGGAATGGATCATCGTTGGGATTGGCTACCAGCCCTGGATACTATTAGACATATGAGTAAACACTCAGAAATGTTCGTGAAAAAATACTTGCACAATAATACTAATTTCTGTTAGCTTCCCTGTGAGAAACCGCTTTTTAGCATTTAGCTAATGGTATTGCACATTGTTTATATTCATTTTAAAATTAAACACAGACATCTGAAGCTTGAAAACACATGCCTTGTTTTATTTGAAGCTTGTATCATACATTTTTAAACATAATTTATCTTGTATGTGGTATTTTTAGGGTGATTACTAAATCAGTCTCTTCCATTGTAAATTAAAAAGCAATTGTTTGATTCTTGTATCAGTTCCTGATAATGCTGGTTAATGTGATGCAGTGAAACATCAATCTAGCGCCTAATGGGATAATAATAACTAATGAGAATGATAGCTGACATAAATATCACTGAGTTGAAACAAATCTTAATGGAAAATCTTAGAATTTAAATCTATGAAATTTAATCTCTATTAAATCTAAATGGAAAAAAAGAGAACATCACTACTTCACTGCATCACTACATCAGTGCTTACATTTAAATGGAACATTCTACTGAACAAAAATAAAAATTTGCTAATTATTTTCTCAACAGCTTATTCTGACTAGGGTTAATGGTATAGAATCTATCGCAATGCACACAGGGTGAAAGGTGGGGAAACATCCTTAAAACGTTAACAGTTTGCTATTTCTGTTTTTATTATGGTAATTTGCATATACTCCAAAATGTTATAAAGAGTGATCAGATGAATTAAGAAGACCTACTTTGCCATGAAAATGAACTTTCAAAAAACTGATTTCCACTGAATTTCAGCCCTGCCACAAAAGAACCTGCTGATATAATTTCAGTGATCCTCTCATTAACACAAGTGAGAGTTCTGCGGAGGACAAGTTTGGAGATCACTCTTGAGTTAGAATAGCAGACTGGATGCTGTAAAAGGAGGGTGGTGATTGAAATCATTGTTCTTCCTCTGTTAACCATGGTTACCTGCCACGAAACCTGCGCAGTCATTTCTTTGCACAAAAAGGACTTCACAGTCATGAATTCTGCTGCTGGTAAGATTACAGCTAAATCAATCATTTTATCAGATCATCAAGAACTTCAAGGAGAGAAGTTCGATTGTTGTAAAGAAGGCTTCAGGGTGCTACCATCACTCCAGAGTCATGCCAACAATAAAGCATCCTGAGACCATTCATGTGTGGGGTTGCTGTTCAGCCAAGGGAGTGGGCTCACTCACAATTTTGTCCATCAACACAGCCATGGTACCAGAACATTCTCTTGAATGGAATGATTTCTCCCAACCATTCAAGAACAATTTAATGAAGAACAATGCTTTTTCCTGCATGATGGAAAGACAAAAGTGATAACTAAGTGGCTTGGGGAACAAAACGTGAAAAGACCTTGTGGCCATTCCTCAAGAAGCAGGTGGACAAACAAAAATCCACAAATTCTGACAAACTCCAAACCTTTATTATGCAAGAATTGGCTCCATTAGTCTGGATTTGGCAACTTTGTCAGATTGACAGCATGTCAGGGTGAATTGCAGAGGTCTTGAAAAACAAGTGCCAACACTGCAAATATTGATTCTTTGCCATAAGATCCATAAACTTAATGTAATTGTCAATAAAAGCCTTTGAAACTTAAGAAATGCTTGCAATTCTGTATACTGTAAAAACATCTGACCATAAGATTGAACATTGAAGCAGCAAACATTGTGAAAGCCATTCTCAAAACCTTTGGCCTCAGCTGTATATAGACTTAGATGGTTTTAATAATGTATCCAGATAGATTCACATCATGTTCTTTGCAGGGATAAGAGCTCAAAAGAAGCTCCAGATAAAAATTGGAGTTACAGTTACAGACAGTTACAGATTTTATACTGTAATTGAGTCTTTGCAAAGAAACTATTGAGAACTTATTTTGAAGCAGTTTTAACAGTTAAGGCTACAGTCAACCATAATCAGATCCTTCCTTAAAACATAAAATCAGTGAAAGCTACGGATCTTCCTTTTGGATCAAAAGGATCACAAAAATTTTCAATGGAAGGAAATGGTAACTTTAGATTTAAAAATCTGGTGAAGGTGAAGCAGGAACAGCCACACTAAGAACAGAACAGAGAAGAAACAGCTGTTGACGATCTGCTCGCACTCTTGCTGTGTTTTTATTCCATTCTTAGACACACTGGCGCACTCTGATCAATAAAAACAGTTTGATTTAGGCTTTTTTAGAGCTTTGCTGAACATCAAAAAAAGTGTCAGTAAGAAAGATAACGATGGTCATCATGATGATATTATTTTTGCGAAGCAAAAATCCTTTTCCCTTAAATTAGCCAAGTCTATATTTTTAGGATTAGCAGTGATTTCCGTTAAATAATACATTTTTTTTCTCTTGTGTTCTTCTGTCTGGGTGCAACTCAGTTTGGTGTTCATGACATCAAATCTGCCAAAAAGACATTAAGAGACAACCATCTGTAGCACAGAACTTGTACTGAGGAGACTTGCTATTTGATCATGTCTTCTGGATTAATCATACAGTGCTCTGCAAAAGTTTTAGGCAGGTGTGAAAAAATGCTGTTAACAAAAAATGCTTTCAGAAATATAAATAATGATAGTTTATTTTCATCAATTTACAAAATGCAAAGTGAGCGAACAAAAGAAAAATCAAAATCAAATCAATATTTGCTGTTACTACCTTTTGCCTTCAAACCAGCATCAATTCTTACAGGTACACTTGCACAAAGTCAGGGATTTTGTAGGATTATAGTCAGGTGTATGATCAACCAATTTTACCAAACAGGTGCTAATGATCATCAATGTCACACGTAGGTTGAAACACAGTCATATTTGGAACAACCGACCAGCCGAGTTCCTTCAAAAGCTGCGTGCAAGTGTACCTAGAAGAACTGATGTTGTATTGACGGCAAAGGGTAGTCACACCAAATATTGATTTGATTTAGATTTCTCTTTTGTTCATTCACTGCATTTTGTTGATTCATGAAAATAAACGATTAACACTTCCATTTTTGAAAGCATTCTTTTTTTACAGCATTTTTTCCACACCTACCTAAAACTATTGCACAGTACTATATGTTATGCACCCAAGTCCAACACAAATGGCTTCAGATTTTGTGAAAATGATTAATTACATTCCCTCCCAGAATTGCAACCTCATCTTGGTTTGCGTGGCCCATGAACCTGGAAACTGCTGTTGAGAGCATGTAGTTCCTGGTAAGGCCACCTGGTAAGGACAGAGGGGTGTGAGGAGACAGACAAATATGAATTCACAGTGCCTTTAAAGCTTGAAAACATTTATAAACACCTTGCCTGGGATAAGGAAATTGGTGGCCACTCCTGGAACTGGGCTTGGGAAGACAGCAAGTGACAGAAAGGTGGAGCTGTCCTCTTGTGGGCTCACCACCTGAGAGTGTAAAAACAGCTGAGACTAATTATTGTTAGGCTCACTTCTATGTACAGCCTGTGCTCCGGAACCAAATATCTGGATAGGGCTGGACTCAATTCTTTTCTGGGGCTGTACGGGGTGAGAGACGATGAGCAAGCATGGGGTTATTTTTTAGCGCCCGATTGAGCACCGCTATGTTAAAGTAAAAGGGTGGCCTCACTGCGACTTCAAGTTGGGGCTACAATTGACACTCCTCACAGTTATATAAAATTAAATCTTAAAAAGAGAGACAGTACTTTGTTTCAACAAGTATTGTTCATTTGATCACCTCAAGTTACCATTTAAGTGCACCTTGCCTTTTAAAATCGCAGACTATAGTTCCTCTGTGTCTCTGCATCAATTGCCCCCTACTCTATTCATACTTAGCCATGACCCCAGAAGGCCCACCCATGAGCATGTATTATCTGGGTGGTGGATCATTTTCAGCACAGAAAAGACCCTGACATGGTAGTGTGTGTGTGTGTGTGTGTGTGTGTGTGTGTGTGTGTGTGTGTGTGTGTGTGTGTGTGTGTGTGTCCATATTTGTGTGTATGTGAGCTGCACAGAGTGGATCACACAGTAGAGCTGCTGGAGTTTTAAAACAAACCTACAATAGTCCATCAACCAAAAAATATAAAACCGAAAGGGTCCTGGGGCCAGAAACTGACCAACCAATAGAGTAGATCTACTGTTTAAATCTTCAGCAGCACTGGTGTGTAACAAACCACATGCGCACACACATCCGCACACACACAAATGGCTCTTCTATGTACGTGTCATTACTGTGCTGAGAAAGACTCACTACTCTAATAATACCTACCTACTGGGGGGTCTTGTGAGGGTCATGACCATTGTAAATTGGGGTCAAGAGGCTAACAAATAAAGCAGATGGGCTACAGCCATAGTAATTCTAAACTTTAAATTGCACCTATATGTTTCATGGAGTTGATAAAATGGACAATGAGAGTAGATATATGTCAGTATGCCTACAAAGTGACTTAACAGTGTATATATAGATAAGTGCTTGGCTTTCCTCTCACTTATTTTTCCTCCACTCCTTGTACATATCCAGTGGCAGGATCCCTGACAGCACAGTTGCTGATGGAAACTGTGATGGTAGGCTTTCTGTGTGTGTGTGTGTGTGTGAAAGTGGGGAAGCCATCGGCTGCTGGAATTAGTGAGAAGCAGGAAAAAAATGTTGGGCTTTTCCTTTGGGCTCTCCTTCACACCCTGTGATTAACGTACCTTTGGCTTTCAGAGCTATTTTGTGATCGAATTCCAGCAGACACTTATGGTGGTATGTCCCATGGACTGGGAAAGCACTTCTGCTGAAATCTTGGCATCCCCTCACATCCTCTCTATTTCACTCTTCCTTGCTGTCCCTTAACTCCTTGCTTTTGTGGCAGACTTGAACTGTTGTAAGGTTTAGTTCAGTATTAAATACCTCTGTAGTGGTATTCCTTCTAGCCATATCTTTGCATTCAATTAGATTTGTTTGTTTTAATACTGCAATTCAAGGTTGGAATTGTTTTCAATGACAGAGGCATCTTTTCTTGCAGGCACATTTTCATATAACAAAATTTCATAGAAAGCAAAGTTTCATAATGATTTTGAATGCTCTAAGACATTGAAAGTGAAATACAAACTTTTATATATTAAAAATTATGCAAATACTGTTACACTGTCAAACTTCATGATGGAGTAGCAAAGTAGTAAAAATCACTTAATAACTCTTTACATGAACTTACAGTACTGTGCAAATTTTTTTGGCAGGTGTGGAAAAAATGCTGTAAACAACGAATGCTTTCAAAAATTGAAGTGTTAATCATTTATTTTCATCAATCAACAAAATGCAGTGAATGAACAAATCAGAAATCTAAATCAAATCAATATTTGGTGTGACCACCCTTTGCCTTCAAAACAGCATCAATTCTTCTAGGTAAACTTGCACACAGTTTTTGAAGGAACTCGGCTGGTAGGTTATTCCAAACATCTTGTAGAACTAACCACAGATCTTCTGTGGATGTAGGCTTCCTCACATCCTTCTGTCTCTTCATGTAATCCCAGAAACACTGGATGATGTTGAGATCAGGGCTCTGTGGGGGCCAGAAGAATTGATGCTGGTTTGAAGGCAAAAGGTAGTAACAACAAATATTGATTTGATTTAGATTTTTCTTTTGTTTGCTCACTTTGCATTTTGTAAATTGATAAAAATAAACAATCATGATTTATATTTCTGAAAGTATTGTTTGTTTACAGCATTTTTTCCACACCTGCCTAAAACTTTTGCACAGTACTGTACATTAGAAATAAATCTTTAATAAAAAAAAAAAAAAAAAAAAAAAATATATATATATATATATATATATATATATATATATATATATATATATTAGCTAGCTTAGCTCTCCTGTGGGATAAGACCACTCCTTTGGTCATGGACCTTAAAAATATCTCCAAAAATATCACCAGTTCCACTGCATAATGCTGTTTCAAATAAAATGGCCAATTAGTGTAGCTACAAGGTAGCTGAACCTAGTATATTGGTAACCCAGTTTAGATGTTTACTTTGTGTGGCTAATGTCATGATCTTGAGAACCATCCACAGAAGACACTGGTTAATTGTAGAGTAATATTGGCAATGCTATTTTACAAATCACCTTGAGCTGAACTTCATTATCTTGAGCTGAATCTATCAAAATAGGTTAATTTTGAGTGAAACTGTTGAGTGAAGCAGTTGAATGGTTACCGTTGCTGTCATTCTGGTTGCTGTTCCACATTTCCTTTCCCCAGTACTTCCCTCTGGAAGTGTTTTTAAAACAGGTTTTGTCTCCTGTGATTGAGAAATGGATTGTTCACTCCATTTTAATGGCTCTTTCATCAGCTAAACTATAACCTTATACATAAGACATAATTCTTAATGGCAAGTCAAAAAAAATAATTCTTTCAGCCAGTTTGGTGTCACATTGTGGCTTGAGCTCTGTGGGTTTGTGCTGGGGAACCTCACCTATCAACTCCTTTAGCTCCCCTAGTCTGCTAGGTCATTGCAGTTTTACAGCCACTTCTGGGAAACTGCTTCATTTGATCTCTTCCCCTGTTGTCTTACTCGACAAGGTCTATTGAAGTGAGCCAGAACTGTGTTTTATTCTGATTTTTTTTTTTTTTTTTGCTGTTTTAGTGAGCAGGAACAATAGGTTTATTCTTGCATGCACTGAAGGATGGCATATTGTATCGCTTGTTGCTTTCTCTTAGTTGCTGTGTGGTTATGTTACCTTGTGCACTTTTCATGAGGGAAACAAAAAAAGAGAACTGAAGAGGCTCACAGAAAGACCAATAGGTTCAGAGGGTGGCTGAAATGCGGAAACTGAAAATGGGAGAGATTAAGAGATATGGGATGTGAATAGAGGGTCAGATTTTTGGTGGTTACAGCCTGAGCTGTGCTCCTTGCCTATAGAGAAAGGGCTCATTAGCAGGGGAAAATAAAAGTGAGCAGTCAGCACGATGCAGTCTCCAGCAGTGAGTAGGCTTTTACTCTCCTCTGACTCACCATGAGGCATATAAAGCTCTAAATCGCCCTCACTCCCAGAGAGGGGTCTACCAGCCTAAGGCCAAGCAGGTTCTAACTGAAAAAAGCTCAGAATCAGCTCTTTTGAATGTATTGCCACCATGAAACGGTATATGTTATCACACTCCAGCATTATGTGACCATTGTAGTGTGGCAATTTTCAGCCTTTAAAGTCTTATTCAGGTAGGATTTATTTTAAATGAAGAGGGGATATTAGTTTAGTCTAATCCCTTTTGCTTTTTTCTAGTTTAAGTTTCTCTCTAATTTAATCATGCCTAATTTCACTTGCTAGTTTCAAAAGTACTACCAACACTGAAAAGGTAAAGATAGCTTTTTTCCCAAGAGACATAAAGCAGCAATGCATCATTTTTTAAATGCAAATGCAATGTCACTGAATAGCTCAATGTCTTGTGCATGTTACTTTTTAAATGTAATGGCAGGACATCAATCTAGTAGCCACTCTCATCATAAATGTATCCTCCTCTTTTAATCCATACACACATGTGCAGCAGTGAGCTGCCATATTCCATGTGGGGAGCAGTGACAGGGAAGGTACCTCAGGTCAACCTACTGGTCCGGGATTCAAACCCACTACTTTCTGATCCTGAGACATAATCCATAAACACTGGGTCACCACTGTCCACTGCTTTAGAAGGTTCAGATAGAGATGATGAATTTTTTTGCTTGAATTGTAGTGTTAATGGGAGAGACCATATATTTTATATACCCTATATTTTGTTTATTGTGTTGTGTCCCTGATAATCATGTGATCTTATGTGACACATTCAAAACATTTATGCAGGGTTAGGGTTAGCTATTGGTTTTTGTTCAGGCTGTAAAAACTGAACATAGCAGTATACAAAAGAGAAAAACAGAATTCCTGTAAACAATAAAAAAAGATGCAATTGCTGTATGACTAAAGAGATGATGGAACATTTCTGCATTTCCTATAAGTATTTTCCTATCACCCAGTCATTTTACTGTGGAGTTTTCGACACTAAAGCAATGTCACTTCAAATGTATCCACAGTAGTACTGACAAGGTTTGACTATAACAGCATGGTCCAGTGAGAAACCAAATCAAGTATAAATCATTGGTGGCTGGTTGAAAAGGATGGCAGTGCTAACAATAATGACATTGTCACCATTTCCATGTTTTGTACATATGTATTTTGTACTTGTACATGTGTACAAGTGTACATTGCCAGGTCTAGATGATGAATAAAAATTCTAGGTTCTAAATGAGAGAAAAGTACCCTGTAACGGTGTAGAGGTGTAATGGTCTGGACATCAGTGCAGAGCCGAGAAGTTCTTATAGAACTTAAAACTTTATTAACATCACTGTGCACAGAAACACAAAATTACAAAGAAGCGTTGACACGAACAGACTAGCAATGACCGACGCACTGCTCTGGCTCAGTGGGGCTTTTAAGGCCAACCCTAATGAAGAACACCTGTTCCCCAAAGGAGACCCGGTGCACCCCATCCAGAGCTGAGCAGAGCGCCATCTGCTGTTACAGAACCCCCCCAAAAGGTGCCACTCCTGGGGCGCCATACCCTGCCTCACCTGGAGCAGTGTCCTGGAGAGGAGGACGTTAAACACACAATAAACAGAAAGTCCAAATTATCCCATCCAGGAACTAAGTATGCCCTGTTGTCACCACGGTCCTCCTGATAGGTTTTGAATGCAGTCTCTGAAGCACCACTCTTTTCTCTGGAGCGCTGGCTTGGACCCAGTTCCTGAAGCCCCACCCTTTTGCCCCGACGGGCTGGCTTGGACGCATTTCCTGAGACCCTGACTGTCTCCACTAGTATGGCTTGAATGCAATCCTTGAAGCTCCACCCTCTTCTCTGGCATTAGGGCTTGGAAGCAGTTCCTAAAGCCCTGCTCTCCTCTAGCCGGCATGGACACACACAAAAAGGCACCGTCTATCTTTGCGGGCTTGGGCATAGTCGCAAACCTCCTGCTCTTCCTGACGAGTGTGGACATCGATACCAAAACGCCTAGCCTTCTCTGACAGGCACCAACTCTGTCCCAAATGCCCTGCTTTTCTCCAGCAGGCTTATGCAGAAGTCCCCTCTCCCTTGTCGGACAGCGATGCCTCTCACCTGTCGTCCTCCCAGCCTTATGTGATCGCCAGTGCCAAAACCCCGCCTACCCAGATGGACAGGTCCACCAGCGCTGAAACCCCGTCTTCCCAGGGGGACCTGAATGCCAGTGCTGAAACCCTGCCTTCCCAGGTTAACATGAGCGACAGCGTCGCAACCACTTTCGTCTGCAGGTGATTAAGTCAATTTCACAGCCCTGCCTCACGGAACTAGAGCAGAAGCCGACTTGGCAGCGTCACCCTTCCCCCACTGCTGGAGCAAGAACTGGCGCAAACTCTGCCCTTCCTGGGAGGGAAGTGGACAGTGCAAAAACCCTCTTAGCGCTGCACAACCTCCACTAACCCAGCCTCCAGCACCAGGGAGGTCCGGTGGTTCGCAATGTCCATTGGTGGTCGGTCATTTCTGTAACGGTGTAGTGGTGTAATGGTCTGGACATCAGTGCAAAGCCGAGAAGTTCTTAAAGAACTTAAAACTCACTGTGCACAGAAACACAAAATTACAAAGAAGCGTTGACACGAACAGACTAGCAATGACCAACGCACTGCTCTGGCTCAGTGGGGCTTTTAATGCCAACCCTAATGAAGAACACCTGTTCCCCAAAGGAGACCCGGTGCACCCCATCCAGAGCAGAGCGCCATCTGCTGTTACATACCCTCAATACACCTATAGACATTAATCTGAAATTTATCATAAAGACCCTTTTTAAGAGTCAAAAACTGGAAAGAGATAAACAAAAAAAATTCTAATTAAATAAAATTCAAATAAATTGCCGTGCCCATCACATTCTTTCTTACTGCATTTTAAATGTTTATTTGAGTAAATGTGAAAACCGAATCAAACCCCAACAGAACTCTTTGTTGTAATTTGAAGGTAAAGTGCGCATTTATATTTTAATGGACTTAATTTACTTTGAGTAAATTTTGACTCTGCCATACCTGAGGCCAGGATAAGACTCTCTTCTCTTTTTCAACATTTCATACCCTTACGCTTGGAATCTCACTGTATATGTATGTGAATACATCAGAGCAAGATTCAACAAAATGTAGCATAAATCAACCGCAAGAGCCAGTTGATCAGATATGCCTTAAAACATATCAGGATCACCTCAGTTTGACTTCAAAGGGCTGCAGTATGTCAATGATATGACGCATACCTCTTAACCTCTCTTCAAACGCAACCGGCTGTGATAAATTTATGTGGGTATAAAAGAGGATTTTGGGCCCAGTGCAAACTGTTTGACATCTGTGCTCAATCTTTAGCATGGTGTGTAATAAGCAGCATGAGGCCTTTGTTCTCTTACAGGGCAAAGAGGCCACCAGGTAGGGGGGCTCAGGTAGCTCTGCAGAAACCCACCAGCCATTAGACTGAGGATAAAGTAGAGCTCTGCTCTAGCTCTGCTCTAGCTAATGTAGCTTTCAACACCGCTTCAAGTGAATTATACAAAAATCTGTCCACATTTCTCTTTATCTTTTTAGCAGTTGTCTCAACATGTATAGCATATACAGGCAAGAATGATATGTTAGCAAATTAATTAATAAATGGCAAGGTATCATAATTTTTCATTGTATTATCATAAAAACATCAACTCTTGTTGTAGTCAGTTTACTTATGCAGTTCATATACGTATCTGAAATTATGATACTGAAAGCTGTGCAGCTATGCAAATGGCAAATAATGACTTGTAAAGTGGTCTTAGTGTGAGGCAAATTCACTGGATAAAATCCCCACATTATAGTCTAGAAATAGTTTGAATAATGTATTATTCTTATGCAACAAAGTCAAAATGTTATGTGTACAACCGAAAATCAGAATCATATGTGCTTTTTGAAAATCTCACTCAAAACCCAAGGGTATTCATAAAGAGTTTGTCCTCTTTGCTGCAGTGTCAGCCTCCAATCTTCTTTAAAGGCCTTTCACTATATACTGTAACATGACTGTGAGGTTGGCCACTCATATTGGGTGGTAAAGACTGAGTTGCAGTTCTGAGTTGTGTTCTAGTTCTATCCAAAGGTGTTACATCAGGTCAAAACTCTGTGAAAGCGCTTCCTCACCAAACTCATCAAAGTATTTTCTTTACAGTTCCACATCTCTTTGAGCACAGTCCAGCTGTAAAAGAACATATTCCTATAGCTGTTGCAACACAAAGTTGAAAGCACATTATTATCAAGGACTTTATGGTACAGTGGGTATTTGGATAGGCTGACTGGGAAGTTTCCTTCTCCAAGCATATTTTGTCCCACAATAAATAGGAAACAGCCTATTGCTTATAGCAGGGCTGTTGATATTAAACCATTTCAAAGCATGTGCCTCATAGTGATTTAAAACAACACTGTAGGGACCATAGGCTACATTATAGTCTCCATTACAACTAAGCTCCAACAACCTTCACTACTGGAAAACATGTGTCTGCTCACCACAGCCACAGCTTTTATCAAATGGAGATTAAAGGATGTAATGCAGTGATTATGAAGACAGCATCATGGAGTTGATTGGCCATAAAACAATTACAGTACAAAAAATTCATCAGATTTCTTAATCTTAAAAAATGAAGCAAAATAAATATGTTCCCCCTATTTGATTGAGTAATAGTGTGAGTCCTACCTGGGCCTGTCAGCCTGATGCATTGTGACATTTAGAAGGGGTAATGCCAGAAAAACAATGGCGAACCATTATTCCTTCTCTACTAAATGTTACAGTTGATCCACTGTATTTGGGTTGGTTGTGTTTTGTGGGCAGTCACCAAACCATATAGTGTAGCATAATTCATCAGTTTAGTTTGATTTAACAGCAACAAAAATAAATGTACTTTTCAATAAGTCTCCTTACCTTGTAGGTTGCAGTTTTTCAATTTTGTATTCAGTATTATTTGAAGTTCATAGTGATAATCCTAAGCAGGTAATATTTCCTCCATATATCAAATAACTTTGTATAGTTTTCCATTTCTTCCTCACCAGACACAACTTATTCATTCTGATATTTCCACTGTTTCAGCAATTACAACAGCAGTTTATCACTCATTGCTACTAAAGCACTATTAGACAGAAACATTTGTACTTCTGTTAGAATAAGTCACAGTAAATATGTCTGCTTTGTAGAAGGCTTTGCTCAGGTGCCTGGGAAGATCCTCACTAATTTGTTTTCTGATGTACATACATCATATTCTGTTCTTTTCTTGAAAGTCTTTATTGCCAGGTGCACTCTTTGGCTAACGCAGCCACAGTTACAGTTAGCCAAATAAACAGACTATGAATCAACTTGTAACATTTAGATCCAGGTGTGGTTGAAGCTTCAGGGTCTACGTGCAGCTCTTGGCAAGCAGATATAGACAAAGCGGTGGTAAAAAAAAAGGACTTTGGCAAAGTGAGAATAGAGCTACTGTGAAACTCCTTTATGCTTTATTACAACAAAATGAATAAGTAACGTTGATTATAAACTGCTTAATAGACAAAAATCGTGATAAATTTAAGTGCATTTTACACAAAATAAAGACGCCGGAACTCACTTTATATGCAAAGTGTATACAACAAAGACTTATGTCTTAGCAAATTAATTTAATCATAGCAATGAATCTAAAATTTCTCATTTTAAAATAACAATATATAATTTAACCATAATAAAATCATTCAGTCTATTTGCTGTGAATTTACTTATATATTTATTTAATATATAACTTACATCTGTCTTGCAGCTGAAGTTATCATTCTGCACTGGCTTTTAATGTTCCTATAATCTAAATCTTCCAAAAATTTTCACTTGATAATATCACCAATTCATATTCTAGAAATAGGTTGAATAATGTATTATTCTTCTACAACAGAGTCCAAATGCTAGTGTCAAAATCTTACTCAAAAACCAAGGGCATTTCTATTAAATTGAAGAGGATACATTTACATTTACATTGCTCTTACCAGAGGGACTTACATCAGTGCTTTATATCCACATCTGTTCTTCATACAAACACTTAAAGGCAAGTCTTCTGTACATTTAGTTAGAGAATATACATGGATAAAACATTTTATTAGGTCCAGCTACCTTGTATCTGAATTCACTGTGCTTATAAAAATGCTCTCTACTCTCTGCTTTCCATATAGTTGCACTTTGTAGTTACACTCTGTATCTTTGTAACATTTGTAGGCCTCTGTTTCCTCTTTCATCAGTGGTCAGGACCCCTGCAGTTTTAATTGAGGGCTGGATTCTCAATACAGCACTAACACTCACAAAGTGTTGGAATGTTAGAGTGAGGGGAATTACACATAGCCATGCTGCTTTGAAAATACTTTTTCCACTATTTTACTATTCACTGTTTTAACTTACTGTCCAGTCTGTCATGCCTACTACATTAGGTAGGAATTAAAGTACTGACTCCAACACAAATAGTGTATATTATTTGTAACAAGGAGACAAAGTGCCTTCAGTCATCTTTGCACAAGCCCACAATGCACAAATTATACTTATTTTGAAGTGGAAAACAGAATTTTATTACATAGGGAATAGTAAGCCAGTTGAAATTAAGCGTTTATTAAATGTAATGTTCAATAAAGCATTTAAAGCATGTAAGGTATTTTCACTCTGAATCATAGATTACTTTAATACCTATATATTAAGTACTTTTAAAACCTATGATAGTAAGCTATCTTTCAGACTGTTAGCTAAATAAGAAAATACCTCCTAAGCCTCTCAGTTCAAACAAAACCAGGCTCTTGTTTCAACTATCAGTTCTCTTGGGTCCATTAGTTAACCATGTGAGAGACATAATGGTTCTTAGTGCATCCAGACACACACACACACACACACACACACACACATATATATATATATATATATATATATATATGATTTTTTTTTTTAGTATATTATTCTCCACAGAGGTATTGTTACAAATCTCCCAAACCAACTAATTTACTAAGATCACATGGTGCTAGCTTTTCACTAGTTCCAAGAATTATGAAAGCCACAGCAGGGGGAAAAGCCTTTTCATACAAAGCCCCCCAGCTTATGAAAAATCCTATGTTCACAACTCAAACACAGTCTTAGTTTCCAAGCTTAGGCTGGACGCCTCCAGTCTTCCCTGATTTTTTACATCGTATTAGTTCAAAAAGAAGAAACAAGTACAGCTTTTGATTTGCAGTGCACTGCATATATATATTTAACAATAAACTTGTCCAAACTCACCAACAGATCATAGATTTATCAGAATACTGCATACAGAATTCTCCTTCTCTTCTTGTCTGTTCTCTAACGCGCAGAAAATCTATCTGGGCCCAATGTAATAATATATACTTATGAAAGCTGTTTTATACAATAATCATTCAAAATTAGATATCACCCTTTTTGTCTTCTCCAGTCAAATCTGTCAAAATGGTATTTGTAAATGAATGAACAAACTACACCGACTAATAAATCTAACTTTTTTCAATATTTCAGGTGTCCTCAGCTTGCTTTCCTAATTAGTTTCTTTTGTTTTTTCTACTGTTTACTTTTCTAATATTTACTTATAAACATTTCCAAAGCTTAGTCTTAATATTTGGGTGTGCGTTCTGCTCCTGATAATCCAAGTTTCCTTTCCTTTTCTCAGGAACAGCTTCTTCACAGCTACACACTTTTCTCAAAGTGGAAGGATGAACAAACACCTATGAATCTTTTCAGCTCTGAAGCACATGTGAAGCTTGATTCTCAAAGATGAAAGCTTTAAGTGCTCATCATCTGATGAGGAAAATCTTGACAGCCTAAAGGAATGTGCAGGTTTATTCGAAAGCTCAATTTCTTATTTCTTATTTCTTCTAGGGGCAGCTGCATGATCGGAGGATCGGGGGTTCAAACCCCTTTCCAATAGGTTGCCCTGAGGTACCCTTGAGCAAGGTACTGTCCCCATCACTGCTCCCCGGGCGCTTTCAATAGCTGCCCACTGCTGCACGGGTTTGAGTGTGCATGGGTTAAATGCAGAGGTCCAATTTCGTTGTGGTTCATGTGTGCTGTGCCGTGACCTTGCAATGACAAGGGTTGTCACTTTCACTTTTTTCACTTATACCTATTAATCATTTTTTAGCCTTATTTTGAAATTAATGATTTTTGACTTTCTCCGTCCTAATGCTCGTGGATTATCTATCTAATCTTCAGAAATCTGTTCTTTTGCCAGTTTAAATGCATATGTGAAAGAAAACAGCAAAGCAACTTAGGTGTGTTAGACTAGTTACTTATGTGTTTTTTAGGCTACAATCACATTGCCAGACTCGTTTGGCCAAACTAAGATTTTTTTTTCTAAATGTAACACAGCCACTTTTACATGCATTCCAAGATCGGTTACATTTCTGATTTATGGCCTGTTTCCGAGCAGTCAGATTAGAACAATTAAAACGGTGCATATTATCTCATTATCCAATGTTTACAATGTACCAGCTGGTGTAAATCGGAAGTTTCTGCCAATAAACATGGCTTTTTCTGCTTGTGTCTTAATCATGAACAGCTGAGAAGTGTTCACAGTTAACGATGATGACGCTGATTCTGTTAGTTTATTCATTATTGCCATTTATAATGTAATGGATCATTCACATGATGTTACTGATTAAAATGTACACATTCAGATTCTTTCAGGGCACAGGTTAATGTGAATGAAAACCTAATGAATAATGACAATTTCATTGAGAGGCTTGGCACATGTTTTTGTTGAGCAGACACAGCTGTAACTGGTTGAGTTTAGGGTTGAAATGAGTGACAGCAGTATGCACTGAAGGTAAAAGAATAAAAAAAAATTTAACAAGAATTAAGATTTTATATTTACTTAGTATTTGTTACTTCTGTGAATCTTTCTTATAAATATGCTACCTAAATATAATTTTATGCAATTTATTGAATAAACAACAAGGTTCTGTCATGTACATGAGGTTCTGTCTGAACCATAATGTGGCTGCAAAATATGGGCAAAATAATAGTATTCTGATCATCCATTATCCGCCGCTTGTCCCAAACGGGGTCGCGGGGGAGTGCCGGTGTCCAACCCAGCGGACACAGGGTGAGGACAGGGGACGCACCCTGGACAGGTCGCCAGCCCATCGCAGGGAGGAGTGGGATGGGGACGGCACCTTGCTCAAGGGTACCTCAGGGCAACCTATTGGGAAGGGGTTCGAACCCCCGATCCTCGGGCCAACGCCCTAACCACTAGGCCACCGCTGCCCCCTATTCTAAGTATTCTGATCATACATCTACAAATCATGTTTTTTTCCAATCTTCCAATTTGTTAATGGGGTTATAGCCACACTTGTTTGGCCTGGAGTATGGAAACTCAGTTTTACATTCCGTATATAAAAACTCAGCTCCAAAAAGATCAAGATGTCATAAGTCGCATATATCTCATTATTTAGCCTATAGCAGTTTAGCCATGCCCATTCATACTGAAAGTGTTTCACACTGGGTTTGATTCCCAGGCAGGGTGGTCCGAGCCCTTTCTCTGTGGAGTTTGCATGTTGGGTTTCCATGCATGGGTTTCCTCCAAGTGCTCTGGTTTCCCCCGACAATCCAAAGACATGCACATCCTGCTGATTGGAGAAGCTGAATTGCCTGTGTGTATGTGTGTGTGTATGTGTTTGTCTGTGTGTCTACCATGCGATGAACTGGTGACTTGTCCAGGGTGTTGCGCTGTTACCCTATGAGAGCTGGGAAAGGCTCCAGCACCCCCTGCAACCCTTATTAGGACAAATGGCTAAGAAAATGAGTGAGAGAGAAAGAAAAATGCATTATGAATTATATTTTTAATTTATAAACATCATGGAAAATTTGAAACAGAAGGAAAATGTAGAATATTGTCCTTCAAAAGCACTTTCCCCAGTCAGAGTCCTTAATGGTTGCAAACTTCTTCAATATCAGAGACCAATGCAGAGACCAATATAGTTAAAATGGCATAAGTGGCAGACAATATTATGTGCAGCCATTAAAACTATGCAGCATTTTTACAGATTATGGATTTTATACTTGACCGTATGTGAGCCCAATTTCAGCTTGCTAACATTAACAATGAATAATGTCATTAATTTGAAAAGTGCATGATATAAATAATTGTAAATAATATATACATGAGTAAAACATATTTGCTGCCTAAAGTGACCAAAGACTATATAAAGGATATAGAGATAACAGAAAAACCCAAACAGCTATCAGGCTATCAGGCAAAAAATTATATGCTGACAGCTCTGACAACTATGACCAGGCCTTTTATGAGGCAGTTATGACTCCTAAACCTGCCCCTAGGAAAGAGTGGATCCCTGTGTTTGTTCAAAGAACCAGCAATCTTGGCTTATGCATGTGTGCATGCATCCAGGGTTCATTCCCTTTTCAGAGTGATGCAGAGTGAATAAAAGCTCCTGGCATTTTGCCCTTTGGTTGCTGTGATGGCCTAGGAGGGCAGCATGTCAGAAACAAGCTCATTTGTTGTGTCCGCTTTGTTCAGTCTTGTTTGGAGCCGCTGTGGATGAGATGTGAATATTAATGAGATTGTATTTTGTTTTTCAGGCCAAGTGACCTTTTATGAACATAGGTCTAATCGTGTCAACCAATCAGTGAAAATGTCAAAGTCTGCATGTGAAGATCATAGAGCTCATCGGTTATTTCCAGAATCATTGTTATTTATGTACATAATTGCTCCTAAACAAATCAGGAATAGTTGCAAAATACCTATTGCTTCATTTATTTGACAAATTATATAACTACTACATGATCTTGAAAGATTCCTGCTTTCATAAGAACTTTCATGTGAAAAGACTGGACTGTATGGAATATAAAAATTAAAATACATTAAGCATGAAGATTCTACTTCATAATAATGTAGAAAAATACATGTGTGAAGTACATATGTAAAATTTATGAATGTATTTTTAGTTCCCGGAAATCATGAGGTCTTCTCTAAAGGCCTAGAAGGCCCTGAGGGTTTCCTTCTTCGGTATCTCTGCTGTTTGGTTTATGCCTTCTGCTTTTCTGAGTATTTTAACACTGTGGCTGCTGGGGCTCCCTGAAGGAGTGTACTGTCAGTTAGCATGAAATGAAAGGTTCACCATTCCTTAAAGGTTATCTGAAGTATATGCAATGTCTGGACATGCATAACCTGACTCCTCCTTGATTTTCAGGAGGAGAACTCACAATTTCTATCATGATCAGAGCATCTTCTGCTATCATTTGATGTTCCCTTTTACTATTTTAATCTAGGTATTTATGTAATTTTGTTTTGAAAACTGGGAACAACAGTCAAGACAAAACTTGCGTCATCAATGAAAGCAGGCTCACAATGAGAACCCTGCTATCAACCTGCAGGAGACTTCATGTACATAAACACAGATTCACCACAAAAATTCTAACATAGCTCCAAACTGTTCTGACAGTTTTGGATTAATTTATTCAAATTTCAATTCTATGTTTATACTGTTGGTTTCATTATGAAAGGTTTTAATAAAATAAATCACATTTAACGTTCTTTTCACAAACTTTCATGAACTCACATTTACATTTTTCATTGGTTTTATGTATTAACTAAGACAAAAAAT
The DNA here is from genome assembly GCA_017165825.1 of Hepsetus odoe. Taxonomy (NCBI): domain Eukaryota; kingdom Metazoa; phylum Chordata; class Actinopteri; order Characiformes; family Hepsetidae; genus Hepsetus; species Hepsetus odoe. The sequence continues at coordinate 23,554,964 of CM029368.1, forward strand.
GCACTAAAATTTTTGATTATAAAAAACTTTATGCTTGAATTGTGATAGCTTTGTAAAGCAAAAAAAATGATTCAGTTAAGATAAGAACTAATTAAACATCATGGTGAATAAACGAAAAGTAAATTTTAGGTACTGCATGTATTTTTTCAGTAGATTCACCATCATGATTGTTCTTATTTGTTGTTAAAATTTATTTGGCAGAGCTGAATGTGGCAATTTTAGGCTAAGGAATGGTAGTATAGTATGGTAGTAATGGTCCTTTCTCAGTGTTTGAGGTGGGTGGCTGTCCACCACCTGTGTGGACAATTTAGGTATTTCCAGAAAGCAGGTCCATCAATCTCTGTGAGGGTCTCCTGAATTCCATTCCAGCTGCTACACCAAGTCGGCGAAACTACTATCATTTTATTTTTTCCCTACCTGAACTTCAGATCAGCAACATCAGACTGGCTCTTCTGCAGGACCTGGTGCCACGAAGCTTTCCCCACTCAAAAAGAGCTTCCACCATTAGCTCATGAACCTCCAATTACAGTCACCAATGGACTCTTTTACTTTTGCTGTAACTCATGCTTACTGGAAGTCATCACTATACAGGGTGTTCCTCTCTCTTTCTTTCCTTTTTATTTCCGGTGTTGACCAAAACAGGATGGGTTCCACTTTTGGGTCTTGGTTTCTGCCAAAGTTTCTTCTTCATGTTTGGGGAGTTTTTCCTTGCCTCTGTCGCCCTCAGCTTACCCAACTGGGGCTCGGACCCGGATTCTATAAAGCTGCTTTGTGAAAACAACAGTTGTAAAAAGCGCTATATAAATAAAGCTAACTTGAATTGACTAATATAGTAATCAGTCTTATAAAAGTGGTTTGGATAAAATGTCATTTTAAAGAGCAGGGGAACAAAACTGGGCATTTCAAAAAATATTGGGGACAAATAGTCCCCAAAGAGTGGCAAGAATACAACTAAGCATTTTTAAAAGAGTAGAAAAAAATGTACTTTTATTTACCACTATAAATGGCAGAAACAACATTTGGTGGGACACAACTTTAAAAATTAGCAGGACAAAAAAATTACAAAATTTTAAAGTGACGAGGATAAAATTGCTCATTTCAAAAATTGATGAGGATAAACAACAATATAAAAAAAAAGTTATGACAAAATCAAGCATGGGACAAAGTCAGAAATTTCAGCACGTACTGAGGACATGCCCCTTATGTAAAAGTATGCCTGTTAATTTAAAGTACATTGCGGCAGCATACCATAACGAACAAGAGCATGTTTGTTTTCCTTTTGCAGGGTTGAAAAGGTCAGGGAACAAGCACAACACAGGCATCTGAAGATAAGACATGGGAGAGAGAGTGAGAGAAATGGAGGAGAGAAATGACAGATATCTCTCATGATAAGCTGAAAGGCTGTGCCATCATAAGTACTCACTCAGCAAGTGCCTGTTCTCATTTTGCATATTCCATGCAGACACTTTTATAGATTGCATTAAAGTTTTACAGACAGTTCGGGTAATGTGAGGTCATTGCAAATCATCACTGAATTTTGACTGAAATGTTACATGGTGGTGTGTGTAAATGCATTGCCTTTTGGTTGATAAGAATCATGTTTGGGCTTGAAGTCTTCTGATATAATCTCACCTGCACCACTGCAACATGCTACAGAAAGAACAGAGCATACCAAATAGCTCCCTTTGGATGTGTTTTTGAGATTTGTATTGGTATTTAAAATTGGGAAAATATAAAAAGACCCTAGAAAGATTATTTTGAAAGTTATTACTTTATGTTAGTCATTTAATTTAAATATAGTTATTTGACACTTTGTTTAACACATTGAATAAAGTGTCACCCAATGTTTTGGTCTGTTTTCTAAAATAGGAAAAGCTCTAGAAAGCTCATCTGGGGATACATTTGAAACACAAGAGTAGCTAGATTAGATCTAGCTACTAGACTCTTTACATTTAATGTAAATAAAAATTTATTTCAGCTTCAGACTGAACTAAGTAGTGATGAAACATCAACAAGAGATACATTTTTTTTTATGTTTGGAAACCAATGCTAAACAAATTTGCCATTACATGAAAAACCTTTGAAAAGAGCTACAATGACCGGAACAGTTTAAGCACTGGCAACCTTGAAGGAAACAATATGCAGCATAACCTATATATGCACACTCTATGGCCAAAAATATGTGGACATCACTCTTCATTTTAATTAGACAGTAATGATAGTAGAAACATTCTGAAGTGCTAAATGACTTTAAACATGGCACTTTCATAGATCTGCTAGATCAACTGAAAGTGCTGTTTTAGTGGAATGGAAGCATATAGGAGCAACAAAAGCTAAGCCATTAAACAGCAGACCCTACAAACTCATAGAGCAGACTGACAAATGCTGAAGCCCCCTTTTGAATCCCTAACTAGAGTTTCAAACTGCCTCTGGAAACAGCATTAGCAGAGGAACGTTTCCATGGTAAACAGCTGCACTATGCAAAATGCTACATCTTTTGCAATGCATAGTGCTAATAGTAAAGTTCTGGTGTCTGAAAGGTCTTCTTGAACGTTGACTCTTCAATCTTGGTAGAGAAGGAATAATGGACTGTAAGGACAAGTGGAAAAAAGTATTAAATCAACGAGACTAAAAATGATAGCTGTCTAAAAGAAACGTTTGGAAGCTGAAAATGTCCTACTAGGTAAAACTGTACTAGTTGACTGAAAGAGTGCCCAGACTAACCAGTTTACAAAATTTTAACTTCAGCTAATTAAAATCTGAAAAAGTTCCATACAGAGAAAAAACCCCAAAATATGTACACTGACCAAATTCTCAGTTACATCAAGTTTCATTTATTAGAACAGAAATTTAGGAAGGGTATTGTGTGAACCTTCGGTGTCCCATCATTGGTGGTACACTTTAGCTAGGTCTAGTTATTGGACTAAATTCTATATGGGGGAGGGAAATTAGGGGAATTTTTTAAAGGCCTTTTCTTTCTGCCAAAGTCTGTTCAAATAATATTTTTATTTTATATAATTATTATTCAAATAATAAAACGTGTCCTCATCTACTTCTACACAAACATGTGGTATGAATTAAACTTCAGGAGCTTCATTTACCATGCAATTTAAGCTGGACTGATAAGGGTGTTAAAGGGATTCAATATTGTCAGACATATTTAATGAAATCCTCTTCTTTCATGAGATGAATGTTCAGTATAACAGGTCTGGTCATATCAAGGTCAAATATGTGGAGAATCTGAATAAATGAACAGTTTAATTAACATTAATTAACAGCAAGCAGTTTGTTAAACAAACATTCATTAAAATGATAAAGGCTTTCCTGTTTGTCAGTCTTCACTCCCTGTACACAACTCATATTAATTTTCAACCCATTAAAAATTGCATTTATTAGAGCCTACCAATCAACATACAGTAATTGAGAGAAATTACTTTAATCTTGAGAAAAAACACATCTGTTAACAATTGACTTTTTTTTTCTACTTCTTAAAGTTTTCCATTAGAGCCTCTGGCTGCTTTTATTCTAGGTTCCAAGCTCTTCCAGACTGTTTTCCCCCTGATTTTTTTCCACACATGGAGCCATAAGTCATCTGAGCCTTCAGTTCTGCACACACTGGATAGAAATGGAAATCTCTGCTACTGATCGCTACTAGCTCAGTCATTTCCACTCTTCACTTGTGCAAACAAAGGCATCTAGCATTTTGCTAAAGCTACTGCTTTTTTCCTAAAAGTTGTAGTGTATGCCACTGTATTTGTCTTTTGTCATATTTTTGGCAAGGAACAGCTTATCCAATTTCCATGCTGATGTGACTGTGGGCTGTTATGTAAGTGTGCGCGGTGAATGTAAATAGTGAGGCAGAGGTTCTTGGGGAGCAGCTGGCAATGAATATGGGGCCTAGGGAACTTATGGTGACATAACATTCTCAGGGCTCACCGGCAGAATGTGAGGAATGTCTCTTTTAATCACCTTCAGGTCTGCTTGAACCCAGTCCTGTCTGGAAGAGCACCTAATACTGATATGCTGAACCTGCATTCATACAGGACCCATAGAGAGAGTTTTTAGAAGAAAAATAAAACATGTCATACTTTTGCTTCATCTGCTTGAGGCTAATTATTTGATTCATCACTTTGGAGATTACACATTACCCAGAGTCAACTGTTCCACCTAAATAAACAGGTTGGGTCCTTTTGGAGCACTTGTGTGTATATAGCCACCGTCATTTGCAATGCCTCAAGTTAAACCATAATAGACTTAAAAGTTAGTTTCATAAATGGTTCTTTGAGTCCTTCAGTGATATCAGAAGGGTGCCTAGAGGGTCAGTGTTCAGTGCAGGTTGGTCATTTCTCTCCTCAAACACATTCAGTAAACCTTTTAATTAAGAAGTGTGTTTGAGTAGAAAAATAACCAAACTGCTTGACACCAGCCCTTTAAGACTGGAATTGTACACCTTTACCATGTTGTAACTTTGTAAGATTTATGTAATAAATTTTGTTTAGAAATCTTCTAAGAACTTTTCCATGATACAATGCATCAAAAAGATTCTTCACACATTTAATCTACACAAAGAACTAATAAGAAAGAAACCATTAATGGAAAGGTCATTTAGAGAAAATTGTATTCACCCTTTCTGGCATTTTTAAGAATGTAAAAATATAAAATTTAAATATCTATATATAGCTCTAGATATTTAAACATCCTTGAGGAGATTAGTCCAGATAACATAGTAAGCAAGATTATACCTGGAACACTCTGCTCTCTCCTACCTAACCCTTCACAGTTTTATGAACTGTGTAACTGACCATTCATTAACTTAACTGATCATCATCAGTCTTTGTATTACAAATGAAAGTAAGCAGACATTGGAATTTGTGGGAATGATTTTGTGTTTTTTGCGGAATGGTGCTGTTTAAAAGAAATAATATTGTGCTGGAGCTGGTTGAAGTAAAGTACTTGCTCACTTGCCAACCTCTAGTAATCTTGGGCTAGTGGGTTTGATAATCAGATGCAAGCACTTCTAAAACAAAAAATGGTTGCATCTGATTGAGTTTCAATTCAAATGCATGGTTTGCTTATTTTACAGGCTGCAGACTTGTGATCCGACATTATGTTAACCCATCTGTTCACAGCGCAAGAAGAGAAGAGGCAGAAGGCAGGTGCACAGGGTAATGACTGACCAGCTTCACTGGTAAAGGGAGGCCTTGAAGACACAGCACAGAAAAATATGTACAGTATAAGGAAACTAAGGCCTAATTAAACATGCAATTCATTTTAGGAGACAAACGGAATAAAAAAGTAATTAAATAAGTACAATTCATCCCTCTCTGTCACATGAGGTGTTTCTGGCACGTGTGAGGTGTGTTGGGCACGCTAGAGGGCGCTCTGTTCTGACTGAGCACACCTGAGCTCAAGAAGGCACAGGTGTGCCTCATTGGGGCTGACTATTTAAGCCCCAATGAGTCAGAACAGAGTGCGGCTCATTAGTTAGGCTAAGCCTACGCGCAATGGTGGTATTTGGTTGTGGTTTTAGTGTTTAGTGACTTGGTATCTTGATTTAGACTGCAGTTCCTCGGTTCTTGGTTTTTGATTAGAACTGCAGTCCTTGCTTCTGTTTTTTTGTATATCTGGATAATAAAACTACGTTCCGAACCCCTGGCTCTGCACTGGCGTCCTTCCGGCACCCCGCCACCGTTACACTCTCTGAACAGTTCTTCCAGTTTCAAACCTATATTTATGATTTCAGAACCCTCACCCTCAGTCCTTCCAGTGTAAAACCTATATTTATGATTTCAAATCACCTTATAATGCCAAAATTGACTTTTTTCTCAAATTGTTTAAAGGAAGTGTTATTATCTGTCTCTTCAGTGCACTGGCGACTCTATCCTTTATGAAACATTGGTCTAATACCCTCATCAGTTCCCCAGGAAGTATTTAATGAGCTTCAGCTTTGAAAAGCTCCTGTCAGCCTCAGAAATGAATTCAGAATTTATTCTTTCCTTTAAAAAAATAAATATTTCCTTTCAGTTATTTTTTCCTTTAAAAATTTGCGCAGACCAGGAGAACATGGATAAATATGTCTTTAAAGGCGCTATATGGCATAATGAACTATTTGTGGATGAGTTTTTAACAGATTTTTCTAATTTACCACTATTAGTCTTTTTTTTGTGCAAGCGCTCCATGCCACCCCCCTACAAAATGTTACCCTGTGCAACTACCCATGCAGCCCATATCTAAATCCGCCTCCTGCCACAGAAAATATTTTGGACACGTTTTACTGAACTCAGCAACCCCAGCTTAAAGCACACTTCAGCACCCACCCATTGGCTTTTACTATACATATGCTTTAAGTTGACAGTTTCTTGTCCTTTTTTAAATAAAGAGAAACCTTTTTAGATTTTGTTTGTGGTGTGTGACATTGTGCAACAGGTGGAGCACACAGTGGTCTGTTTGAAAAACACTAGTGTTCCTTTAATACATTTCAAAATAATAATTAAACATGTCCCCAATTAAGAGATTTATTCATTATTTCACTTTCATGTTTGCCCACCTATACTGACACAGTGAATTTAACAGAGATTTCATTATTTAGTCACTGTGTTTTCAAAACAAATGACATAATCACTGATGTTTCTGATTATTGTGGTACCCTAGGTGATATCCCAACCCAGCAGATGGTTGGCATTGTTTGACTTTGGCTAAAGGATCAGCAAAGGTTTTCCTTTGCTTTCCACCTGCTCACTCAGTTTGTGTGCTGTAAAAGCAAGCTTCCTCAAATGATGCTAATGACGCATTGTTGGCAATCCCCTTTGGACAGCTCAGAGAGAAAAAAAAGGGAAAATAAGTTCAGCGATTGGGGAACAGAGATGTGGTTATCCAGACATTTACAAAACTACATTCCTTCACAAGCTGTCCTTTATGTTTTGTTTAGACTGGAAATTTCAAAGAAAAAGGTAGCACAAAAATGTGTTCCAGAAAGTTTGAGCCACAATTATGAATGTTGTGCCTGAACTGTTGTCATGAGGAAATATGACTCCTTGCATCTCATACAGCATGGCAAAATAGAAACCACCGTGACATTTAGAACACTGGTAAACACGCCATCCCGTCCCTATTGCTAAACATGATGTTTTCAGTGAGCAGCATCATGTTTCACAGCTATGTGAAAGTTAATAAACAGTGTTAATGGTTAATGTTAATATTGTTAATGTTAATATTGTTCTTGTTAATGTTAATATGGTGAATTGGCCTAATCATATTGTTTTTGAGTTGCATTTCGGGTCAGATATAGAGAAGAATAAGAGAAAAACCCAAAAGAGTTTGTGTCCATGCTGCTGCTCAATGTTTGAGTCTTTTACTTTCAATTGGAAGCTAAGGAACAGTCCTTATTTCTATAAATAATATAAACATAACCATACATAATTCTTACTAGCAGTAAGAAGTTCATGGCTATGCCTATTAGTCAATAATTCCCAGACATGGACTCTACACAAGAAAAACCACACTGCCTGGGAATTGAACCCAGGACTTTTGGACTACAAGGGAACATTGTTACCCACTCCGTCACTGTGCTGCCCAAAGATTATTTCTGAATAAACTAAATGACTGTATGAATTTCAAGCTAGCTAATGTTCTCAACTATAAACCACCAAGAGCATCATAAACAAATGAATATGCATTGCGTTATACACTCCAAAAAAGTTTTATTAATAAGTAAAATGGTCTTCGAAGTACTCCTCGAGAAATTCTGTCTAAAAATTGTCAAGAAGAGATTATGTTGAGATAATTGGTCGATGTGAAGATAAAAGCAAACATGTCCTACTTAATGTTTTTTGCTACCTTAAAAACCTTGTTTACCCAGTGTTTCTGCCCCACTTTTCTCTACCAGTTAAGTTTAACTAGTTAATGTAATAATTAAGTATGACTGTAAGCAAAATGGACAAAATATAATAAAGGTTATCCATCTTGTTAAGGCAATGCATGCCAAATGACGCAGTAACTATAAATCAATTAGCAAAATAAAATCTTCAACACTTCCTGCAGTTTCACTTTTAAGTACATTATGTTCATAGTTTATGGCAAGAAAATGGGAAATTATCTGTCAGGGTACACAAAAGCTATTTTCTTCCTCGTGTTCTCTGCAGGGTCAGGCCCTCCACCACTTAGATGCTAGCTTTTTGTGCTACTTATCTGATTACTTTATTGAACATTATCTATATGAAACTCAGTAGGTCAGATTCTTACTAGGAAAAAGAAACAGGATGGCGCTAGTTTGCAGGGAGTGTTGCAGGCCCAGAGGGCTTTCTGTTTGCCAATGGCGCAACTGAAAACACTAGATGTTTGCAGAGGTGTAAGCCTAAGTGTTTAACCTGGCACATATCATTAAAATATCTATTTAAACTATCATTAATCCATAAAGATATGAATTCCAACATAATTGTATATAAGTTGTGAGAATGATAGTCAGTTTTCTATTTTGGAGATAATGCAATTACTTTTCCTATTTGCATATTACATTACACTTCAGTAATTTATTTCACTATGACAAATGAAGTAAACAAAGATCTTTGCTTCACTTACTTATGTTTATAAAGGACAATAGGGATTAATTGGTGTGCAATTATGCCAAGGCACTTTAATTCACTTGTTATGGATTTCATTTGAATGAGTTGAGGAAACCCATGAAGATATGAAAAGAACATGCAAACTCCCTGTCTCAGCTAGGAATTAAACCCAGAACCACCTCATTCACCTCAGCTTAATTTGTTTGGACTTTGTGAGGAAACCCAGGAAGATGTTGAGATCAAGGCTCTGTGGGGGCCTTGAATTCATGATGGTTTGAAGGCAAAAGGTAGTAACACCAAATATTGATTTGATTTAGATTTTTCTTTTGTTTGCTCACTTTGCATTTTCTAAATTGCTAAAAATAAATAATCATTATTTGTATTTCTGAAAGCATTCTTTGTTTACAGCATTTTTTCCACACCTGCCTAAAACTTTTGCCCAGTACTGTAAATATAGCAAAAAGTTACTTTTTTTTTTTTACACAAATACTAATGTTTGTCATTGGTTTGTATGGAACAGTGATAGACAAAGTATCACCATCATCAGAGTCCTCTTCCTTCTGAACTTCAGATCTACTACATCACACTGGATCATCTGCCTGCGCTACTGCCACTAGCTAAGACTAACAAAAGCTCCACCCACTCAGAAAGAACTACAATTAGCATGTTGAACTTCCAGTCACAGACTCTAATGGACTCTTTTCTAGTAACTCATACTTTACCAGTACGAATCACTAAATCTCTTCTCTTTCTAAGCTTCTTCTCTTTCTTGATTATTCTGTGTTGACCAGAGAGGAGGATGGGATCCTCTTTTGAGTATTGGTTCCTCCCAAGGTTTCTTTCTCCTGTTTGAGGGAGTTTTTAACTCACTTGGGGATAGGGTCCGGATTCTGTAAAGCTACTTTGTGACAACAACAGTTGTAATAAGCACTATATAAATAAAACTGACTTGACTTGACAAAATACAAAAAAAGGAAACTTCTGTGCATGAGATTACAAATGATTGCACAAGCGAAAGTGGAGGTCCTTTGTTTATATATCAGATTTAAATAAATTACATTAAAAAAATGAAGAATCTAGGGAGATACTTTTAAACCCCAAAAGTAGCTTAACAATGTTAATGAAATGGAGGCATGTTATTCAGCAAGGTAGGCCAATATGTTTTCTGTTTTGACCCAGAACAAACTTTGACCAACCTTGTTCTCCCCCTCAATTAACCTGAGAGCACTTAAGATTTTTACATAAGTAAAAGTACACATCCTAGCATCATGACTGACATCCATTACTCTCTCATTTTAGTCCTGCCTTCATTGGGGAAGAACTGTTCATACCACTTGAGGGACAAAGCATTTCATTTTTATTATAATTTTTTTTATTTCATTTTGAGTTCCTAGCCACATCCAGGACCAATTCAAAAGTGATACCCCCAATCCGGCCTTTATTTTTCTTTTGGCTTTTGGTTAACTATGTTAAAGTAAAACAAACAATTAATGTGAGTTTTCCAACCTCGTAATGGCTCATTCCACACTAGAACAAGATGATGGTACGCATCATCAAATTACATATTATTTGACAGTTCCAAAATATAGGACTTTTAGAGTGGAAATCCATCTGGTAAATTACACCAAGTGCATTGAACATTTTATACCCACTTTATGTTCTGCATTAAAGAAAGAATGTCCAAAGATTAAGGCTACTCTACTTAATGCTAATCCACCATCTAACTTTATCTTACATTAACCAAATTAGCTAACAAGCACTGGCAGTACAACATAAAAACAATAACTTAAGGTTTAATAAATAGCTATTCGCTTCATACTCTAAAACATGCAAAATGGAAAGAAAATAATGAATAGACTTTGACTATTTGGATAATCTGGGCTGTTGGATAATTCCTCAGAATTAAATTGAATACTTCATAAGAATTAAAATAAAGTGTAAAAGTAATGTTTTTTTTTTTTTTTTTGCTGAGATCTATGTATAAGTGACTGAACCCAATCTCATATTAGCTTAAAGGTAACATATTATAGTGTTATGCTGGACCATCTCTCCCCTGCTTATAATATATTACTTTTCACTTAATCTGCTTGTCCTTGACACAAAATGTGAAAATCTGACTAAAAGTGATTTTTTACATCATAGATATGGTTTAATAAACGTTTTTCAATTTCCAAATGTCACAAGCCATTGCTTTTCCTAAAACTCTAGGCACTTTATAATGACTTTTGTTGTTATTGTTAATGCACGTTAGTATATAGTCTTATGGCATCTTTGACTGTTTGTAGGCAGAATTGGAAAACCATGTGAGCCTGTTTGTAATTGAATGAAAGTCTCATGCCTATGCAGGCTTGATTTGATATAATAGCTCAGCTTTGCCCCATGCAAACCTTGTTTAATCGCTGATGCCAACAAAGCATGAGTAACATGACCTGAAGTAGCTTGCTGCTTTGTCTTTCTTCAATTCAGTCTTGGCCCTTTTCTTTGACAAAAGAATGCTTTGCTTTTTGTGAACAAAAGCATTGCTAGAACAAATAATCTTTTTTCTTGATCTGGGTGAGGCGAGACTCAAGTCTTCAGTAGTGAATCTTATTTTAGACCTGAAAAAGAGAGGCATTATATTGTAAAACAGTAAACCTTTCAGGGTAAACCCTCTCACTTTTCATCATCAAAAATCAGACTGAAATGTTAGATGCTGCAAATGCTTGAAATGTTTAAAGCAAAGACATAAAACAACTTTATTTAGTCTGTTGTTTGTATAGTACTTGTACAAGCAAGCTGGGTAATAAGTGTGTGTCTATGTGTCTAATTTTCACCCAACCTTTGCAGTTTTTAGCCTTTTTGTTTTAGATCACCATTTGATAATTTCCAATTTTCTCTTGCAGCGAGTCCCGGTCTCTCCAGTGGCGGTGCACTGATGTGGGCTGAGAGAGATCAGAGACAAGACTGAGAGGCCCCCTTATCCCTCAGGCCAAGGCTATTATTAGCATGCTGACGCAGGTGCTTTAACACGTCACGTCTGATAGCCACAACAACATTGTGTGAGCAAGACAGCTGCTGTTGCCAGGGGAACATGGAGTGATTATGAACCACTGGAAGACTGTGATGCTCTGTCTATCCATTTTCTTATCATCATCTAATGAATACCACCCCACCCCCACCTCACTCAAATTATGAATCTTTGTAAGTGAATGAACACTGTAATTTCTTTCTTGCTATCTCTCCTTTTCTGTCACACACATATATAATTACTTTTATAGGGGTTTCCCAACACTTCAAGGTATTTCTGTGTTCAGATACCACTGTGCTTATCCTAAACTAAACTAATCCTAAACTAAATGAAAGATTTATTCTTTTGCAAAAAGTCCTGGGGGCAGCAGTGGCCTAGTGGTTAGGGAGTTGGCCACAGGATTGGAAGATTGTGGGTTCAAACCCTTTACCAGTAGGTTGCCCTGAGGTACCCTTGAGCAAGGTACCTTCCCCGTCACTGCTCCCTGAGTGCTTTCATAGCTGTCCCCTGCTGCACGGTGTTTGTGTGCATGAGTTAAATGCAGAGGTCCAATTTCGTTGTGTGCTGTGCTGTGACCTCGCAATGACAAGAATAGTCACTTTCACTTTCAAGACTATTCGGTCCCAAAGAGAGGAATCCATAAATGTCTGAAAAGCTTTTCCAGGATGACTAATACGTTACTATCGGTAAGTAATGAAACAATATCCCTGCACTTTTTAAATATCCATATGTGAATATTTCCAATATGATATCATTAATGAAATACAGTACTGTGCAAAGGTTTTAGGCAGGTGTGGAAAAAATGCTGTAAACAAACAATGCTTTCAGAAATATAAATAATGATTGTTTATTTTTATCAATTTACAAAATGCAAAGTGAGCGAACAAAAGGAAAATCTAAATCAAATCAATATTTGCTGTTACTACCTTTTGCCTTCAAACCAGCATCAATTCTTCTGGCCCCCACAGAGCCCTGATCTCAACATCATCCAGTGTGTCTGGGATTACATGAAGAGACAGAAGGATGTGAGGAAGCCTACATCCACAGAAGATCTGTGGTTAATTCTCCAAGATGTTTGGAACAACCTACCAACCGAGTTCCTTCAAAAACTGTGTGCAAGTGTACCTAAAAGAACTGATGCTGTTTTGAAGGCAAAAGGTAGTAACAGCAAATATTGATTTGATTTAGATTTCTCTTTTGTTTATTCACTGCATTTTGTTGATTGATGAAAATAAATGATTAATGCTTCCATTTTTGAAAGCATTCGTTGTTTACAGCATATTTCCACACCTGCCTAAAACTTTTGCACAGTACTGTAAGTCCTGAAGCCACCTCTCACTTTTTTTATATTTTGCTTAGGAATAAGACATTGTCTTATCTTTGGCATATTAAGTAGATTACATTAAAGAAAAGACAACAAATGTTTTACTGCAAGATACAAAGTGTCTAGATAAAGTGGCTTCACTCAGCATTCAGCATCACTAGTATACTAATAACCAATCTGATCATATGTAATCACTGCTTCATGCCTTAAGTTAGATGGCTTTGTTCTGCCTAAATAGGTAATTGATTAATACAGAGGTCAATGTGTGTCTATAACAAAATAGTCCTCGGAAACTGGTCAGGCAGCAGAACTATTCCTCAACAATACATTAAGGAATACAAGAAAGTCTGGCTCTTCAGAAGCGAAATTTGAAGAAATGGTGTGTAGTGGCTCAAGACTTTTGCACAGTATAGGTTTGTTAATGGAATAATATCTTGAAAACACATACTTATGAAAACTTTTTTCTGAAAGAAAGAAATGATTGTATTCTTTATACATCATTCATGCTTATTTGTTTATGCAAAAGCACAGCCCTGTAATATAAAAATCTTTCTTTATATTTATAATTATAACTATTATATAGAATATGGTTTTACGATATCAAAACTATAGATGCAAAAAAAAACTTTCAATACACTTGAAGGGAAATTACAGAGGCATTTTTTTCTTTTGCTGTCATTGGCTGGTTGTTCAACGGGGCAGTCAACAAGCACTGGCGTGGGCTGTGACGCAGTTGGTGTGCGCGAGAGGGCCGACGCTGGGAACGGTCGTTCAGCCAATCGTGCTGCATATGTTAATGCAGGAGCGTTTAAAACCATCTGTGCTCCAACTCAGCCAGAGCTCGTCACACAGCTGACTTCTCTGTCGCGACCATTGGGGAAGTTGACATTGGAAGTGCAGGACTGCTTTTTGCTGAAGGTGTTTCTGTGTGTTCTGTCTCTTTTTTTTTTTAAACAACGTGCTAACTTTATTGACAGTTTATCAGCTCAGAGAGGCGACGAACCTGGTTCCCCTCCTGAGGCGAGCTTCAGTTTCGAGTCGTGTAGAAACGAACGGAGTTGTAACCCGGGGCTTTGCCCCACATCAATCAGTGTTTTTTTTTGTCGCTACTTTCTCCTATTTTCCTCTTCTTCCCATCCGGGAGAGCGTGGCCATGTCCTCGGCGGAGGGCTGTGAGCAGAGCCGGCGGTTTTGCGTGCTGTCCTGGGAGCAGGTGCAGCGCTTGGACTCCATCCTGGGTGAGAGTGTTCCCATCCACGGCCGAGGAAACTTCCCCACGCTCTCCGTGCAGCCCCGACAGATCGTACAGGTAGCCATCCCACCTCACCATCAAACCTTTCCCCGTTTCCAGTCGGTATTGTAAAAATGTTATTACACTGTTTCTACGATTAAAAAAAGCGTCCACAAGCATGCTATCACACTGTTTATCTCCAATAAGCGCCCAGGTCTTCCTTCATGGGCAGATTTAGCCTCCACTTTTAGACCGTAGCTGTAAATGTCAGCAGATGGTGTCTAGCTTCGTATTAATATACATAGTAATGTCATTCGATTGAACAGGATCTCGTTTTTTCTAGGATCTGGTGAAAAAAAGTTGTGGTGTTCTTGGTTGGATTCCAGCAGGCGCTTTTCCTCCTTAATCGATTTACCGTCCAGCGTCCGGAGAGACTCTCGGGCAGCTACTGTTTGTCCAGTCAGTCATAAAATATGACATGTTTATGTAATAGACGCACAGGCACCACCGAAACTTCCACGTGTGACGTTTAGATAATCACGCAGCCTGGTCGTGTCTTGCCTTCCCTTTTTTTTTTTTTCCAGGAAGAGGTCTTTAGGAGGACAGTGAGTTCCTTCTGCCCGTCTAGTTCTGTACACTCCTGTGTCCAAAATTATTCAGCCAGGTTCTCCCATTGCTGACCAAACTGGGCTCAATCATGGATCCTTCAATACAATGTGATGCACATGTGCCTAGGATCACATGCTTAATGCCAAGCTTTGGACAGAAGAGTTAGAGCCAGTATTGGGCTCTGTGGAACAGCTTTCTCTGGAGTGAAACCCCATCTCTAATGCTGTTGAAGCTGCAAACAAATCCTCAGAACAATGTTCCACTGGGGCAGTGGGGCAGTGGTGGCCTAGTGGTTAGGGCGTTAGCCCCATGATCGGAGGATCGGGGGTTCAAACCCCTTCCCAATAGGTTGCCCTGAGGTACCCTTGAGCAAGGTGCCGTCCCCGTCACTGCTCCCAGGGCGCTTTCAATAGCTGCCCACTGCTGCACGGTGTTTGAGTGTGCATGGGTTAAATGCAGAGGTCCAATTTCGTTGTGGTTCACTGTGTGTTGTGCTGTGACCTCGCAATGACAAGGGTTGTCACTTTCACTTTTTTCACTTTCACTGCAAAGCCTTGCCAGATGAGTAAAGGCTGGATTGGGGGGTTGTCTGCAAACTTATGGACATACAAATTATATGCCTGTAAGTAGCATAAAAGTGCTGTTGACTAGTGCAACGAATTACTAAACCCTCTTTGGAAAAAAAAAAGTAGAATGGAATATAGCTTTCCATGTGGCAATATTGATTTATGATCTCGCAAATGCAAGGAAGCCTATGCGCATCATTAACATCAGTAAAAGATATCAGCACCTTTAATCGGCAGTGTAAAAAAGGTTACACAAATATGCTTCTGCCTGAGAAAGGGCCATTTTGGGCGCCTTCAGCAGCATCTGCATTAAACATTAGTGGAGCACCTCAGTAAGACCCTTCCTTCCTTTCAGTAAGCTTATGGAAAACAGAAAGCTGCACATGGAGCTCAGCTTTGCAGGGAGGGGGAGTTCTGAGGAAGCTTGAGTGCTTTCAGTGGCAGGTCTGTTGAAAGTGCTAATCAGCCCCTGTGTAAATGTGGGGTTTGTTTTTCATCCTAAGCACCATGCCGAAGTCAACAAGGTTGTATGATGCTGCTTCCAGCTGTCTTTTTTCTCTTTAATGCCAATGTTTGAAGTTTGCCTGTGCACATAAAAAAAAAAAATCATGGTGATTCCATATGGCTAAAAAATGTGCTTTTTTAATACTTGTTATTCACATTAAATGTAGTCTCTTGGTCAGATACTAATAACTTAACAAAATACACAGAATATATTGGTGAATACAATTTTGGAAATTCCATTGGTAAATAAATGCAATTTAAAAATACATGGAATGTTAGTTACCGTTAAATGTTCCTGTAAACCAACCAGAAAAATTTATTTGACTTTCCCCACCAAATATTTGTTAACTTCGTTAAATAGGTTGAATTTAAGTTAGTTGAAGCCAAGTTTTCCATGCTCTATCCATTACCTTTTTATAAAGATTGCTGGGGAGTGAAGCCAAAAAAAACAGTCTTGGAGTGAGTTTGAGAATTCATTGCTGGAATCAGGAACATATTCAAGTACACTTGAGTGTACGCCAGACATGATCTGTTTATCTTAGAGATAGTTAATGCATTATTAAGATTATCTGAGCAGATCTCTTCCTGATACATGTCAGCAGAATTGTAAATTAAGCTTATTTTTCTGTAATGTTATCAGCACAGTTTTCAGCCTCTTTTGCTTATGAAAAGCGCTGTTGTAATCTGATACCTTGGCTCAATCTTTCATTCTTTTCCTTTGTTTTTTCAAATTACTTTCACTAGCTATTTGGTTCTGTTTGTTGCTATGTTTGTGGTGCTAAAAGTAAGTAATTCTTTTGGTTATAGTTGATGTGGTCCAGTGATGGGAAGTTATTGTTCAACAGTTGATAACTCATCATTCCCTCAGTGGATTTTATGATTGGAAACAGATTAGAACATGTTGGCGTGAAAACGTCTGTACCCTAAAAAAGTAGAAAATGTAATAAGACTGAGTTTGAATTTAAAATATAAACATGTGAGTGTGCTAAATAGCAGTGTCATAATGGAACAATATCTAACCTTTCCGTACATACTGAAAATGACAAACCATTATTTTTAAGAGATTTTATTTGGAGTAAAAAGTGTTCTAATATGAGAAGGTGGATATATTAAATGGTTTTCTAAAATCATACATCTAGAAATATTTAAAAACTATTTTTGACAATATTCTCTTCTATAATTGAAAGAGTAGTCATTATACATTTGTTTGAGCATTTTTACTTAGTGCTCTCTGTAGATGGAGAATGTGAGTGAAGGTACCAAGACATACTTTACATTATGTAAAGTAACATTACTTGTTGTTCTAGGATGCTGGGAAACATTTTATGATTGGGTTCAATGAGGAAGCCATCATCTTCTAGCTGCCTTCTTATGGCCAGTGCATGAGGAGCATACATCCATCTGACTATGTGTCAAAATGACTCGGCTGCACATTTATCAATGTTTGTTACAAAGTTATATACTACAAAAAGTGTGGGAAAGGTCTATATGAAATGTGTTTAGAGGATGCTTTTTTTTTTTATACTATACTAACAAGCATTTTATGCAGAAATAAAGGAATAATTCAGCATTATCCTTCTAAAAGAATATTTTCCTGTTTTTCTAGAGAGTTTACATATATATTTTTTTTTTTATAACCTATCATTCTAATTTGCAGAGAAGTCCAAAATGATCTTCCACAAGACAAAAGCAACTTCTTTCAAGAGGGTCTACCATAAGATGAAAACTAGAGGTGCTCTGCCTGAATGCGATTACGGATTGGAGTGATTTCTTTGATTATTTTGACATAAGTATTTGTTTGCTTTTTTTTTTTTTTTTTTTTTCCCCAA
This sequence comes from Hepsetus odoe, assembly GCA_017165825.1. Classification (NCBI taxonomy): domain Eukaryota; kingdom Metazoa; phylum Chordata; class Actinopteri; order Characiformes; family Hepsetidae; genus Hepsetus; species Hepsetus odoe. The sequence goes on from CM029368.1 coordinate 23,572,595, forward strand.
TTTCAATGAAAAAATTGTAAAATGTAAAGTAACTTTATTAACATACAACTACTGTTGTCTAGACTAGCTGAACTAGCCGAAGTCTTGTTTAGGAAGCTTATAATTAGTAAAAGCTTGATTTCATTGTTTCTTTTTTCTTGATCCTCTCTGCAACTTTGAAATTTGGGAGATAATAAGCAACCCTAACAAGAACAAAACCCATGATAATAGAAATCTACTAGTGTATGTAACTCTGTTACAGGACATGCCACTGAATGTTCAGTCACTTTTTAAAGTAGCTGAGAAGTACTTTTAATAACTAGAATTAGAGGCAGCAACATGACTTGGTTGTTTCATTGTTTAGACAGTTGGTTTCAAGACTCACATGTAGACCTTTAAGAAAGCCTAACATGAAATGCTAATGTCGCCTGCAATCCCTAATGATCGATTAATGTGTGGTTATTAATAACATCAAATGGCATCTCTTTTGCTTGTTCAGTAATTATTGCCCATTAAAAGTAGCCTCTTTGACAGAACCTTTTTTTTTTTTTTTTTTTTTTTTTTTTTTTTTTTTTTTTAAAAGACACTGTCACCTAGTGACTATAAACACAAAGTCATTTATTAAGGGAAAAAAATGTTGAAAAAGCAACAGGAAACTGTGTATCTAATGGTCTAACTCCTGCTGTCTGTCTTTGACTTGGTTTGCTTTTGAGGCCAGAGAGAGAGCTCGTAAGTGCCCCATTCATCCCTTATATTTGGCAGAGTGCAGTGTGCCTGGCTGCCCAGAGGACCAATTGGTTTCCAGGGTGCTATGCGGCTCTGTGCTTTTGGCCTATGCCCCAGGCTGGACCCATAAAAACACACTCTTACCATCATGTGCAAAAATAAAGTGCAGAAGAACAATCGGGCCAATGCAAGCTGGAAAACCAGACCAGAAGACCAGAACAAACTTATACGTGAGCATGTGTCGCCAAGGCGTTGTCAGCACCAGACAGACCAGTGTGTTTGTGGGTTTATTTTATGAGTCTCCATAAGGTTGAGGGAAGTGTTCTCCTGGTTTTTCTTTTCCAGGTGTTTTGGAACCTTGGTGGCAAATAGACCTTTCTTCCGTCTGGGTTGGAAAACTGAATGAGTGAATAACTGTGGTTCTAGGGCTGAGTTGTGTGAGAAGGACTTCAGTTCCCTCACTGTGTTTCAAGCCATGATTCATTTCAAACACACTGGATAAATGTGTCTCTTTACAAGCAAAGTGACTACATTCTAATTCTGTTTTTTTTTTCCTGAGCGTTTACTTCAGGACCATCTGTTTAGAATGGTTGGGTTACCAACATAAACATGTGCCCATCTGAGTAAAGAAAACAGCTGAAAGTAATATATCTTTCCAGTAACGAGTTTGGTTGGGTATTCAAACCTTGTAATTTCACCCTAGATATTGATATGTCAGTAAGGCATTCTATTGAAAGATACACTGGTCTGTGTTTTACCTCTGAAAAGCTCTGGCTTTTTACTGGAAAATGTGTTGTTTTCCACTGTGGGTATTATACTTGCAGGCCATGTGCCTGTCTGTAACTCAGTAATCACCAAGACAAGTTGCTCAGGGCTTTGACCCGAATCTGCAGTGGTCACCTGGCATTTAGCATTTGAGTTGAGAACTCATTGCCAGTAGGCTTGTGTAACTGTGGTGACAAACAGACCACCAGACTCGACTAGGGTGAGTGGAAGTTAAGAAGCAGAAAAACAGCCTTAATAAATGGATGAAACACAAGGGGCAGCTGAATGGGTAGCAAATTAACTTATTCTGTTTGCACTGAAAAGACAATGTGACTAGGGGTGTGCCAAATGAAAATGTATTAGCATAACCAAGGCAAATTATACCAGTTTTATAAGAAATATTGTAGAGCTGTGCCTTATGACCGTATATAATGTCACAGTATGCCCCAATATATTGTGCTGATCTTGTCATCGATATTATCAGTTCTTAAAGAACATTGACCAACTAGAAATTTCACTTCAAAAGCATTATTATGCCTAACAACCTTGAACTTGAGCAAATAGTTTAGTGAAAAGGAATTTACTTTAGATTGTATTTTATACTATACTCCTATACTTCTCTAAAACTATACTAGCATTCAGAACTTTCAAGAAGATGCTAATCCAGGTAGATCTAGTCCTGATAAATGTCTTTGTATCAGTAGTTATATTAAAAAGGGTATTTTCATTTACTTTAAAAAAAAAAAAAAAGGCACTTACATGGTGAACGAACACAACATATCTTTAAAACATGGCTTCAGAAAATGCCTTTTAGTATAATGATGTTGTATTTTTGTTATATTGTTCATACTTATGTCTGACCAATCGGTGCTCCAAAACTGACTTACTGTTTGTCAGATATAAAGTGCTAGAACATCAAAGCTTAAAGAGCTCACTAATTTAGATTTTTTTTTTGACCTGGTTCCTCCCACAACCACAACATAAAATGCCACACAGGGCATCTAGCAATTACAATTCTGGATGGAGAATAGAGAAGAAAACTGAACCATTGACAAGAATCCACACACCTGGTTGTTACATAGAGCTGAAGTGCAACTTTACATTTAGGCTGCCTATTTCAATGAACCTTGGTCTGAAAGTTCAGTGAAGTTCAAAGTGAACCAGTATGAACTGTGTGTCTGAGCAGCTGCCCATATGAGAGAGAGGGTGTAAGAGCTGCCAGGAGCTCTTAAACAAAGACTAACAGTGACTTGTCATTTCCCAAGGATAATCCGCATGCTTTCGGGGAACTGAAACCCTTCCCAGGTAAAGGGATATGGCTAAATCTCTCACCTGTGTCAAATCAGGGAGTGGAGTATGTCCTTTTTTGGAGAATGTTGTGTGGAAGAGATGGAACGGAGAGTAAATTCTCCTTCTTTGCTTGTGCATACCTGATGAGAAGTAAAAATTCCATTTTCCATCACTTACCATCTGTAAAGGAAACCTAATGTCCTTCTTCCTTGTTTGATCTGACTGCTGAAGTGTTTGAACATGTTTGCCTGAGACAGTGTATTACAGACATAATTATTTGTTGTAAGACATTTCAAGTCTAAGAATGTAAGAATACATTAGGAAATCTTTTCTTCAATGTCCAATTTCTTTTAGACCCATTACAAACCACTGTATAACAATGGCCTGTATAACAATACAAAGATGTCTTGTATTATTGGGCCAGACATTTAGCTTTGCAAGTAAAATTTACTATAATTTGAGTTTTAAGATACTCAAAGTATCAAAGCATAAAAAGAGCTCAACACTCTCTCTCTCTCTCTCTCTCTCTCTCTCTCTCTCTCTCTCTCTCTCATAGGTGGTAAGGGCCAGATTGGAGGAAAGGGGCGTGGTAGTTCGTGATGTGAAACTTAACGGTTCTGCAGCAAGCCACGTACTCCACCAGGACACAGGCCTAGGCTACAAGGACCTGGACCTGATCTTTGGACTGAGCCTGACAGATGACAAGACATTCCGCCTGGTGAAAGATGTGGTGCTGGACAGCCTCCTGGATTTCCTGCCTGTGGGCGTGAGTCGTGAGCGCATCAGTGCCCTCACACTGAAGGAGGCATACGTGCAGAAGTTGGTGAAAGTGTGCAATGACACGGATCGCTGGAGCCTCATCTCACTGTCCAATAACATGGGCAAAAATGTGGAGCTGAAGTTTGTGGACACGTTGCGGCGGCAGTTTGAATTCAGTGTGGACTCATTCCAGATTGGCCTGGACTCACTGCTGCTGTTTGACCGCTGCTCTGAGACGCCCATGTCTGAGACCTTCCATCCCACTGTACTGGGCGAGAGCATGTACGGTGACTTTGAGGAGGCACTGGACCACCTGCGCTCCAAGATCATTGCCACACGAAGTCCCGAGGAGATTCGTGGTGGGGGCCTACTCAAATATTGTCACCTGCTGGTGCGGGGCTTCCGGCCTGCCTCAGAGGCACAGATGAAGTCTCTGCAGCGCTACATGTGCTCGCGTTTCTTTATTGACTTCCCGGACATTGTTGAGCAGCAGAGAAAGCTGGAGGCCTACCTGCAGAATCACTTCAACGGCATGGAGCACAAGCGATATGAGTGCCTGGTGACTTTGCGACGCGTGGTTGATGAGAGCACCGTGTGCCTGATGGGCCATGAGCGGCGGCAGACACTTGCGCTCATCTCAGCACTGGCCCTGCGCACTCTGGCTGAGCAGAATGCCATCCCAGCCCTCTCCAACATCACCTGCTACTACCAGCCCGCACCATATGTGCGCGATGTCAATTTCAGCAACTACTATGTGGCACGTGTGCACTCCCCCATACCCACCTGTAGCAGTGCCTACCGGACGTGGCTGCCTTGCAGCTGAGCAACAAATGGCAAAATGATGATGGCAGTTTTTTATGAAAATTAAGTTTTTTTTTTTGTCAACTTGATAAATGGCAGAACAAGAACGTTGAGAGTTTTCATCACCTTTCCATAGCACAAATGCTTTGATGAACAATAGGACAGGAGAAAATAAAAGCGCAACTTTATTTTTTTGCCAAATCTTCAATCACCCCCTTCTACCCTCACTAAGTTATGAACTGTACATACTGCTGTACTGTAAAACTGGTTAGAACCATTTTGTGTTGTTTTTATATTCTTTTAAGACTTTTAACATGAAGACTGGACAGTGTACTAAAGAGGAAAGTAGATGAAAAAAACTCAGAAGAATTTCTCTAGTTTACTCCTTTATGTGTTATCCATGTGTATTTGACATAAAATTTTGTAACTTATAAAAAGCATCTAATTCGTTCTGGAGTTAACTTAAAAAGGAAAAAAAAAAACAATTGAAACTGGATTCCAGCTGAGTGTGCCGAAGGCTGTATTCAGTTCTGTCTGTGGTTTCCAACCTCTTATTTGAACTTCTGAGGACCAAAGATTTTCTAGTTGTAGCTGTGTGAGTGGAATGTTACTTCTGTGATTTCCAAGTGCCTGAACCGACCACAAATAGAAAATGTAAATTTAAAATTGTGTAATTTTCATCCTTTGTGCTACTGTACAGAATATTTTTTATTTTAAGGGTCAGGGCCTTTCCTTTTTTTCTCTCCTCAGAACTTAAAAAAATTAAAAGGTTGAATTCATTGTGGATCCTGTTTCTTGTTTTTATCAGATAGATAAAGACGTTTTTTTTGGCATTTGGTTAGCTTGGGCCTGTACTGAGATAACTGCACATACATGATGGGTCAAATGGAAAGAGTAAAGGAGGACTGTACTTTATGTCTGTCTTTCTACTTCTATAGAATAAGTGAAATTTTTTATTTGTGCCCACTAAACCTGATGCATTGCTCCATACATTGAATTGACAGCCAGAACCCCTCTCTTCTGTAACCATGCAGGTGGTCTAGCATGCCCATCTTTTATGAAATGAATGTGAGGTTAATTTCTGTTCAGTAAGGTCAGGAAAACAAAAGCTGGATGCCATTAGGCATGGGAGAGTATGGGTGATTGACTGCAACCCATAGTCAGTACGGTTCTAGCTGGTTGTGGCAAGAATGACACAAAACACTCCAAAGGGCAAATAGTGTATAGTTTTAACAAAACCAGTACAGGTATGTGTTTAATTAGATTGTCTTTCATAGCTATTTATCAAACATTAACTTGTAGGTAGTCTTTATAAATGTGGGCATGTCATCTGTAGTCTTTAAGTGCAGAGTTGAGAGTTGAGAGATTAACAAGTTGACTGAAGTGTGTCCTGTCTGAAGAGGAGAGAGCTGCCCATTGTTGTTACATCTCATTTTAAAACTTTCTGTTCAATTTGTCTTGCATGATTAAACTTGCATGATGGATGTGCCAATAGAAATGGTCTAAGAAATTGCATGGAATAAATTTCCTTTAAAATAACATTAATAACAATAACATTTACATCTGTAAGAATAAACCTTTGCTTCACCTTTTAAAATGGAGATATAAATGGAAATAAGTTTCCTTCTCGCACCAGCATTGAGTTGCTTTTGCTGGCTGAGCTGCTTGTTTTGTAGTTTATTGAAAGAAGAGCAGCTGCTTTGGGGCTAATGGATCTGCATGACTTAGATACACTCTCAAAATCTCCACATTGTTTTTGCTTCATGGTTGAGCTATAGGCCGTTATCCAAATGCCTTCTCCATGGTACTTGACGCACCATAGGCTGCTTTGGGAACGCTGTGCCAAACTGTGATGAAGAGAGGAGTGGAAAATATCAACTCTCACTGTATGGACTTTAAATGGATTGTGTAAGCAGTTCTGGGAGTCTGAAAGCTTCACTTGTCTGCTGTAGAAAGATGGATTCCAAACACTCAGCTGACAAGCCAATCTGAGCTACAGTAGCAAATGTGTAGCTTTGCTCTGCTCTGCGGGTCAGTCGTCTGGGCTAAAATGTCATAAATGTCATTGAAAAATAGAAGGGAAAATGTGAAGCAGTCCAAGAGCTTTTTCACTGGAAAAAAAAACAAAACAAAAAAAGCTAAGTGTGGCCTCCAGGCAGACGATGTGTCATCCCTTAAACAAACTGGCAATTTTTGATGGCTTTTTAATTGTAATATGGAATTGAAATTAGCGAGTGGCAGTTAAAAAACATTCACAGAAATAGTGCAGCTTATAGTACGCTACAGTAAGCCAAGTGTGACAGGGAGATTTCCTGTGATGTTCATTTAAGGGGCCTCATGGGCTTAGCGAAAAAAGCTTTCCATCAGTTATGTGTCAAGATCACACAGACATGCATATATAACTGTGAAAGCCTCTGGGATGCTACTTTTTATCACAAACAAATGGCTCTCCATTTGGAATTTTTAATCAAAATGTATCATTTATTTTGATGTGCAAAAACAAAAAAACCAAACAAAAAAACCAAACAAAAAAAGGGATTTAAGGTTAACAGTGGCGATGGAAATTTTACAAAAACACCAGATGTTTCTTTTGGGAGGCAGTCTGTAATCTAAAAGCTGAATAGAAAGCTGTGAGAGTAGAATTATTTTTAATTATCAGAGCGATGCATCTAAAGGCAACTGTGAAAGAGAAAAGGACTGTTCCCTGTATCAGTGGTTGGTCTTGGAGCTCTACATTTTCCATGCTCCCAACACACCGGATACATCTTATTGGCTATTTAATAACCAATTACTAATAATCATTTACTTGTTCCAATCACAAATATCTTTTAAAAAACATCCAAATATTCATTCTACATTCTGGCAGATTTTAAAGACATGACCAGAGGGCCTTTTACAAACCTCTGTCCCCCAAACTCCCATTGGACACAGCTGACTCAAAGGAAGTTCAAGAGAAACACTAGCAGAGTTTCCAAACCAACTACATTTGTTTTATGCTCATTTACAGAACTCTGATGTAGATGCTCACTACGGCAATAATAAGTGAACAAATATATCAATGGGGTAAGTAATATTTACTTAAAGATTCTAAAGAGGAGGGATTTTTCAAAGTCTGATCTTTTGCTTTCTGAGGATATCAGGGAAATAGTTGTTGATGCTCATCAGGCTGGAATAACCTCCACAAAACCAAATATGGAGGAAATTCAAGACCAGCAGGAACGGTCAACAAACAATGGTCACCTCAAGAACAAGGCACGTAATGGTCCGAAAGGTCCCACAGGAACCCAGGGTCACTTCCTACTGACCAACGTGCAGGACACTGGCCATTATTACTATAAATATAAAGTTGTAATAAAGTTCTATAGTATTTAAATAGTGTTAAATAGTGTAAATAATATTAAAGTATAGAGTTATGTAGTATTCTATTAATATTATGTAGTGCTCTGATATTATTTAGTTCTATGTTCTGACAGCATTATACAGTACAATGTGTTATTCAGTGTTCAGATAGTGGTACACAGAGCACTGATAACATTATCTAGAATTCTAGTAGTTTTATAAATTGCTCAGATGTACTATAGATCAGATGTCTGCTGAGCTATAGTATTTGGATAGTGCGGTGTTATTATATACTAATAGTGTTATATAGTGTTTCAGTGGTATTATTTAGTGCAATGATAGTGTCAAATAATGTTCTGATAGCATTATAAACTGCTTCGGAAGTTTTGTTCTGCTAGTGCTATATTGTTCTCTGGTAGTGTTATATTGTGCTATATATAGTGCTAAGGTGGTTGTATTTTCAAGCACATCAACAAACAGAGGCATTTGTTTGGATAATTAGCATTGATGTTGATGATGATGTTGAGATCAGGGCTCTGTGGGGGCCATAAGAATTGATGCTGTATATATATATATATATATATATATATATATCTATATATATATTATAATTAATTTACTTTATCATTAAGTACTAGTCTAGATCTAGTTCATTGTGCCAAGCTGATTTTTCTACAATATGTCCATCTTGTCTCATTACAATATACCCACTAGTTCTAAAGCTGTCCATCTATTATATACAGAGTATGCATGACTAGATCTAGTGCAGCATGTCCTGCTATTTTTAATATGTCCAGATATATCTAATTCACCACGTACAGCTAGTTCTAGTACAGTTGGTCTAATTTTCTCCATTACTGTGTGTCCAGCTTGCTTTAATGCAACATGTTAAGTTCTAATGTAGTAGCAGGGGGTAGTCATGTCCAGTGACCAGGGAATGCTTATGGGGGCGGTATCTTGCCCAAGGGTATCTCTGGGTAACCTACTGGTCTGAGATTCAAACTCATGACCATCTGACCTAGTCCTAGATCCTTGGGCCTAGTTCTTGGATAATGGACTATTTTGAGAATTAGTCTTTTTCCTAGTCATGATTTTTAAAAGGTATTTTATAACCCTCTATAAATATAAAAATTCCTAAATCTGACACTGAATGTTGTTTGATATTATTTATTTATTTCTAAATTTTGTTAAGTTTTGTTATGGTTAGAATGGTTTTTATCCACTTTACTGTCTGTACTTTTAACCAGTCTATGCTGCATTGGGACAAGTTTGTAAACCAGTCAGAGGCTGAGTGTATGGAAATTCTATTTATGTGGGCAGTGGTGGACTAGTGGTTAGGGAGTTGCCCCTGCATCGGAAGATTGTGGGTTAGATTCCCTCACCAGTAGGTTGCCCTGAGGTACCCTTGAGCAAGGTACTGTCCCCATCACTGCTCTCTGGGCACTTTCAATAGCTGCCCACTGCTGCACAGTGTTTGCATGGGTTAAATGCAGAGGTCCAATTTTGTTGTGGTTCACTGTGTGCTGTGCTGTGACCTCGTAATGACAAGGGTCACTTTCACTTTCACTTTCACATGCAAAGGAATAACAAAAATATTCTACTATCTATAGATCTATACCATTAGGGCAGCAATCAAAATACAATTCTTAATATAATAAATGCTATGGGTAGACCCCAGATGGCTAAAAATGCGAACAAAGCAGTGAAGTAAAAACCTGGACAATGGTTTATTTAAAAATTTAGGAAGAAAATATGTGAGTTAAGAGAGAGCAAGTAGCAAGTTGTGTATAAAACATTAGGAAATGGCAGTACTTTTAGATGATGAGGGGTAATTACTCTTGATATGTCAATACAAAAGGGCACTGTGGATTTCAAAGCAGCCATAATTACTGTGCTCTTTTAAAATACTAGAACTTAATCATAAAACAAGCAAATGAAAAACAAACCACTTCTGATACGATAAGAAACCAATTAATTCATGCGTATACTGCCAAAAGAGCAAACCGACAGGAATAGATGGGCTCAGAAGCCAGAGTGCCTTGGCAGGCAGTGAGGGAAGTAGTTTGGCTTGGTCTTTCTGTAAACTCTTTATGGGTTTTTGTGACTGATCAGTGTGCAGGAATTTTTACTAAGCTATTTGTAGAAGCTGAGGTATTAGTGTGCCAAAAAATGTTGTGTTATACTTTATTTTATTGGTTGGAGGGTTGCTGTAGTAAATGATAAATAAATCATATAGATTTTTCCAAGCCATTCTGTTCTTACACAGCTAAACAAGAGAGTGCCCCTAAACACTTATTATTGTAAGGTGCCATATGCCAGTTACAAAGAATAACAGTGAAATGGCCTATTGCTCACAGTGCTCTTTTACATGTTGTAGAGAAGCTTTAAATAAAGATTCATTTTAAACATTACTCACTATTCACTGTCATAAATAAGGTCCTTATTCATGGATAAGGATGCAAAAAATCTAAAGCTTCAGCCATTGGCCATACCATTTAACTGGACAGGAGAAATGAATGATGATAATTATCTTTGTATAGGGACACCTATCAATTGGTGGGACTGTTGGATTGTTGGAAGCTGGAAAAATGGGCAAACATGTCAGAATGACTCGGTCGCATCACATTATGATGGCTAGACAACTGGTCTTGTGAGGTAGGCCTAGTATGTAGCGTTAGCCCCTGTAAAAAGTGCTCCAAGGAAAGACAACCATTGAACTAGCAACAGGTTAATGAGCACAAATACTCAATGGTTCGAGCCCATAGAAGAGCTACTGTGCCAGAAATTACTGAAAGAGTTAATGCTGACAATTATAGAAAGGTTTAAGTACACTCAATGCTTCACAGGTAGTATATTTTTGGCTACTTAGCCACAGACTGATCGGGGGTTTGAACCCCTTCCCAACAGGTTGCCCTGAGTTACCCTTGAGCAAGGTGCTGTCCCCATCATGCTCGTCCCTGTGATGGGCTGGTGACCTGTCCAGGGTGTGTCCCCCATCCTTCACCCTGTGTGAGCTGGGTTGGACTCCAGCACTCCCCCCGACCCCACTTGGGACAAGCGGCAGAAAATGACATGACAGCCACAAACTGGTAAGAGATGCTCATGCCAACCTCTGTTCATCATTGAAAGTAGCTACAATAAGCAGATGAGCATCAGAACTGGACCATAAAACAATTAAAGAAGGTGGCCTGGTATAAATAGATATATAAATCATGTTTTAGTCCAAATAAGGCAAGCCAGTGTGGCAGTGTGATTCTATAAGTAATGTTCTCCTGGGAATTCTTGGGTCCAGGCATTTAAGTGGAAGTTATTTTGGCAAATACTACCTACATAAACATTGTTGCAGATCAAATACCCTGCTGAATGACAGTGGTCAGCAGGAATATGTACCCTGTACATATGTAACCCAAAAACTGTTTAGGGTTTGAGGCTCCAGGTAAAAGTGTCGACTTGGCCTCCATAATTCAAGGATCTCAGTCCAGTTGAACATCCATGGCATATTTTGGAAAAATTAATCAGATCCATGAAAATAACAGTACTAAGAGGATGTGCTGCTGTGGTCTTTGAGGCAGATACAATTGCATTCTTTCAACATTGATGAAATAGAGCTGTTTTGATGTCACAAAGGAGGGCTACATAATATTAAGCAGGTGATCTTAATGTTATGACTGATTGGTGTATGATCAAAAGGTAACTCAGCCACTAGGGATGTACAAGTCAATGATTTTCTTTGTGCCAGTCTGTAGCCCGGATAAAGCAAGTGATGGGTAGATGTGTTGTCAAGGAGAGGAATGCAGTAATTTGTGTGATATCTGGACAGAAGAAGGGGGATAAGAAAATCTGGTGGAGGAACCCAGAAGTCCAGGAGTGTATACAGAAGAAAAGGCTGGTGAAGAAGTGGAAAAGTTAAAAAGATGAAGAACGTAGACAGGAGTACAAGTAGATAAGGGCAAAGAAAGCAATGGCAACGGCTAAAGAAATGGTGAATTGCATGAGAGTTTGGACAGTAAGGAGGGAGAAAGGGATACAGATTGGATTGACAGAGAGATAAAGCTGGCAAAGAACAGGTTAGGGAAATAAAGGATAGCAATGGAAATGTACTCACATGTGAGCAGAGCATATTGAGCAGATGGAAGGAATATTTTGATGGGCTGATAAATGAAAAGACAGAGAGACATAGAAGATTAGATGATAGGACGATACTAAACCAGGAAGTGCAGCGGAGATGGAAGTAAGGGCAGCTATGAAGAGGATGAAGAATGGAAAGGCTGTTGATTCAGATGACATACCTGTGGAAGCATGGAGGTATTTAGGAGAGATGGCAGTTTTTAACCAGATTGTTGAACACAATATTGGAATGGCTGAGGAGTGGAGACAAATACAGAAGTATATAGAAGGTCAGGAAGCATTGTGCCTTTGTGGACTTTGTGAAAGCTTAAAAGGATGCCTAGAGAGGAGTGGCAGATTCAGAGTGGTACAGGATATGTATGAGGGAAGTGTGGCAGTGGTGAGGTCTGCAGTAGGTGTGAAGGGTACATTTAGAGTAGAGGAGGGATAATATCAAGGATCATCGCTGAGCCCATTCTATTTTACAATGGTAATGGACTGGTTGATGGACAAGAGTATAGAGTCCCCATGGACTATCATGCCTACTGATGACATTGTGATTTGTAGCGAGTTTAGGGAGCATCTTGACAAGAACATGTAAAGGTGAAAATATGCTCTAGAGAGGAGAGAAATTAAAGTGAGCAGGACAAAGGCAAAATATGTGAATGTGAATGAAAAGGATGGCAGTGGAATGGTTAGGATGCAGGGAGAAGAGGTGATAAAGGTGGAGGAGTTCAAAAACAACAGAGTAATGGAGAATGTAGAACAGAGGCGAAGTATAGAGTGTAGACAGGCTGGAATGGGTGAAGAGTGGCATAAGTGATCTGTGACAAGCAGGTACCACCCAGAGTGAAAGGAAAGGTTTACAGGACAGTAGCGAGACCAGCTATAGGGGTTGGAGACAGTTGTGTTGATGAAAAGTCAGGTGGCAGAGCTGGAGATGGCAGAGATAAACATGCTGAGATTTGCATCTGTAGTGACAAGGATGGACAAGATTATAAACGAGTATATTACATTTATGGCATTTAGCACACTAAAGTGACTTCCATGTGCTAATTACAGGGACAGTCCCCCTGGAGCAACTCAGGGTTAAGGGTCTTACTCAGGGACCCAGTGGTGGTAGTGCTAGAGGTGGGATTTGAACCTGGGATCTCTTGAGCCATAGGTCCATAGGCAAGCACCCTACCACTAGACAACCACCACCATTTATTAGAAAGACAAGTTAGAGAAGCAAGATTGCATTCATCTGGACATGTACGGAAAAGAGATAAAGATTATATTGGGAGAAGGATGTTGAGGATGGAGCTACCCTGCAAAAGAAGAAGGGGAAGGCAAAAGAAGTGGTTTATAGAGAGGGATTAAGAGAGGACATTCAGGCAGTTGGTGAAAGAGGAAGATGCAGAGGACCGGTTTAAGAAAGGTAAGTTAAGAACGGGTGTAAAGGATCCAGCCAAATATGTTACAAATAACATATGCAATGATAATAGATTTTTGCTGCATAACAAACATTTATATCTCATTTTCAATACATTTTCATTTGTTTTTAAGTAAAGGATTTTTTTTTCACTTTACAAGAAAAAAGTTTTTTTGCATGTGAAACAAAAATGAGCATAGCAACAATTCTGTTGTATTTTGCAATAAAACAGGTGTTCAGTCATATTAAGGAAGCTCAACAACAGTAGCAGCCCATTTCTGTTTAGAAAATGCGTAGGAAATGGGAAGCCCATTCATAATAAAGTCTTCTTCAGAAGGGAATAGGGGAAGTGACACACATACACATACACACACATGCACATACACATGCACATGCACATGCACATACACACACGCACATTCAAACACACTTGCACGCACACACACACACACAAATCATTTTGCAGCATCAAAAAGCTGGCTGACCTGAGCGTTATTTTAACAACCATCTGCAAACATCTGCTGGAATGAAAATACCAGCTTGCTTTCATTTTCTGTGTGCCTGTGTGCCTGTATGTGTGTTTGTGTGTGTGTGCATATGTGTAAGGGAGGGTGAAACCCCTATCCTTCCTGCTTCCTGTGTGCTACTGTGTAGTGAGTGGTCTTCTGAAAGGTTGCTCTGTTTGTCCTCCTTGGGCCCCCATATGCCCCTACAGATTTTATGCATATTTATGAGCTCTGACTTTATTCAGACTCTGCTCTGTTAGGCCTTTGGATGTCAAGAGTCATTACTGTCATTTTGCTGTCTGATTCAATTGCAGTCAAAGTTACATATTTACTTGCTCAAATAGGTGCTTATTAAATTGCCTGCACATTTCCATTTTTTATCAGAAGCTTCTACTTTGCATACCTGACTTCTCAGTTCATTTTGATAACAAAAAAAGTAAGAAAGTTTTTTTTTATTTATAAAACAAGACCTGACATCATATTAAAGAACAATACAATTTCCACCTTTCTGCTACTGATAATGGTGTGGATTGAATGCTTAATCACTTTCCACAAATAAGCATCCTGGCAGGCTAGCTTTGGGGGATGCCATGTTGCAGATACTGTATGTTCATTATTGCATTACACTGACTGTGGTACTTTACCTGCTTTTATAAAACATATCTATACATAAATGTAACGTATCTATATATATTACATTCATTCTAGTATTACTAGAGTGAATGTAATTTCCCTTTAATGAACCCTTGCTGTAAGCTTTAAAGGCCTTTTTTCTTGTGGCTCACTTGCAGATCAAGATTATTAGACTCTTTGGGTGTTCTAGATTTAATATGTATATATATATATTTGAAAATTGAAAAATGTTCCATATGTTTTATGTGAAGCTCGCAAAAGACATTAACATAAATTGGTCTTGCAGTGTACATATTCATAGTAAAGAACTGATAGGTCCAAAAGACCTCAAGTGGTTTTGGTTGGTCCCAAAACATGATTGGTTGATTCCACTATAATATTATAATTATGCTGGTTTTTAATCTAATGTATAAGGCTTTCATTTCAGGATCTGCAATTCTTACTAACTAGCAAAGCCCAGTTGGCTTAATCTGTTTAGATATCATAAAGCTGCTTCAGGTCTGATAGTTGGAAGACAATCATAATATAAAAAAAAAAAAAAAAAAAAAAAATCTTAAAAAGTGGGCTTTCTTTCAATACACATTCTCTTAAACAAAACAGATTTTTTTTTTTTAACCTGAATCCTATGCTGCCTGAAAACTCATAACTGTTCACACATTTGCACTAAGGTATTAGATTGTCCTGTCCTGTATCTCATATTATCACACTATGTATTTTATAAACAGACACTGGAGAAAAAGAAATTCTCCATTTCAATCTTTTTAGTACACATTTGTGAGAAATGAGGCTTGATGCTTTGACCCAGCACATGTTCTTCATTATTACCAGATCCTATTGGCATATAAATCTTCTTATAGCAGCATAGCTGGATCTCATTCAGCATAATCCACAAACTCCTGAGGCAGTAAATGGAGCAGACATTTTGATCACAGACCGTTTCGGGTGTGATTTGCAGCAGAGTGACTGCTGCATCATAAATAATACTCATATAATTCTCACATGAACTTCCAAGCCCCCACCCCTCAGTGATATTTGACATGCCTGGACATATTCAACACCATATTATTCTTTATCCACCTGAAATAAGAATTTCAGACAATGAAATTTTACAAATGCAGATTACTAGGATCTGAGTGGTTCAGTCATGTGACCTGTCCTCACTGGCTCTCCTGGAGGTCTTGGGCACTGAGCAAGTCTGTTTGCTGATTAATTGCAACCTACCCTTAAGCTCACATCTGGAAGACAGAGAGGGAGTGATGCATGCCTGCTCCTAACCAAGCTGGGCTAGGTGAGCAGTGAAAACAAACTCTGTGCATACTGGAGGATGTGCCTGTATTTTTTCACTGCTGGATTTGTATTGGCTGTAACACTGTTCCTTTTTGGAGAAACTATTTTGCCATATTTAGTGTGGACAGTTCTTTTTATGGAAGGGTTTAATAAGGAATGCTAGTTGAAAAAAATTTATGAATGAAATGGATTGATGATTGGTATTTATTATGGATGGATATTTATTTTTTATTTATAGCTGCATCAATCTTGAGAACTGGCTGTTCACCTGCCTTACTTATCTTTCAATAGGTGTAATTGTTGCAAGATAGCCAGTGTTACTATAGAGATAGAGCACTGAAGATGCCAAGAAACAGTCACAAAACAGTCTACACTAATGGAAAAATTCTTTCAATTTGGCTGTGTTGGAAACATAATCTCACTATTACATTAAACTGCTTATTGATGAAATGATTTATGATTGCACTATTTTACTCCTACATATTTCTGAGCATGTTGCAGTCAAATTTACAATAATCCATCCATACATGTTTCAACTGGAATTATCTTAGAATTGTTGTATTGTTTTATTTAAATGTACAAGGACATTGTGAGATTATATGTGTATTGAGGTAAGGAACTTAGATTTATATTTTATCCAGAGACAAAGATCAAAGATCTTTTCTTGACTAAAATGAAAAACAGGCCTAGAAGATATCCCACAGTAATAGAAAATGCTGATTTCAAAATAGTACCAATATCTACTTATGAAATAAACACTACTAAACGTTAAATTACACCCAGTGGAAAATACTAAAACATGCCCCCAGGTCTCTTTTCCTTAGCACCACAAATCAAATCAGTACACACTTTCTTAACAGATGTGATGTTGTGTCTAATGAATGTGACCCAGATGCAGTGAATGTCCACCTCAGGCTCATCAGGAGCTCTGCCACTGTCCTTCAGTGTCATGACTGTGTATTTTAGACAACCTAATTGTGTGCTATAAGTGGAAAGTGAAAAAAACTCTTCTCCATTCTTCAGGAATGTGGCCTAGTGGTTAGGGAGCAGGTCTTATAATCAGAAGGTCGTAGTTATGAGCCCCAGACCAGTAGGTTACACTATGAGCAAGGAATTGCTCCCTGGGCTGTATACATGAAAATGAATAGATAAATTATTCTAACGGTTTATTAGGTGTTTAGTAATAATTTCAACTCAGTCTTATAAAACATGATCCATATGATTAAATAAAGCTCCAAGAGCCAAACTATAAATATAAGAGCAGGTAAGGTATTAATGGTAAGGTTCCATTAATGCAGTAGTTTTAAATAAAAAATAATTAAAAAATCAATACATGCTCTTTTATTTTTTCTTAAACAAAAACTGGGAATTCTGGTTGAGTTGGCAAGAAAGGAAGTTAGAAATAAACCACAACCAGTTCTCACAGAGGATAATAATGTTTTTTTTACACTTTTTTATGTTACTTCAAACGTTGCTGGATGTTTACAATTCATCACTCTCCTCATTTTCCAGCCCGTGTGTAGTAACATGGTGTTAATTCCGCCCACTTTCTATTAAATTATTCATGTTACTGTACTTCACTGGAAAATTGCTGAGCCATCAAGAGTCATCAAGTAAATGCTCCTTTATCAGACATGTAACTTTCAAATTTTTCCTACAGCCGTACAAATCTTCAACCAAACAGATGTAGTTTCTATGTACATTCATGCTAGTGCCTCAGTTTCTGTTAAAACAAACTGGTAGATTAATTCAAACACTATTTGTTCAGATCATCTTGGGAATCACTAATATGTTGTTAAAGTAAGCAAAAGCACTGAGCGTATGTTATTTTAGCATAAGCATGCCTAGTTGCCAGAAACCCCACTTCCTCTTTTGGTCTCATCATCCGATGAAGTGACGCTCGGCTTATAGTGAAACAATACTCTGGAGAAGGGCTGCTCACAGCAGGAGCAAAGCAGTCAGAAGCATTATGGAGGCCCAGCCTGAGTTTTAGACAGATTACGGAAGAGAACATAGTACATATGAATATGGGATTCTTTCTTACATTAATGGTTTTAGATAAGTAAACTAAATTTATTTCACATACACACCTTGAGGTAAACAAATATTGCTGTAACTTGCAAAGAGTTTTTCATTTTATCTGGCCCCTTTAAAGTCATACATTGGTCATGACTTAGCTCATTAGTTTTACAAAAATCAGACAGACACAATAAAAAAACCCAAAACATACACTGGACATAAAAGGTTATAAAAGTGTGTGATTTAAGGGGTAAAGGCTTTAATGTTGGGGAAAACATTACTAATTCTGCTTTTTAATCTGCTTAAATGTTTTTCTCAGTCAGTGTCTCACACTAAAATACCCAGTGTACATTGTGAAAATATGGCAATCCATGATTTGATTAACTGCTCAAATAGCAGTGACATAAACATTTTCTTTATCCTTGTTCCTTCAAAATTCTAAATGTATGATCATTAAAAGGTTTTCTTGTTTTTAAACTTGAGAAATCTTACTTAAAGACTGCTGCCACACTTGTCTGAAAGCGAGTAAGAGTGATAGATGTAACGATGATACAGTTGTATCTAGATCAAGACAAATATGGTAAAAATCATACTTAAAATGCAGACCTTTTTCTTAATTACAATTTGCCACATCAAATTATGTGGTGCTAAGACATTTTCAGTCTTTATATAATGTTTACTTCTCATGTGCTGCCTTCATTAAAGAGAGGTAATCATTGTTACTCCCATGCCTCATTATATTATCTATGACCATTTCCAGCTGGCCTCTCATTCCCTCCCCTCACTGATCTCACATTATTTATATGACAATTTCAGTGCTGTTTCCATGTAATATCACATACAACAAACAAACAAACAAAACTTTTACAAAGGGAAGGCCTCCACTCTGATTAATGATTTCCATTACAGAAGAAAAAGCACTTTCCTCTTGTTGTATTCCCTTTTTCAAATGACTCAAATATTTGCTCTTCCTGGGCCTCTTTTTTTTTTTCTCGAGTGTATTTTCTGCTGCGGTGGGCCTGCACAGAGATTTCTCAGACAGCAGTGTGTTTGGTTTAGCGGCGGGGGAGCTGAGGCCGGGACCAGGCGGCAGCCCTGAGCGCTCCAGGCCCGTTGGCAGGGCTCCCCATTAGGGCATGCTGGCTCAAGGATCACCAGACACTGTGTCCATTCAGGCTGGACAGAGCATAGGATAGAGTCAGGATTGTTTTCCCACCCTAGCGGCAATGCCAGGAATGTTGAGCTCTGGTTCCTCTCTGGGAAAAAAGGTATTCTGATCTCCCCGCTCTCCTCCAAACTGTCATTTCACTCCCCCACCTTTCATTTCTCTTCCCCTCCCCCCTCTCTCACTCCCATGAAGGAGAGAGTGTTGGCGTACGTTGAGGAGAAATAGGTGCATTATTGGGCCTGTTTCCTCTTTGGCTCCTAGCAGGAGTTTCCACTTTTCAAAATCCAATTTTTGTCCCCTCCACTTTCAAGGTTAGAAGATGCAGAAAAGCACTAAATTTATCCACTTTTTATGCTTGTATTTTGCAATTTTCGCAGATGACTAATCATAAAATAGACACCTGAGAGTTCCATGGTTATTATACACTAAAGGGGGCTCTCAGGGCCTTGTTTGCCCCCAGAAGTTGCTTATAATGCTGGAACTAAAACTCTGTCCATTGCCTTTATCTCATTCTCATTTAAAACAAATCATTTTATTAAAAGTCTAAAAATACGGTAGTGGTAATTAGTGGTAACCACTTTTTAAAACAAAAACATTTTTAAAACAATAACTTTTTTTTAAAGCAATTGTCGCTGTGTAGATAAAGTGAAGGACTCTGGGTAGAGTCCTTCAATTGATAAGGACTTTAGAAGTTGCACTATAGGCTTTTTAACTGCCACCACAATTAGGAATTGGCAAACAGTAGTTGTGACCAATATTGTGAAAAAAACAAGAGTGATAAATTCTGGACCAGGAGATCTAAACCTTGGAGAGATCAGATCCAACACACATTTTTAACAATATTCAGATGCTCATGAACACCTTTATTTCCTGGATTGATGTGTAAAATTAGGGTTGGAGCTAAACTCCACAGGACTGGATACTGATCTAGACCTTCTGAAGGTTCAAGGCATGTGATTGATTGTAAATGTGAGCCAATGTCCAGGGCAAATAAAGTAACTGAAACAATGCTACACAATACTATTCAATACTATATATCAGAAAAATAAGTAATGTAATCTATAGAGAGCTAATCAGTTTTGTCAGTGCTGTCATTAGTAGCTATTTCTAGCAATGCAATTCCAGATAAGCAGTGAAAAACAATAACTTAATTATAACTGTTAAGTTATGGACTGAATGAACAGAGAACTTAATTTGCATTAATACATCATTTATATCAAAATACATCCGATAAAGACATAGTTTTGTACTTTCGTTCTTATTAATTGCTGAAATTCCTGCACCTATAAAATACTTTTCTGTATATAGAAATGTCTATTGCAGTTTCAGTTCACCACATCCCAATTCAAGCTTTGGAAATGTCAAGTCTGCATAGTTAAAGAATTGCTACAAATACTATTTGGCCTATTTAGATCATTTTTATATTCCTCTCACTGTGTTTACTGTTCTTGACTTCCTAAAGCAAACAATCTCCAGCTGTTACACACATGAGAAGAAACAAACACAGAATAAGCTCTGTCTGGTCATCTGAGGACTGAGAAAAATTCCTAAATCCACACAGCTTTCAAAAAGATAGCCCTTTCTGAATGTGGCATAAAACTATAATTCACTTTTTATTCTCTATAAGCTAATAAGAATGCATAAGGGCACATAGAAGCACAGATGTTGTTCCTCACGCTCCCATAGCAGCCCTGGGGCTCTGCCAGACCGAGCTTGGCTAAATACATCATTTTCCAGTGATTAGCAGCATGAAATTCACGGAATTCCTGATACTGATATAATAAAAAAGATACAAATAATACAAATGCAACCGCAAAGAGGGGCATATTTTATATGTGTTTATTTATTTATTTATTTTTATTAGAACTGTAAAATAAAATGGCTAGAGGACAGGATGTTGGGAGTGCAGCATAAGAACAACTGTGATGTAATATTGTGCAATAATGTTTCCTAACTAAAGAAACTAAAGACATAGCCTTAAACCTTTGAAATTCATGTTTATGAACTAATAAAAGGCTTCTTGATGCAATCAAGAAGTTCTTCAAAGAGCACTTTCAGTTTCCACTTCTGTAATAGTCTTCAATCTTTGGATCCCAGGAAATCTGATCTGTGTAAAGTTAGGAGGCTCTAAAAGAAGAAAAAATATATCTAGATACATAGATCATAATAATAACTATCAACACCTCATAAAATTAAACATTTGGATCTTCTTTTGAGGTTTTGCTTGAAAAGAAATCAATCATTTTGTATGATATTGCTCAATGTGATCAGATGATGTCTTATCCAATGTTTCATTAAACTTCTCTTATGAAGTTAGCCATCAGGAAAAACTGTAAAAACATATAAAATAAGTTGTAAATTACTATAAAGGGAATAAAAACTGACATTGTTAAATAGTACTGGTGATAGTTCTTGACGGTCAGTGACGGCCTTGACCAATCTGGTATGAAAGTCTGTTTTGTTGTCTGCATATTTGATTTGGCAAAAGTTTTAGACCGGATGTCCTTCCTGACGTAACCCTCCCCATTTATCTGGGCTTGGGACCGGCACAAAGAAATATGCTGGCTTGTGCATCCCTACTGGATGGTTTCCAATGTTTATTTTCAAATTAAGGGTATTTATCAGAGTTTTGTTCTCTTTTTTGCAGTTACCACCCTTACTTTTCAGATAAGACAAGATGCTAGAACATCCCTATAAGTATTTGATTGCATTTAGCAAAAGAGTTTTAGTGAGGTCAGGCTAAATAGTCCTGTATCACAAATCCAATCCAACTCATGCCAAAGTACTGGATAGGGCTTTCACATTTCAGATAATACAGTCCTACTGCTCCATATCCCAAATGGGGATTTACTATTACAGAACCTTGCACTGGGCATGGATCAAGATTGGGAGGTTATCCTGAGGTACCCCTGAGCATAATATCATCCCCATATTGTGTGCCTGTGCGCTGCATATGGCTGCTCACTGCTCCACCTGGATTGACGTGTCCAATGCACTTTCATTTTTCATTGTGTTCACAATTAAATAAATTAAAATCATTGAAACAATTAAACTTTTCTAGTGCTGCCCATTCAATAGTTAAAAGCTTGGTACATCTTTAAAAGACATTAAAAGACAGATACATCTTTGTAAAAGCTTATCTTGTTTCTTACAAAAACTTACATGTGTACATTCAAATTTGCAACAGAAAAAAGGGCCATTGTCCAAACAGCTTTCTTTATCAAACACAAAAGTAAATCTGTAGACTCATAATACTGGTCTTCATCTTCCTCACTATATATACATTTTTAACCTATAAACCAATTTTGATAGGTGAAATAGACATGAAAAAGAAAAATAAAGAAACCCGGAAAAAGGATTATAATTATAATGAAGTCTTATCTGTAAAATTGTGTTTTATTTGTACCTAATTTCACCAAGATGTCTAAATCCCACAGAAAAGGAGTGTAGCGTGGAGAAGCTTTCATGCTCCCAATTTAAACCCTATGACTGGTGCAGTTCCCTTTTTTATGATGTTCCTTTGTACCATAATATCAAAGCAGGCTCTCTAGAACACTATCATTACATATGTGATCAAAACCAACATTTAACTCCACTGGATGAGGTGTCTGTGTGCCAGACAAAAAAAAAAAAGGAAGGAGAAAAAGAGATGTGTGTCTTGTGATGGAGAA
Organism: Hepsetus odoe; assembly: GCA_017165825.1. Classification (NCBI taxonomy): domain Eukaryota; kingdom Metazoa; phylum Chordata; class Actinopteri; order Characiformes; family Hepsetidae; genus Hepsetus; species Hepsetus odoe. The sequence continues at coordinate 23,595,059 of CM029368.1, forward strand.
AAAGAATATAGCTAAATCAGCACTGAAGCTTTCCCGTGGAGAGGGAAGACAACTGCTGATTACTGAGCTCTTCCATCAAAATAGAGCTTTGTTCTGCCTTGTGTGCTTGTTTGTGTGTGTGTGTGTGTGTGTGTGTGTGTGTGTGTGTGTGTGTGTGTGTGTGTGTGTGTGTGTGTGTGTGTGTGTCTGTCTGTTTCTTTAGTGAGCAGTTCCTCTAATCCCTGGTCTACATAAAAACACACAGTGAGGAAAATCAAAACATGGCAACCATGGCTAGAACTGAAAGTGCTATATACTTGTAATCATATTTTATTGGCAAGTGTAAAGTGTCTTAAACTGATTGCAAAAACGACAGTGACTATCCCTCATACTGAAAAAAAAAATCACTATGCCAAGTGATGATAAGATGATATATAAAGATGCAGTTACTCTTGTTTGTTTGCAAGTGCCTAATCTCAGTTAGGCATAACAGTCCATCTAGATTATTTAAATTCCTAATAGCCAATCAAAAGGCATTCATTAAATCATGTATGGCCAACAACATCTAGAGCCTTTGACATTTTAAGGTGTATCTCATCTGCCCCCAGCACCTTGTCTCTTAGGAGTTTTCTGACTTTCTGACTGCTCAGTGACCTCTGCAAGGGAGGTGGGAGATGACACCCCCATCCTTCTTCTGCTCTGCCTCCTCAATGGAGGGCATGTCTACTGGGTTTAGGAGTTCCTCAAAGGTTTCTTTCTACCATCCAACCACATCCTCTGTTGAGGTCAGAACCTCCCCTGCCCACAATAGCCCGGAAGAGGCCCTGCCTACCCCTCTTGAGTCACCTGACAGTTTACCCTAACCTCTTTGAAGTCACCTTAAAGTTCAATTCAATTCAATTCAATTTATTCTTGTATAGCGCCTTTTACAACAAAGTTGCCCCAAGGCACTTTACATTGATAACAGGTTACAGTAATAGATGTTTAAGCCGGACGACTACGGAGGAGAGGAACCAAAAACTCCACTATGTGGAGAAAAAAACCTCTGAGGGTCCAAGGTCAACCGGCTACCCAACCCCCTTGGGTATACTAACAGTACAGCGTTAGTTTGGTTTTAAACTCCAGGATCAGTGAGGAGTCCCAAGTTGCTTCCAGGTACCAATGAGCCGCCAGGGTCCCTTGGCGCATCAGATGCATCACACAGACCAGATGGTAGCTCGGCATTGGACTCAGGTGATGACCACAATGGGCCCCCCCGGACATGTGGGGAGAGAAATGGAATGAGGGGGTCAGTAATGAGCAGGATCCAGTAGTGACAGACACAGAAATGAAACAGTGCGATGGCATGTACAGCAGCACCAGCGACATTACTAGTGGTGCACTATGGTGATTGGTGCGGGTAAGCTAAACTAAAGAAGTAAGTCTTCAGCCGTGATTTAAAGACCGAGACTGAATCGGCATCCCGTACAGAAGCAGGCAAGCTGTTCCACAATCTAGGGGCCCTGTAACAGAAGGCTCGTGCTCCTATACATTTATTTATGCGAGGGACAATTAGGAGATCTTTATTCTGGGATCTAAGTGGGCGGTTAGGTGTATAGGTATTAAGCAGTTCGGTTAGGTATATTGGGGCAAGACCTTTAAGTGCCTTGTAGGTTAAGAGGAGGACCTTGAAGTCAGCCCTGTACCTAACAGGAAGCCAGTGAAGCGAGGAGAGTATGGGAGTTATATGGTCGTACTTCCTGCTCCTGCTAACAATCCTAGCGGCTGTGTTCTGAATGCGCTGTAGGGTGCTTAATGTGCCCTGAGGGCTTCCAGAAAGTAGGGCATTACAGTAATCTAATCTACTGTATACAAATGCATGTACTACTTTCGCCGTGTCTTCCATTGACAGAAAGCGCCGTAGTTTGGCAATGTTCCGAAGGTGCAGGAAGCATGTCTTCGCAACTGCATTAACATGAGGATTAAATGAAAGATTTGAATCGAAAATAACACCAAGATTACGTGCCAGAGTACTAAGTGAAAACTTCAACCCTGCATCCCGGATATGCGAAATGAAGTTGGCCCTGTCTACATCAGTACTACAAAACAAGAGCAGCTCAGTTTTTTCGGGGTTTAGTGAGAGGAAGTTGTTATTCATCCAATCCCTAATATCACTGAGGCAGCTAATTAAAGTGCCGGTTGATGCTTTATCACATGATTTAAACGATAAGTATAGCTGAGTGTCATCAGCGTAAGAGTGGTAACTAACATTATGCTTCCGTATAATAGTGCTTAGTGGGAGCATGTAGAGGGAGAAGAGCACTGGGCCCAAAACCGACCCTTGTGGGACTCCATAGTTAACTAGTGACATAGGTGAGGGGGTGCCATAATCATCCATTTGGATGAAGTAGTAACGGTTTGTGAGATAGGAGTTGAACCATTTAAGGGCTGTTCCGGTAATGCCGACAGTGGAGTGAAGCCTATTTACTAAAATGGAGTGATCTACCGTGTCGAATGCAGCACTAAGATCTAACAGAACAAGAACAGTAATGTTTCCTGCATCACTCGAGACCATTATATCATTCACCACTCTAGTTAGAGCAGTTTCTGTGCTATGGCCAAGCCGGAAACCTGATTGGAATTTATCTAAGAGGTTATGCGTGTCTAGATATGACTGCAGTTGTCTCGCAACTAGTTTTTCTAGAATCTTAGAGAGAAACGGGACATTAGAGATAGGTCTATAATTACTTGGTGAGTGAGGGTCCAAGTTAGGTTTTTTAAGCTGTGGTCTAACCACTGCTGTTTTAAACTGATTGGGGACTACACCTGAGGTCAAGGATGCGTTCATGATATCAAGTATAGGTGTTGATAGTATTCCTAAGGATTCCTTCAGGAGCTTGGTTGGAATGGGATCTAGCCGACAGGTCGTGGAGTTTGCTTTGGCTATAACAGAAATTAGCTCAGAGTTATTGATGAGATTAAAATCACGAAAATATTGTGAGCACTGTTCAGCTAATGGATTAATTTGAGGGCTAATAGGGCACATTTGGAGCCTAATGTTGTTAATTTTATCATTAAAAAACTTAAGAAACCTCTCGTTAGTAATACTACATGCTGGCCTTTTATCAGTTTTGTCTGTTAGCTGAGCGAGTGTCTGAAATAAATAGCGGGGGTTATGCTTGTTGTTTTCAATAAGCTTTGAATAGTACTTAGTGCGAGCACTATATAGAGCTTTCTTATATTGTTTTAGTTTAGCAGACCATAGAGCCTGAGAGGCTTGGAGACCTGTTGTCTTCCATCTGCGTTCTAGCTTACGGCACTCCCGCTTAGCAGCCCGTGTGTGATCATTGAACCAGGGAGAGTGCCTGATAGTTCTAACCTTCTTTGTCTTAATTGGGGCGACCTGATCAAGGATCTGCCCAACTACTGTATTGTACATGTCGGTGATGTCATTAACAGTTTTGTTACAGGTGAAATCTTTCTCTGTTACAGCCTCCATAAACTGAACACATTTAGCCCTGTTTAGGTGTCGTGTTGTACTAGTCCGTTCACTGAGGTACGGTGGAGACATATTAATCTCAAACGTGATTAAAGAATGGTCGGAAAAAAGTTTATTTAAGGAGTGGACCAGTACAGTATCAATGTCAAGTCCATACGAGATAATTAGATCTAACGTGTGTCCTTGTACATGGGTAGGTCTTGATATATGCTGGGTGCAACCGACAGAATCGAGGAGCGTTACGAAGCTTTTGGCACCTGCATCCGTCTCTGTATCAACATGTATGTTAAAGTCACCTAACATCACGAATCTAGTAAACCTAACAACCAAGTCAGAGAGCAGATTGCCAAATTCATTGATAAATGCAGCATATGGTCCTGGAGGTCTATAAACTAATAGGATATGGACCGCTAAATCAGACCTGATGCTCAGCAGCATCACTTCAAATGTGTGGAAGCTCTCAGTAGTTTTTGAATCAACCTTAAATGATTCATCAAAAATTGCAGCCAGGCCTCCACCACGTCCTACTGAGCGTGATTTATGCAGGTATGAGAACCCATCCGGGGAGGCTTCCACTAAGGGGATGGTGTCAGTGGGTCTAAGCCAAGTTTCAGTCAGTAGACAGATATCTGACTTTGTGTCGAGTACCATCTCATTAATAAGCACTGCCTTGTTTCCTAAGGAGCGAACATTCAGCAGTGAACATTTGATTTTAGTCGGACGCTGTGTTTTATTTGTTTTTATGATTGGTACTGGGAGCAGGTTACCAGCGCAGGAGCCCCTAGATTGGCATCTATGCTGCTTCCTTATCGTACTAAGAATAGATATTCTCTGGTAATGATGAGAGGAGCCTGGTTCTAAGCTAATGTGTGACATAGGGGATGCCGTGTTATAAGGAACCTGGGTTTCTGCCAAGAGTGTACTGGTAGTGGGATAATAGCCAGCGTGTGATTTAAGATCTAAGATCACAGGACTGCGACCTGGGTGGTGCTCTAAAGAGTCACTGTGGCAATTTTGCTGCCATATTTTGGGAAAGCATGTATGATCCTCTCCAGTTAGGATGAAGACCGTCCCTTTTATAAAGGCCAGGCCGTTCCCAAAAGAGGTCCCAATTATTTACGAAGGCGATAATTTTAGATGCACACCAAGTCTCTAGCCAGCGGTTGAAAGAGAGCAGCCTACTGTAGGTTACATCTCCTCTAAAGAGAATTGGCAAGGGACCAGACACAATTAAGTTCTGAAAGTCATCCTCCATGGTCTCCCCAACCCATCTCATACAGAGATTTTTGCTTTTCTGACTTCCCTTTTCGCCTGCTCATACTTTTCAGTAAATTCCAATAATTCCTTGAGCTGACTAAGCTTGCCTCTCTCCCCCACTGGGTCTTTTGGTTGCCACCATGACAGGCCTCAACAGTCGTTACAGCTGTAGCTTAAGTTGCTTTGGCAAAAGTGTTCTCCCACACCCCTGTTCTGGGTGTTACTGTATGTATTAAAACTTGCCTGAGACCTTTCTGATTTGGATGATCCTACCACGAGCGATTGCACAGCTCTTAGGTTCACAGGGCACAAAGGGGTGTGATTTGAAGAGGGAGGAATTTGACCTAATGAGAAGTCATGTTTAGTGCCCAAACATCCACCTTACATGCATATCTCAGAAACTGCAGCACTGCACTCAGAGGAAACTCATTCACACATGGAGAAAACATGCAGATAATGAAGAATAAAGACTCAGCTGGGAATCATACCCAGAACATTCTTACTTTTTTATTTTCTTAAAAAGGGAGTCCTATTGAGACAATTCTGTTCCACACTGTTCATGCTATCCATTCCAGCAGGCAATTTGCACCTGAGCCTATAGTGTCTGGTAATTAATAACAATTCAAAAAACAGAATAACACACAATCTCTGTCCAGTTTACTTTCATGTAATGTTTCATGCAGTGTAGGGTCCTAAACCAACAATCAGATTTTCATATTACTAGTGGATTAATAGTGGATTAGGACTAGTGGAATAAGTAGATTAAGAGAACTCATTTTAGATTAAACAACTTGGATCACACTGTACTTGGCCATTTATTATTGAAGAAAAATCCAACATTAAATATCGATAGATGGAAAAAGTATGTGAGCATGACCTGTGTGTTTAGGGTCACTGGTTTGCTGCACGAACCACTTTCTCTTGAGTCAGATGTCCAGACATTTTCCTTTAGAGTTTACTTATATAATTCATCATGCATTGTTTCATCAATGATTCCAAGCTGTCCTGGCAACAAAACAGATGCAAAACAATGATCCTACCACCATATTTCACAGATGAGGATATGGTATTTTTTTTGTTGGAATTCAAGGTTTTCCTTTAATGCTTTAAATGCTTCTCATTTAAACTTACATTTTTTTTTTTATTAATCTCATTCACCCACAGCATAATATCACTTTTGATTTGATAGACAGTAGTATTCTTTTTGGAGAGCTTTCTCATTTCAACTCTGCTATGGGTATCACTGTTGTTCAGTTTTGTCTTTATGGTAGAATCATGAACATTTACATTAGTCAGTGGACAAGAGGCCTTAAGTTACATAGAAGTTATATTTTTAAATATTTACATTTGTGGCATTTAGCAGACGCTCTTATCCAGAGCGACTTCCATGTCCTAATTACAGGGACAGTCCCCCTGGAGCAACTCAGGGTTAAGGGTCTTGCTCAGGTCCCCAGTGGTGGTAGTGCTAGAGGTGGGATTCAAACCTGGGACTTCGTGACCAATAGGTCCAGAGGCAAGTACCCTACCACTAGACCACTGCCACCAAGGCCTTCCTTGCAAACTCATTTGCTTTTATGAAATTTGTTTGTCAAACACTTCACAAGGGTAACAATGGTCTTGAATTTTTTTGTAAACAATATACCTTTCTGAGTCAAAGAAAACTAAACTCTTTCAGTAGATGAGCATCAACACTGCTGCATACACTGACTTTGTTCCATTATACACTTGTACAAATGTGCTGTGAGATTATACTTTAAAGAATCGCATCTGATCTTTCTGATTGAAAATCAATGGCCAGTTAACTGCTAATGACATAGGTTAACCTTCTTTTGCCACATTTTGGATTTTCTTCAATAAATTAATTCCCAAGTGTAATTTATTGGTCTAATTTGTTTAACTGGTTTTTAGCATGTACATGCTCCCTGGAGTAAGCAGAGGAGATCAAGCCATTGGACCCAGTTCATCTAGGAAAAAACTTTTCCACATCTGCAAACCTAGCCTGTGCCAGGGGAGAAACAATTAGGTGCATCCCAGTAACAAGGCAGAAGGGCACAGGGCTCCAACAACTCTGGATATGGTGAGCTTTGTGTCACCATTGGCAGTGGCATCTAATCACAAGAGGCCATACCCAAATTTTCAGCCAAATGATCACTGACATGTTGAGGGGTCAGGCCAGACTGTCTCTAATACCCAGCAATAGGTTGGGAACACAAAGAGGAGGACTCATTATGAGCTGGTGGGAAAAAAATGGCACCTCTCTAAAGCCACAAACACAAACAAATAAAAAAAATTTGACCAGAATATCCTCAGTATTTCATTAATATTACATTAATAAATTTGTGGAGATTTTAGTAAGATGGACAAAGTAACCAAAAGCAGTAATTTGAAAATGAAAAAAAGACATCTTCACAGTTTCCATTTCTTCCAGTATTCTGCATCTTCCTCTTTCACTCTGGGTGCATATCCTCTCTCACCACATCCATAAACCTTCTCTTTGGTTTTCCTCTTCTCCACTTTCCTGGAAGCTCCATCCTTAACATCCATCTCCTAATATAATTCTTATCTCTCCTATAAACATGTCAAAACGAGTGTTATCTTGCTTATCTTATTTTGCCTTCAAATCTTCCCTCTAATATGTTCAGTTTTAATCCAATCTATCCAATAATTATTAGTACAAAAAATGGACACTATTCAATAGTTGTGACTGATTCTGCCAAGGGAAAATGGCAATGGGCTTATATAAAAACATCTGGTGTATAGCTCATATTTCCTTTAGATCTATATTATGTTATTAATGTGACAAGCAATTCCTAAATTTGAAGAGCAGATTATGTACATCTTTTTTTTTTAAGATTTTAAGATTTGTACTTGTTAGTGGCATAAATCTCTAAGGTGACAATAGGTTGTTTGGAAACGATTAAATGCCTTGTTTATATATTCACAGATTAATGGCCAGTTTGGAGCTGCAGTCTTGGAAGTATTGGAATTTCTTGCTAACTTAAATGTTTTAAACCTAATGATGATTGCATTTTACCTAAGCGGAAATATATGATTATGGCTGCTAAGAAAATGCTACCATTGAGCTGGCAACCTAATGTCAGTGGCACCCCACTATGTGTGTTGATGTGTTGCACTGCTGCATGTCTATATGCAAGAGTCAGTGGTAAGAATACAAAGTGTCATAACATTAGTGTCCTGGTAGGGGAACCTACCAGTGCCAGTGGCAATACCATTTTGGTGTAGTTCCCAACCAACTTGCAGTTTAGAGCATTTCTATAACCTCTTTTTTAAAAAATAAGATTCCAACACCCGAGAGCCTTTGTAGATTCATTAGTTTGAAAAGTTCCATGGTTCATGGTACATAGGTTCATGTTTTTGAAAATTATGCATCTTATTCCCAGTTTACTCCCATTGAGCATTGAAAGGTAGAGAGCACAAGAGAATAAATGGGACGTTTAAGGTGGCTATTTAGAGCACAAGAGAATAAGTGGAATGTTTAAGGTGGCTATTGAGACTCTGGGCAGCAGTGGCAAAATCAGAGTAAAGGGAAAAAAACATCTTGGTCTTCCTCATTTTCATGGATTTTGGAGGAAAAAAGCCTTGCTTTTTATAGCACACTGGCTGGGTGGGGTCACTGAGTCCGTGTGGCTGACAGAATTCAGCTGTGTGGGAGTGTGGCTTCTATCCAGTCCAGAAAGAAAGAAAGAAAGAAAGAAAGAAAGAAAGAGAGATGGCAAGGAAGGACACAGGAATAGAAAGAGAAAGGAAAAGACGCACTTGACAGACATGAACACCAACCAAAGAAAGACCATTGTTTTAAAGTTAACTTCAAACCAAACTCTTTGTATTTCAGCTTTATCTCAATTTGAAAGCCAGTTTGTCACCATGGTATGACATGGTATCCCTGGTTGCTTCTGCTGGCTAGTTAGCATTAAGTTATGTGAATCTAGAGCCTGCAATGTAATGATCACAAAGTTGGCTTAAATTTGTATAGTGCTTAAAAAAATCACTGTTTCATTTTTTAAAACTGAAAAGGCAGAACCATGCCTTTGTGGCACATGAAATTAAGAGCACTTTCATGAATACCAATGAATCTTTTTCTTTTGTGAAGCCTAATTATGGTAGATTTGGACATTACAATGTGAAACCAACTGAACCAAATTAAATATATGCATTTACTTATGCTGAACTTTTATGCCTGATGCTGCAATCCCTGCATTGATCTGCATCATCTGAACACAAACCGTGCTCTGGCTCAAGGCCATGCCCTCCAGCCCAGGTTACACAGCTGGATTTCTTAACATGGCTTAATAGCAACATTCCTGATACCTTTCAGCTAAACCTGCTGAGCCAATAGTGCCTCAATGAATGAAGATAAGACTTGTGGTAGTTGAGTGTGTGTTTACATTAATGATGCAAGGTACTGTGGCACTGTCATGGTTTTTCAAACACTGTTCTTTACCAGAGGAGTTTATTATTTACAGTAGTTGGTAGCTGTTAACATACCTCCTAGCTCAAATAAAAACAAGAATGAAGCACTCTGAACTGTTCTTTACTGTCAGCAAATAATAAACATGCCACCCAGATGGATTTCTTGTTTTTGCTGGTCAGTATTTCCAAAAATACACCAGCACATTGATTTTCCAACCGTGGGAAACAATGCACTAACTATGTTTACAAAAACTACAAAAGGGCACACAGAGTTGCCCTCTTCCATCACCTGTCCCAGGACTGCGATGACACCACTAACTGGTTAAAACATTTTAAAACAAGTAGCCATGTCTAACCAACAAGCTGGGATCCATGACTTGTCATCAAGTCTAAAGTTAGGAATGAAAAAAATCACATATTAAAAAATGTGTAACAATTATTGGTACCCCTAGAAATATTTAGTCATTCTAACACATGGAGATATTGGATACACAAATTAAATGTGAAAAATAAGATTTGCATATTAGCCATATTCAAATTATTCTTTTCATTATTAGGGAAAAGCCAAATGCCTTAAAAAATGTTGAAATCCTCTTTAAAAACAGTACAAAAAGTGTTTTTTAAAAAAAGCTGCAGTGACCTCATTCATAGCTTTATATTATAGAGGCAACAGTTTCCCCAAAAGTGTCCAAAAATGAAATTTGACTTTACCCTTCCTACAAAGTAATGAAAGGCATGCCATATGAAAGCTAACTGCAAGCATAGTGAATAGAAACTTTTGCAACTTTGAATGGAAAATCATCAAGTATGTTGTTAAAAATAGGTTACAGTTACCAGTAATGGGAATATGTGTTTTTTTTTTCTTCTTCTTAAAATATGTAAGGGACAAGAGTGTATATGTTTTCTTCGTACAGTTTGTCCAGATGCTGTGTTCTGTGTTTCTTCTATGTGTATGTGGTATGCATTTCAGACCACCCACATAGACTGATGAGCGTGCAAAGTGAGGTGAGTAGACTAAACGGCAGGCCTTGCGCCTGTCACAGCAGACTGCTCAAACAGACACAACACACTGTAAACTTTCCCTGGCCACTGGAATGACATCTACTGCTATTAAAGGCAAGAATACTCTACATTGTTGTATATTTTATGCATTTTTTTTATTATATATCTTCCTGTTCACTTATGATTTTTCATGTGGCTTTAAACACTCAAACAGTAATTTATTTTTTACCTAACTATTATCCAAGATGTCTTTACCCCTTCTTATTTCATTCACCGCTGTTTTTATGGGCTGAACTGTATTGTGACTTTTTGAACTAGTGCTTCTAAATGAAACATTTTCAGGAAAAAAAATGGGGAAATTCAGGTTTAATTCATTATTTTTGTGCAAAATAACATCTGCTGCAAAACAAACAAACAAAAGTTCAGAGAAATAACTCCAAATGCTGTATCATTTTAGACCACTGACTTAGAGCACACTTTAGAAACTTTCTCATACTCTTTAATTTATTTATTTTTCCACCTTTCCACCAGCAGATATACTTTTTTGTCATCCATTTAATAAAAAGGACAATTCCCTTTTGGTATACTGCTCAAAGAAAACACTTAACGTTGATATTTTAATCAGAGGATTGATTCTCCAAAAAGGAAGAATAATTCAGTATCTTTGGCCTTCAGTCAATTGGCTTAAGGATCAGGACTTAATATGTGCGTTATTTTCTCCTTCACGTCATCTTGGAAGGACAGAGTCATTGTAAGAGCTGACATGGAGACAGATTGGGTGATTGATATGTGGTTATCTTATCTTATCTAACTGCTTACAATCCTCTAACACTGAGCTATTAGAGTGGACAGTTTGGCAGAGTGGTCTAGTAGTTATATGTTTAGCTGAAAGGAAATGTCAGTTTAGGCAAAAAAAAAACAACATTTTTTATATCTGTGCTTGCCTTATTCTACTACTTAATATGCTGTAAAAATTATGTATTCAAGTGATTTTGCTTAAATGTCACTCTTACCATCTATAAAGTAGTTGAGCTGAAAGACTCATTTTCTATCAGAAACAAATCTCAAGCTACAGAAAAAGTCAATCAACGTCAGAGGGTCACTTCACACCTTATTGCTGCAGTGGCACTGTGAGGTGAACTAGTCTGAGTGGATATTGACAAAAACAGAAGTCATTCCCTGATCTTGGATCTAGTGTTTCCAACTCCACCCATCTTTTGCTCTTTTCCCTCAGATTCTCAGGCTTCTCTTTGCCTTTTTTGTGAGACTATTGTTCACCAAATGCAGCTGAGTACAATAACAGCTGTGCCAAACATGCTGAAGTTACAAAACAAAAAATTTAGCCCTGGGGTGCTTTCATCTACTATTAAAATCCAAGGGTAGATAAAACACGATTGCATTGGTCTGCCAGGCTGCATAGACTAAAGTTAGTAAGGAAAGCTTATTAACTTAATATTTGCTGATTATACATATAGTGTGTGAATGAAGTTTTGGAGGAGTTCAAAGAACACCTCCACTTTTGAAACAAAAATTATGTTCTTGTTTAAAGTGTTTTCTGCTGTCAATGATGTCACTCTGGTTCTGGTAACAATCATAGCAACAACAGCTTTAGAAGATTTTGGAAAAAACTGTTAATTCAAAACAAGCTGTACTTGCAGCTTACTTTGCGTGTAAAGATGATCTGTCCTGGAGAGCAAATGGAATGTATTGAAATTTTAATGGGGTTTAAAGACTACTATGAACTCATTTTAAAAAAGTGAGAAAAATGGAATTTTCCAGAATATGAACCCCTTAAATAAGTTGTATAGGCAGGTTTTGGAAGTAGTGCAAAGGCTTTATAATGTGACTAAGTGTTGCCATTCAAAGGTTTGCCAGCTACTTTTTAAAGCCACACTCTAATCACACCTTGGTGTAATCAAGTGTCAATTGTTTTATAGTGAGAGGATGGTCTTGGCTCCACAGTCCAGATATCAACATGGCAGAGTGAACAGGGCAGAGGTACTTTGTTTATGAACAGACTGTTCAACTGGAAAGGGACAACGTGTGTCTCGAAGCGAGTGGAATTTCGATGCCGGCAGTCAGAATTACATGTTTTGTTAAGGTTCAATTTACTGCTGCAGCTCAAAGAAAAGATGGACTTCCCCAGGGGAGCTTAATGAGGTGAATACTAAGGTATTCAATTTCTAATTTTTTCCCTATAAACAATGTAGACTATTGGGCTGTTTAGGGAAGATTTTCTTCTCTGCACCTTTTGTCAACTAAAAAGTAGCATGAGTGGTGAAAGTGAAGTGAAATGAAGTAAAGTGAAGTGAAAGTAACTACTTGTCATTGTCAACTGAGCAAATGTGAATCAAAAACATTTTTTGTCTCTGCATATTACCCATACAGACACCATGCAGCAGGGAGCAGATCATGAGGCCTTGTCCTTAACACTTGTGATGGAAAATTTGTGAACTCTTGAATTTTTGATACTTATTTTGATACTTTATGAATATGATCTTACACACCTAAAAGTAGATAAAGGAATCCCGTTAAACATATGAGATTAAAATATTTTGTCTTTAACTTGAGAAAATGTATCCAACATTACAGAATGAGTTAAAAATAAATTAAACTAATATTCAAATAATCTGAAGGTGAAATTAGAGTTTGATGTTTTCAATGAATGAAAACTATTGATTTATTTAAAAAACAAAGATCTGTGAAAGTATATATACAAAACATGTTTGTGTAAGTGTAACATGTCATGAAAAAAAGTATGAGGACCACAGAAAAGCATTATTGAATGTCAATAATTACATGCTAAAGAGTTTTCAATCCATAGTCAGTAAGACTGTGAACAAATGGGGGAAATTCAATGCTCTTGTTATCCTCCCAAAAATGATCAATCAGCATGATCACTCCAAGAGCAGAGCATGTAATAATCTACAGGTGTTTCTCCCATTGCCTGCTATTAAAGTTGATGAGCCCACCAACAGGAGAACACTGAACAAAAATGGTGTGTATGGCAAGGGGAAGTTTGTTACTCTACAAAAAGAACATTACTGCCATTCTACAGTTTGCCAAAGATCATCCCAGAAGGCTATTGGAAAAATGTTGTGGATGAATAAGACCAAACCAGAGCTTTTTGTTTTAAACAAAATTCTTTGTGTATGGAGAAAGGAAAACATTGCATTCCATTATAAGAACCTTGTGAAATGTGGTGGTACTATCATGGTTTGGGCCTGTTTTGTTGCATCTGAACAAAGATGTCTTGTCATCTTATATAGAACAATTCATTCTGAATTACACCAGCATAAGGAAAATAAAGAAAAAATCTGACAACTGTCCATGAACTGAACCAAGAGAAAAAATGCTAAAATCATCTAATCATCACAATTTCTTTTCAGAATTGCTCAGATCCCTGGTTGCACACATGGTAATGTGAGTAACGTAGCGCAAGAATTTACTCTGCTAATATCTAATATCTGGACAGATGCTCTTGTAACAAGATGATTAATGTTATTTGCATCACTTGTAAATGGTTTTAATATTGTGGCTTATCAGTAAATATATCTGAATATTTATTCACCAAACACATTATATTCTATTACAATCTTAAACAGCATAATGCAAAATACAATTAGTTATTTTTCATACATGGATTCATTTATGTATATAGAATCAAAGTCGATGTGATAGATGAGACAGAGCACAAAAATACCTGGACTGCAAATGGAAACCCTTTGACATTATGTATCTCAAGTGTAATGGATTGGGCTGAGGAAGAAATCTTTCTGTTCCTGGTACATCTAAACCTTCTTACCAACTCCAACCAACTACCAACTCCAAAATAATGGGGGTCACGGTGGTCATAGATAGATGAGGTTGAATAATTGTGCAGAAATAACACAATAACACAATAACACAAAAAAATGGTCTACAGCATGTAACTGTAAATCTGTTAGTGTATCTAGTATATCTAGTTGGTGTTTCTGATAAAATGGCCTACATGTGTAGGTATTTACTTTATTAGGTAGGTGTGCCTTATAAACTGCCACCTCTGCATTCAGTATGTGTAGTCTGGCACTGTAATGACCAAACAGAAACTTTAAGTGCTTTAGTACTTTACTCACTCCGCCACGTGTGCAAGCAGTCCCCTAATTGGCTCATATATTTTTCTTAGTGATGAAGGGGAAAAGGAGCTTGCAAATTAGAATGCAACAATTCTCTTTTTGAGAAGCCCCAGGCACAGCATACACCGCAGTTGAAACAGAAATAATCCTAGTGGTAAGACTCATCTCTGTATCTGTTTCTGTTGGATTAGTTAATGTCTTGAAAAGCACATTTGGTGTTATTGGCAGGCAATTCCAAATATCTTTGAAGCTGAACTAGTTCAAGGTAATGGAACAAATACTTACAGTAACATCATGTAGAAGAAAGTGGTGGACAGAACACTGATAGATTGATTAATGACTAAGATCCTGGCTCATTAGTATTTGTCTATATTAATGGCCTGAGGAAAACCTAGGGCCACATCAAATGTTAAAAACATTTCTCTTCATATAGAAGTTCAGTTCATTGATATTGTTGCGGTTAACCAAGTTGGGATATTCAGACTTTCTGCAACGTGTGTATGTGCAAGTAAATCCTCCAGGAGAAAATCATAGTGATGGGATAAACTAATTTTCACTTTTTATCTTGCACTCTGGTGTAAACAACTTGACCCAAAGTCAATGAATGTTTTTTTCAAACGCCACAGAATCCACTGAATTACAAGATTGTAAAAAGATTGAATATTACTATCATATATGGCATAAGCAAGCCAACACTGCCCTATATTTAATTGACAAAAGAGGGAGACAAGGCAGCTACTATCCTTAAGCAGTATTATATTAAAATACCAGCTACTCAAACTATAGCCTAAAACTGGCAAAACCTCTGAGTAGACAGGATTGTACATTGTGCAGGGTATTTTATGATGGCAGGCATCATCCCTTATTGACTGAAGAATCGAGTCATGATTATTCTGATTATCAAGTTTGTGTAATTCACCATGCCAGGGGTGTACAGCAGTTTAATAGTTCCTTTAATTAACTACACATAGGTGAAATCTTTTTGAGCAGGGAAATACTTAAACTGTAACGCTGAGTTGTGCGCTCAGTACTGCACTATTATTGTACATTACTTAATTTTTTCCCCCTGCTATTTTGGGATTATTGTGTTATTATCAGGAAAAACTAGAAAAATTAGATTCTGCTGTATATTTAACCTTTAACAGAAAGATGAAAACAGATGAAAGTGACAACCCTTGTCATTGCGAGGTCACAGCACAGCACACAGTGAACCACAACGAAATTGGACCTCTGCATTTAAGCCATGCAAACACCGTGCAGCAGTGGGCAGCTATTGAAAGCACCCGAGGAGCAGTGACAGGGACAGTACCTTGCTCAAGGGTACCTCAGGGCAACCTACTGGTGAGGGAATCGAACCCATAATCTTCCGATGCAGGGGCAACTCCCTAACCACTAGGCCACCGCTACCCCAAAAGCAGTGGACAGCTATTGAAAGTGCCCAGGGAGCAGTGACGGGGACGGAACCTTGCTCAAGGGTACCTCAGGGCAACCTACTGGTGAGGGAATTGAACCCACAAACATCCGATGCGGGGGTAACCCCCTAACCACTAGGCCACCGCTGCCCCGGTGTCTAAGTCACAAGTTAAGCACCATTGCATTGCCCTGGGTACATGGCTGTGTACAAAAATATACCACTGTTAAACTATTTTGCATTTTGCAAAAGTGTATTCCTGAGGCTGTTTCTACATGTCAGGTAGAATTGAACCAATTGTTGATATTAGTGGGAAAGACTGACATTTTCATGATTTTGTTAATGTTGGTCAAATCGGAGGATTTATAAAAAAAAGACTTGCTTTCATCTGCTTCTATTAAATGTGCAGTTCATGTATTGAATGGGCCTGTAGCTTTGCAAGTTAGAATTACCATGGTGACTGCTGAAGTCTGCAATTCATAGACATCACCTGTAACGCGCCGGTGCCAGCGAGGTCGCTGGGCACCTGTGTGCGAGCCCCGCCCCCCGCCACGTGACAGAATGCGGAGTAGGCGCCTTTGGGGAGGGGCATCTGTAACGCGCCGGTGCCAGCGAGGTCGCTGGGCACCTGTGTGCGAGCCCACGCCCCCCGCCACGTGACATCACCAGGTACTTTGGTGTTCTGCCAAGCCTCTATTGCAGCTCCTGCTTGTTCTGGGGTCTTGTCCCTTTCAGTTTCTTATATACCCAAGCCATACCAGTTCCCCCAACATGTTTAACAGATGAGATGTTATGCTTTGTATCTTGGGCAGTTCCTTTTCATCTCCACATTTTGCTCTTGCCATCACTCTGGTACGGTGCCGGTTAATCTTGATGTCATCTATCCATAACACCATTTTTCTAGAATTCTGTTCTGTTCATGGAGTCTTCTATGGATTGTAGTCTCTGACAAAGACACACTTGTCTCCTGAAGATTGTTCTTTAATCTGTTGGACAGGGATTTTTCTTAATCATAGTGAGTATTCTTCTGTCATTAGCAGTTTCTTGGCCTATCAGTGCCTTTGTGATTACAAAGCTCCCAAGGGCATTCTTTCTTCTTAATGATATTCCAGATAGTGGATTTTGATAATGCTAAGTAATGAATGATGTCTCTAATGGTTTAATTCTTGTTTTTCAGCCTCATAATAATTTCCTTGACTTTCATTGGCACAGCTTTTCTCCTCACCTTAAACAATGAGAACAAGAAGGACTATGTATATAAAGTGTTGTTACATGGTAAAATGAAATGTGCGCAAAAAACATTAAACTGGAAAAGTCTGGAATCTTTAATCATGTCTAAGTTGTTTTATTTTACAGTGAAGCAGTGGGTAAATCAAGAAAAACTGTGTCCACTAGAAAAAATGGCCACTATATATCATTTCTGTTCTCTGTGTAATATTGCTAGGGTGCTGGAGCTGGATGTATGCACATGTGAAATGTCTTATTAAAATGTGATTAAACTCTAAATAAAGATACATAAATTAATGCTCAAGATACAGGAAGAGACAAAGAGGCCTGACTGAGGTAAGTGCAACAAGGTCCTTGTAACGAATAAAGAACAAAGGGGCTTGGACAAAACCTGGGGCTTGGAGGGGTTACAGATAACACATAAATGATCAGTCAGGTCTTTTGAAAGGACATAAATGATTATTAATGGTACTATATGGAAATGGAAATTATAATAAAAGCAGGTTTAAACATCTATGTCACGACATAGCAGAGCTGAACTGAACAAATTTTCTCAGGACCAAGAACTTAAAACAGAAGGGACCTTTGAGAAATTGGATGAAAAAATGCTTTGATAAAAACAAATAAGCACTAATTTATGAGACTTTAAAGTCACAAGGAATTTGATAAAAATGATCTCAAATCTGTGAATGTAGTAATGCTTCTCTGAGTACTTCTAATCTCTGCTGAGGGTGACCCTAATACTGGGAACTAACATTCTCAAACCTGTTAGTTCTGGCACTGGTAAGGGTGAAGGATATAGAAAGCTGATTGCTGCTGCTGCTTCTGCCACTGACATCCACTGCTACAACAACACCTACATCCACTGCTTTTTATCTAAACCCTTTTTGTTCCATCCATAATCCTGTGTTGTCCAATAACATTACTTGAAAAATAAAAAAAAGAAAAGAAAGAAAACCATAAAGCAGAATACAATGGGTTACTTGACCTAAATCATGTTTAACCAAAATCTAAAAAGACTTAATTTTTTACAAATAAAGGCAGCTAATGTCTCTAACATGTCTCAAAGTAGAAAACTGAGCAAATATTCATATTAGGATATTTCCTTACTGTAAGGGTTTGCAATGAAACCCCATTAATATCTCTTCATCAGTATTGCCACCTACAGTTGAGGCCAAAATTATTAGCCCCCAGGAATTATGGAAAATTTTTCTAAACTTCTTCCCAATGTTTGCATTGATGAAACTTGATATAAGCAAACATTCACCCGTGCTATTTAGTAGCATTTGGTACATTTTGTAATATAAAATAAATTTTTAGGCTTCCTTCATATCAAATATAGCCCCATGTGAATGTTTGCTTTCAAAACACACCTACATTAATTAATCAATCAGCTTTGAAACCACACCTGTGCAGTCAGTTGGCTTCCTAACAACACTTGCAGTCAACTGGCTTCCTTCAGCATAACATTCATAACATTCAACATTCAATCAGCATAAAAAGACTCCAAGGAACAGGGTACTTGAACACATGAGAGGGTCTGTTACTCACCATGCCAAAGACAAAGGAAATCAGTCTGGAGCTCAGAAAGAAGATAGTTCTTATAGATAGAAGATAGCTCATGATAAGGGGAAAGGCTACACTGCCATTTCCAAGCAATTCACAGTGTCTAGAACTGCTGTACATTGCATCATTGCCAAGTACAAGCAGACACATTCTGTAAGAAACAAACCTGGCCATGGCCGTAAGCGCAAGATTTCAAGAACTCTGGAGAGGAAAATAGTCAGAGATGTCAGCAAGGAGCTCCGGACATCTGCCAAGATGATTGTTGCTAACCTGGCCTCTTCTGGAGCTGATGTTTCAAGGAACATAGTTGTGAGGACTCTTCATCGTGGTGGGCTTCAGGGCCATCATCCCAGAAGAACCCCTTTACTCAAAGAGCAGCATATCACAGCCTGCCTGAGGTTTGCCTGTGAACATTTGAAAGGTAAAGATGAGTTTTGGAAGTCTGCGCTTTGGTCTGATGAGACTAAACTGGAACTGTTTGGGCACATGGATGTTGCTTATGTTTGGCGAAGAAAGGGAGAGGCCTTCAACCCTAGGAAGACAGTTCCCACAGTTAAACATGGTGGTGGGAGCATCATGCTGTGGAGCTGTTTTGCAGCTTCAGGCAGAGGGAGCCTTGTTCGGGTTCATGGCATCATGAAAAAAGAAAATTATGTTGACATTTTGAGGGAGAATATGCAGAAATCTGCTCGTAGTCTAGGCTTAGGTCGTTGCTGGGTCTTCCAACAAGACAATGACCCAAAGCATACATTGAAATTAGTCCAACAGTTCCTCAAGGATACCAAAACCAAGATCCTGGAGTCGCCCGCACAGAGCCCAGACCTCAATCCTATTGAGAATCTGTGCAGGTGCTCAAAGTGAATGTCCATGCTCAGAAAGCATGCAATTTGGACCAGCTAAAACAATCTGCAATGGAAGAATGGGCCAAAATCCCTCAGGAGACCTGTGCCAACCTAGTAAAGAACTATAAGAGATTGTTGTCAGTTATGGCTCAGAAAGGGTACAAAATTGATTGTTAATGGCCAGGGGGCTAATAATTTTGGATGTCTCATTTTCTTGATTCAGTTCAGTGTATCAATAAAATATCCTCATTAAACTTAGTGGACATTGTTTTTTATAGTGTATTTGTTTCCAAAATAACAAACACTTGTTAATTGTAATTTTCATGGAGAAATCAACAGTGTTGTCTAATTTCATAAGGGTGGCTAATAATTTTGGCCTCGACTGTACATCTGGAATCATTGTAGTGCTGATACCAACAAAAAAGTTGCACTGTAGCCACACTGAGCACAGGTCTATCAGATCAAATAATGCAATAGAACTAATAGAACTAAATGTGTGCTAGTTTTATGACCAGTGTTTAAACTCTCCTTAAAGATATGCCCTCTGATTACAGCATAGCAATAATAGTTGCCACACCATAGCCTTGTAGATCTTGGTCAGTATGTACCTGGAAAACCAGTAAGATCTAGGAAAGTAGAGAATGTCATTGTCATAGTCCCCTCTGAGTTGAAACATACTCTGTATTTTGTAAAGTGGTTTGGTAAGCAGACAGGCTTTATAGTGAAGGGTGTTACAGTGTTGGTTAGGTTTATGTGAATACCAGCATTCTCATGATTTATGCAGTGTTGCTATTTTGCTTTTAGCCTGGGGCTGAAGCACTGGAAAAGCCAGGGTGATGACTGCACTGCTCTCAGGAATAGGCAGTAACCTGATTTTATGCCATTACAGGGCATGGAAATAGTATCTACCCAGTTTGCTTATTTTATGCAAAGCCTAACCTAAAAAAAAAGTTCTAACCTCTGCCATTATGAGAATGGAGGTTGAAAGAACAAATGTTATTTGATTCTTTAAATGTTCTAACCTGAAAGATCACACAATTGTTATGAAATCATGGCCATTTTGAACACAAACCAAATGTAACTTCTGCAGGTTCAATCTGTGCATAGCTCTGCCCATTTACTGCTCACTCAGGAGAATCACAGATTTAAAGGAATTGGGTAACAGGGTAGCTGCAGACAAAATCGAGACAAAAGAGACAATGAAAGCCCAGTGATGAAGAGATAGTGGTGTTAAACAGTGAAATTCTTTTCTACTAAAACATTTTACAGGGGTGTAATTCTACTCCAGCTAAAGAAAAGAGTCCATGCAACAATAATGTAGGCTCCAAGCGCAAATGCTGCCAATAACGAGGTCATACTTTGTGCCTTGCTTTCTCACACTTACCTTAGAATTTATACCCGATTTTCAGGGAACAACAAAATTTTATGAAAAATCAGCGGCCACTAGAAAATTAAGCTGCACTTCACCTAGCCACTATCCACATGTTTTTTTCGATGCAGCATATATGTCAATTATAGTTTTCCCACACTATATTAAACAATATATATGCAGCAAATATTAATGTTTAGATGGAAGCCTCTCCTCAGTGTAAAACAGCTCAAAGTTTGCAAAAAAAAAGATCCTGCAGGACTCAGACTGTGAGATGATTCTCTGGTCTGATGTCAGCAAGATTGAAAGAGATTGGCCTCAATTATAAATACTATAACCTGACTGAGCTTTAGAGGATTTGCAAAGAAAAATGGTAGAAAATCTCCCAGTCCAGGTGTGCAAAGCTTGTTGCCTCATTCCCAAAAAGACTCAATGCTGCAATTGCTGCCAAAGGTACTTCATCTTAATACTAAGTAAAGGGTTTGAATGCATATGGAAATGTGATATTTCAGTTATTTCTTTTTAATAGAATTACATAAATGGCTAAAATTCTATATCACTTTATCATTATGATTACTGAGTGTAGATTAATGTAAAAAAAAAAAAAAATTAACAATTGTAGCATCAGGCTGCAAAATAACAAAATTGAAAAAAGCAAAGGGGGTCTGAACCTTTCTGAAGCCACAGTATATGTCTGTTCACTACAGAGGATGTGCATAAACTGGCAATGTATACCATTTGCACAATTATTACGCAAGTGATTATTTTGACCATATCATTTTAAGCATATGTTTCAACTGCGAGCTGTATAAACTTGAATGCTAATTGGATTTCAGCATATCAGGTGATGTGTAATGAGAGAGGGTGTGGCCTAAGGAGATCAACATCCTATATCAAGGTGTGCATAATTATTAGGCAGCTTCTTTTCCTCAGAAAATATGGGCCAAAAAAAGAGATAGAACTGACTCTGAAAAGTAAAAAAATTTAGAAAGTCTTTCAGAGGAATGTGACACTCTTGAAATTGCTACGATATTGGGATGTGATCACAGAACCATTAAACTGTTTGTTGCAATAGTCAACAGGGTCGCAAGAAACATGTTTAGAAAAAATGACTGCCTCAGATTTGAGAAGAATCAAACATGAAGCTACCAGGAATCCATTATCCTCTGGTTCTGTCATTTTCTAAAATTGCAACCTACCTGGAGTGTCCAGTGCTCAGAGACATGGCCAAGATGGCCACATGCCCCCTTCCTTACTTGACCTAAACCTTACTGAGAACTTGTGGGTCCTTCTTAAATGGGAGATTTACAGGGAAGGAAAATGGTCCACCTCTCTTAACAGTGTCTGGGAGGCTCTGGCTGCTGCTGCACAAAATTTGATTGTCAGCAAGGAACTGACATACTCTGTGAATGGAGGGCGTATGACTGTTATTGAAAGGAAGGGTAGCTATATTAGTCACAGATTTTTTTTTTGTTGTTGAAATGTCAGAAATGTTTTTTTTTTTTTTAATTATTTTTAGTTGTTTGTTTATTATTCTGACTTTAACAGAATAAAATAAACAAGTGAGATGGGATAGTTTTCTTGTATGGACTGTAAGCTCTTGCTAAAATTTGGCACTTTATAACAAGATGTTTTAAGCTTCCCT
The DNA here is from genome assembly GCA_017165825.1 of Hepsetus odoe. Taxonomy (NCBI): domain Eukaryota; kingdom Metazoa; phylum Chordata; class Actinopteri; order Characiformes; family Hepsetidae; genus Hepsetus; species Hepsetus odoe. The sequence continues at coordinate 23,617,381 of CM029368.1, forward strand.
TAAACGTGCCTTCTTCCTGCTTTATAGCGATATACTCATCCTTCCATACTGCTATGCTTGCATACTGTCACTAGTGAAAGAATCTGATATAAGAGGCAGATCAATGAAATTGCGTTTAGACCAGAAATAATTATTTTTGTCTTGCCATGCCACAAAAGATTCCATTTGTCTGTATTTGAGCCTGGATTGAACAGGGTTTAATGTTATTGCATGTGTAACATGTGCATGTATCCAGTCATATCCTGAGAGTTCTGTCAGCTCTTCATTTGACTGGAAATAATTTTTTTCCCTGCCTCATACAATTAACTGGATCTCCTAAAGTGGGACACAGCACATCATCAGCTGATGTGCTGTGTCCCACTTTAGGTGATCCAGTTAAGGTTTGATGAGAAAGCAGAATAGTGGTTAGAAAGAATCTGCATGGTTATGCTTTAAAATGTGATGAAATAGGCTAAACAATAGCTGCTTTGTGAGCCTGTCTGATGTCCCTCCTCCCTTTTTTGAGGATCAACCCCTTCTCCTTTTCCCGCAACTCCACGTGAAATAACAGTGGATGTTGGGGAAAGACGGGGACTTTCACCATTATATTTTAGCATTCTTAGAGGAAAGAAATTATAGAAGGTCTGGAGTGAAGAGTCTGAGAAGAGTTTGTGGTGTGATGATAATGTTCAGGCCTTGCATTTCAAAGTAAATCCCCCTTTAAACTCAATCAGAAAGTCAAGCTAAAATCAAAATGTACATTTTTTTTTTACTTTGCTAGTGTTTGTTAGTGAAATATCAATATTACATTCATTTTAGGTTTGTCGCGCTATGTAAAGTCCCCAGATGTGTAAATGTAAGTTCTTGTTTATAACTTAAGAGACTGGTAAATGGATTGTGTCTAGAAGTCTTTGAGGTCAGCATATTTCATCTTTGTTCATACTTTCTCTGCACTTATAAATATCAGTTCTCTTTCTCAGGGTGGCTGACGTAAACTGGCCCATGTGATTTACAGCCTTTCTAGTTAGGTCAAGAAATCTGTCTTGTTTGAGATGTGAGACACAAGATGCAAGATGTTTTAGGCAAAACCTAATGAAGTTCATTGAACACTCATTCTTGAACTCATACTTCTAGTCTTTGATCCAAAACTGGATAAATGTCTCGGACCTGGAAACAGCCAGTAGCATTAGCTTTTCTCATTTCCATGGGATTTGCTCAGTGTTGGATCTACCTCGACAGCTTTGTTCCAAGTGGACTTTCTTTTGGCACCAAAATCCAGTATCATTAGCCATAAATTTTACACAGCTACGAAAAAATGACATTAATGTGATCAATTTTAGCCAGTGGTTCTTTGAGAATGGTCAGTGGGATATGAGTAAGACTAACAAATCTGAAATGTTTAATTACTTATTTTAAATATTTAGCAAATTGTGGTAATGGTAACAAACATGTACATAACTAGAAGTAAATATAGCCAAAACTGTTAATAAAGATTTGGATACTAAAGGATTGAATGCTAGAGGTGTGACCAGAGGTTAAAACATTAAAAGAATGGATACTTAAAACTTGGAATACTTCTTTTCAGGTCAAAAATGTACCTTTGAAAAAAAAAACAAAAAAAAAACCCCATGAAAATCATAACTCTACTCTAATGACATGCTAAAACAAAGCCAATAAAGTCTATACCAGACAATCACAGAACCTTTAGATTGTTGTTTTATAGTGATTGAAAATTAACCCAACATGTAAGTCATTCAATCAAAGCCAATGAGATCAAATGAGATAAATCCAACCAAAAGCTAATAAGGAAATACGAGTAGTACTATAATCTTTGTTTAAATTAATCAGGAATGAAGGTTTAATACATTTAATAAGAATATTTAAATATTTAATAAACCTGAACTAAAAATGACATTTATTTTCTAACTCTCTGGCTGTTCTGAGTGTTCCCTACTAGCATGATGTACATCAAAAGGGGAGGATCTCTTTAAAAGTGCATGCAGATATGTTTCAGTTTAAACCCTACATATAGGCTAATGGACACATAAGCCCACGTGTACAACCTCCCTCATCACCCCTAATGGAGCTTACAGCCCCCTTGAGTTTCAGTCTCTCACCAGGGGGCAGGAATTATGGAAACCCTGTAAGACCCTTTTATATGAAACACCTCTCTGACTGCAAGTCTCAAACTCATTAAAGCAACACCCCCTGGCCCCAACCTCTACTTCCTTAAGAGTTCAGGCTGTGGGTTGGGGGCCTCAGAGGGAATTTTTTTGGGGGCTAGGGGCTAAGGGTTGGAAAAGCATTAAGCATGGGCTGACATGAATCTCTCAGTGCGCCCTTTTTTATCTAATCAAAGACTTTGTGTTTGGGAAAGATGGGGCCTCAGGGTTAGGAGAGGTTCAGGGGCCAGCAGGAATAGAGTCTTGTTTGGTGTCTGCGTTGTCTAATGATATTTACAGAGTTTCCTCTGTACAGAGTAAACCATGTGTCTACAAGTTTTCTAGACACCTGCTTAAGAGTATTAATAGAGCGTTTGGCCCCTCATGTTGGACTAAGGGCCTCTATATTGGTGGTTCTAAATCAGGACCACAAGACAACCCAGATTTTTGCTGTTTCTCTATGTGTTACAAATTATGTTGAGAAGATTCTTCCATCTTTGGAAGAATCTTGGATGAATTAAATATCTTGATAAGGACATCTGGATTTTTAGCTCAAAAATCAGTTTGGATGGATGAATAACTTTTATACAATGGATTTCTGCACCCATACATGCTGACAAAGGAATGAAGCAGACCATGTATACAACTATAAACATGTTGTAATAATTGTTTTTAGAGTAAAGTAAGTGAAAGTGACAGTTTGTCATTGTGAAACATAGCATAGCACACAGTGAACCACAAAGAAAAGCATCTGCATTTAACCCACACACACACACACACACACACACACACCATGCAGCAGTGGGCAGCAGTGGGCAGCCATGTCCAGTGCCCCAGGATGTGGGGCACTGGACCTTGCTCAAGCATATCTCAGGGCAACCTACTGGTCCTGGATTCAAATCTATGACTTTCCAATCTTGGCACCTAGTCCCAAAGCACTAGTCCACTGCTACCCCATTTATAAACGCATGTATAACATTCTGTGGCCATATTAGATTATTATTCTCATTGAGTCAGAAAAGTTTAAAATATTGATTAATTTGTGACTCAGTAATAACCAATTACATGCCAAATTCATAAGGCAGAAGCTATCAGACTTTTTCAGCCATGTGAAAAAAAAAAAAACATTGTCTTTGCTGAGAGAGCATTAATAAAGTGATCCTGTTATTTTAGGCTTTGCTTGCAATATTTTTGCAAGCAACTATTTGTGGTGTTTGCAACCCCATTTTGCTTTATTTGTGAACTTCATTTGCCCTATTTGCAAAGCAGAAATAAAAGTTGCAGTTATATTTCCTTAAAAAGTTATGAATCAAACCATTGGATTGCAGTGGCCATTTTGCTTGGTCTGAAGTTTCCACATAATGCCTGTAATTTGGCCTTTTCAACTGGGACAAGCAAAGATTTAAATCACCATTATATTGCATATGGCAATACTTTCTCTTTCCTGTGTTGTGTCCTTAGTTTCCTTATGATACTTCCACACAAATCACCAACCTGCTAAGCACTTATATTTGTATGGACAGCCAACTTTTTCTGTTACTTTGCTCATGTCTCATGTGGAAAGAGTCCCCACTGTCTCCCTTTGATGTGATAATGAGTCCTGATCTCCATTTCATTGCTGTATTTGGTGAGGGGGATTTTATGAGACCTTTTCTTCCTCTTTACGCTGAGCTGTCTGTAAATACCACACAGGGGCCTTTAGGCTTCAACTCAGTACAGCTTTTCTGTCAGCAGAGTGTGATTTTCCACTGGCTTATAAATCTTCAATATATACTGTGACAGAAAGGATGCTGTGCTGTGCCTGACCTAGGATCTAAAATATATTCACTGATACTCAGCCATTACCACACTCATCATCATGATCATCATCAATGTCATAATTTTTCAACATTGATACCTTTATTGCTAAACAATTTTTACTTTAGTTTTTAATCCTGTGTTGGTAATGAAATGATTTGTTGCCATTAAGTGAGTCAAATTTAAAGTGTCCTCCACCCAGTCAACCTAAAGCGCTCCATTTTTTAAACAAAAACAACAGCCAACAGCTGTTTATAACTTTACTCTGTAAACATCAGCTTTGCATTTTGTTTTTGGAAGAAGATCATTGTTTACTTTAACCTTCATGATTAGGATGTCTGCCTGGAATGTTTCCTGGTCATTTTATTCAGTGTTTCACACTGCGAAAAACTGTTTCGCTTCCCAGAAGCTCAGCTTAGCACTGGTCGTGTGGATAGTTTTGAGTATGATGGGTCTTGGTTTGTCGTGTCTACTCATTAGCCGTCCGTCTCTGGAAATCATCTCCTGCTTACTCCTGGGACGCTTTCTCTTTTCACAGAACTCCACAAGTGCTGATCACTCACACATGCCTCTTGTTAAAAAAGGGGAGGAGGTGACTCCCTTCAAGCCATTGCCTTTCACTCACTCCCTCTCCTTGTCCTTCATGGCACTCAGTTTATCACACACTGTCATGAAGCTTTTTGTGGTGAGTCACTTGTGGAACAGCTGCGCTGAACGCTCTATCCAGTGCTCCACTTTAATTTGCAGGCCCTTATGCCTGAGCAACAATCAGGCTCCTGGCCATCAGGATGCTACTGTGACTGTGCCTCTAAATATATACACTGAGGCTGTACTATCCGTCAAGCTTCAATACAAAAATGCAAAGGGTGTCATGCTAATTTACAACTTCTGGTAACTATTAAATAAATCAATGTACATCGACTTGGACAAATTTTAGCCCAGTCCTCTGACCGAGCATCTTCAAGTTTGATGTTGATGTTTTCTCAAATGTACTGCTTGCTTCAGGCAATACAAATTTTGTATTTCACGTTTTCACTCAACTTTGACTTGGCCCTTCCAAACCAGGGGTGGGTAACTCCAGTACTAGAAGTACAGTGTCCAGACAGTTAGTTTAGCATTACATTATTAGCATAACAGTTTAGCATCCTCCTCAAACCTTCTCGATAAACCTGGTGATTATCATGTTGGCTGAGTTAAGTGTGTTCGAGCAGGGAATCCACCAAATGGTACAGATCACTGGCCCTCCAGGACTGGAGTTGCCCAACTCTGTTCCAAACTATTAACTAGATGAATTATATTCTGTTTGACTGCTGTTGTGTAGCTTAGAGTCACCTTGTTTCAAAACCCTCTTTCTTTTGAGATTCAGATCATGGAGAGATGTACTGCGTTTCTTTTCACTAGTATAACGAAGAGTTCATTTCAACAATCATGGCTAGACATTAGGGAACAGATGCAGCTAAACAGACCTAAATCATAATACTGTCATGTTTCAAAGACAGGATTAGGTTCTTAAGATGGAATGCAGTGTTTTCCTTTCCACAGCCACAAAACGTTTTTTCTGAACTTGTCCATGTGTTCTTTAATGTTCTTTAGACAGGCAATAATGTTTGTTCTCCTTGTATCCCTGATGACCATTAACATTAGCATATGAGAGGTCTTTATATGCCTGGGTTAAATTTGTGACCTTGTGGACTGCGCCACACCTTGCTTTTGAATGATCTCTTTCTTGGGCAGGGAAACACTGGTCATGAACTTGTTCCATTTGGATACAATTTGTCTGATTGGAATGGTGGTGTACAAACATTTTAGACATGGATTTATAACATTTTCCATCATGATGAGAATCAACAACCCTTTTTTTCCCTCAGCAGAATTGTAATCTGCTTGTCCCTTGAAACATTTCCACATGACATTTAAGAATCAGACTTTGATAGATTAATTTTCTTTAAATAAAATAGGGAACTCAAACTGGATTGCCATCCCATTGATGGAAAACACAGAACTCTAATTTTGTCTTCAAATTAAGTGCTAATCCTAAAGGTTCAAGCTTCAATATACTTGCTGTGACCTATAACCTGTTTGTGTTTTGAAGCCAGCACTGTTCACATACTCATTTAATCTGAAGGATTAAAAAATCAAATCCACTAGAGGGCAGGTCAGGAAATGTTCTTTGTCTTTGCATGCCAGCAGAGGAGAAGACTATGTTACTGTTTTTTGTTAGAAAACAGCAGAAACAGATTTTAATTTACTGTCATCATGATTTGTTTAGACTGCTGCTAACATGTCAAAGCGTGGTATTCTGTCTTCTCTTGTTATGTTGTTTGGCATCTATCAGAAAAACTGTATTTTTAATCCCATGCACAATCTTCATACCTACATATCTACAGGTTATGCAGGCTGCCAATTTCATACATGCGAATGCATATTTTTATCAATTATAATGCTGCCCTTATTCACCCTTTTTCACTGTTGAAGGTGAGATCCACATTACAACCTTTGGCTTGTTGCATGTGATTTATTGACATAATGTGTTCAAAGTGAATTTCACAGACACCTTAGAGGCCTCATTCACTTTCCATTCCACTGGCCTTCCATCTCAAAGGTGCAGACAGAGGAAGAAATTGTAGATGAAAATGTAGATTCTCAAGTTCTGAGAAGAGAAAGCAAAAGTCTTGACAACTTTAGGTGCTCCAGTGACCTTGACCTTGAAAGTGGTAGGCATTCATGTTAGATGATAAAGCTTAAGTGAGAGATGCTACACCACTGAATGTGTTAAAAACTAACAAAGAAAAGACAAAGTGTTGATTAACAATCACTTCACAGACCCTGGACTGCTTCTAAGCTTAAATGCAAACCCCACACCTGATACAATGGAACCCTCCTTCCTTTTCTGAGGCAGGGATGGCCTGGTGGTTAGGTACTTGTCCCCATTACTGGAAGTTTGTGGGTTTGAGACTGATCCCACAAAACTGCGCTCAGGGCACTGGATATGCCTGCCTACTGCATGGGTGGAATGGTTAAATGCATGTCATTGTGTTGCACTGACCCTTGTGGCATGTGTTCACAATGACAAAATGTATTTCTTTTCAAAGGTTACTGCAACCTACAAAAAGATATATCAGACCTGATTGTCTAAGATAACAATGTAGTAAACGTGTTTTTTTAGCCATTTATCTGTGACATTTGTTGCCTTTAATTTACATGTAAACAGTGCAGTCTGGGGTACATTCCCTGACCACTGGTGATAATTTACTTTTCCTTTAAAATATCAATTTGCATATTAGATCAATGCATGTTACACACAAACATTATGTGCATCACATGCATCATTTAGCTTGAAATTGATCACAATTGCAAAATTTTTGTATATTACTTGAAATATAATGAAATTACATTTGATTTCTCCGTAACAAAGTGTTAAAAGGGTTTAAAAAAATCTTTCCATTAAAAAGTAAATTTTTCTTAAAATTTTATCTTAAAGCTTTGCAACTTGTGAATATATTACACTAAAGGGATTTACTAACTGGAATCACAAATTGTCCTATTAATTCAGACCTTTTTCTTGTTTTTTTTTTGCATTTTTGATGATCTGTAATGTACCCAAAATTATAGAATGACTTATTAACACTTAACAAACTGTTGCATTGGTCATGTTTTTTGCTACACTAATTAACAGTGTAATCTAATCTTAATATGTAATTTCCCATTTAATTTGGAAAATCAATATCACAATGACTCCCTGCGATGGGCTGGCGACCTGTCCAGGGTGTGTCCCCTGTCCTTCGCCCTGTGTGCGCTGGGTTTGACTCCAGCACTCCCCCGTGACCCTGTTTGGGACAACCGGCAGAAAATGAATGAATGAATGAATATCACAAAGATATTTGTTGTAGCAATCAACAACCCACTAGCAATGCAACCACAACAAACAAGATGAAAGCCACTGGCCTACAGTCTTTAAAATGGAGGTTAAAAGATGTTCATTTATATATTTAATTTTAATGAATCAAACTTCTGTTAGATTGAAGCTAAAAGGGAACTGGCTGCAAATTACTTCAGTGCTTTCTGTGATCACAATTCAGACACACTTTACAGGGGACCACCTGTTCACACTCCGACTCCTTCACTTTGATTTCACCACAGGTAAATCCTTCAGCTCCATGTCGCAACCTGCCTAGCATCACCCTTTAGCCACAGTAAAATAACTGAAGGGTTATTGCTTTAAAAGGCTAGCACTGCTGTCTCTCTTGGAAAATGTACAACCTCAGGAGTGATTGTTCTCCTGTATAGCTTAGTGTTTTGCTAAGTGCTGGAGCATTGGCTGGGTGATTCTTTAAGGTTCTTTAACCATAAATCAAAACATGAAGCATAATGAGGCTGTATGTTTTTCACGAAACATAAAAAATTGCACACAAAGCAAAGCACAAACTATACCATGCCACCTTAGGAGCTGCTCTGAGTCTGATTATATTTGCCACTGCTTTGGCTGTGTTGACTTCTGAAACAGACATATTTGGAGTGAAAGTGATTGTCATTGTGAAACACAGCACAGCACACAGTGAATTCAACCTCTGCTTTTCACCCATACACACCGTGCAGAAGGGAGCAGCTATTTAAAGCACCCAGGGAGCAGTGATGTAGATGGTACCTTGCTCAAGTGTACCTAAGGATAACCTACTGATGTGGGATTCAAACCCCTGACCTTCCAATACTGGGGCTAACCACTAGGCTACTGCTGCCCCACTGCTCACACAACAGCAGCATTAAAAATCCAAAATATAGGGTAAATTTAGCACAACTCTTTTAATATTTGATTTTCTTTGACATAAATCATATGACAGACTTTTTAAAAATGTAATATTTACTTTTGTGGTAAACCAGCTTGCTAACAGAACTACTGCCACCAACTATGGCAGTTATATACACATTTTTATTTTTGCTAAACTCTGCTAAAAAAAAAAAAGTATATAATTGATATAATTTTGTTAGCTCAGCAAAACCTATTGGTACAGGACTCAAACCCACAACCCTTTGATCATGGGATCAGGTATCTAAACATCAGGAGTTAGACAGCTTACTAACAGCTGTGTTAGCTCTGCGCTCCAAGCCAGTTGCCTGCATTGTTTATTACACATCAGTGTGCAGCACTAAATGTTCACATGTGTATGATTATCTTTTAAAATTATGTTCCCTTTTGTATTTTCCCTGTTTGTGTTTATTGAGTTAGCTAACTGGCTAACTGTACCAATATGGAGGACAAGCTTCTATCATTTTCATTTACATTTATCGCATTTAGCAGACACTCCTGTCCAGAGCAACATACATCAGTGCTTTGTAGTCTACATCTGTTTTTCATTCCTGTAAATCTAGATTTAAGTACACGACTGTCAACTGACTGAATTACTTCCAGCAAAGTAGAATACTTTGCAAACCCTTTCACTGTACAAGTAGCAATGGCTTCAAAAACACATGCCTAACAGCAAGTGGGTGAGTGTGCAAAAGGTTTAGTTGTTTTTTAAATAAAGAAGTAAAAATGTAGGTGGTCAGAAAGTATGATGAACATGGGGGCTAAGTATTAATCCCTTAGCTATTGTTGAAGATGAATGAGGTCAGTCTTCAGGCTGAAGCTTGACTCAGTGGTCCTGATTGCAAGAAGTTCATTCCACCACTGCAGAGACTGAAAAGTGTTTCAGTGTGTATCTTTCCCTTTTGAGAAGCAGAGTCTGAGCATTAACAGTCTCAGAGCAAACATTGCATCTGTGGTGCTCATTCTCTGCATGAGGCCATACTACTGCTCACTAATCATTATCTCTTTTCTTAACCTAGCTTCCACTGCTCTTTCCCATAATGCTGTAGCTGATCAACTTTATCCCTCTAAAGTTGCTACAGCTCTGTGCATCACTGTTATTCTTGAAAATCCAGTATACTTCGTCTCCACTCCTCAGGCTTCCTCTTACTTTCCAAGACTCTGTTAAATGATTTAGTTAGAAACTCCAAATAACCTCCATCCTTCCACTGGTATGTCATCTGGACCAGCAGCCTTTCCATTCTTTATCCTCCTAATCATTGCCCTTACCTCCATCTTGCTAAACCATTGCACTTCCTGGTTCAATATCCTCACAACATCCAATCTCTCTCTCTCTCTCTCTCTCTCTCTCTCTCTCTTTCTCTCATTATCTTCATTCATCAGCCCCTTAAAGTATTCTTTCCATCTGCTCAACACACTATACTCACTTGAGAGTACATTTACATTTTTTGCCTTTATCGCCCTGACCTGCTGCACATCTTTTCCAGCTCTGTCTCTGTCTAGTCAATCAGTATATGTCCTTTTCTCCCTCCTTACCGTCCAACCTCTCATACAATTCACAATACACCTTATCTTTAGCCTTCACTACATATTTCTTCATCTTCATTTCCCTGGCTTTCCCACCTCTTCTTCACCTGCCTCTTTTTTTGTATACGCTCCTGGAGTTCTTGGTCACAATAAGCTGGACTAAGGTCGAGGAGGATGAGTAAGGATATCAACCCTTTGTCAAATGCCATTAGGAGATTGTTTACTATTTTCACTAGCATTGTTTCAATGCTATGGTGTGGTCCATTTTTTTTTTTTTTGTTGCTATTTTATGACTTTCAGCTCCTTCATGGTTTTTTGTAAGTGTAGATATTGTGTTGAATAGAAATCTAGGATTATATTTATTGGATTCTGCTGGATAAGAAGGCTGAGCAAGTTAGTGTAAGTCTCCTCCCATCCACGATGGTAAAACAATTTAAAACCTTCTCCAACACACCTGGCCTTACTACCCTTCTATCTAGTCTCTTGCACAAAAAATATCAACCTTCCTTCTCTCCGTTATATCTGCTAATTCTCTACCTTTTCCAGTCATGCTGCCATCATTCAATATTCCTAATCTCACCTCCACTCTCCTACCCTTCCTTCTCTTCTGCCTCCAGGCTTGCCTTCCTTCTCTTCTTCTTCTTCTTCTTCTTCTTCTTCTTCATCTTCTCTTTAGGCGAACAGTAGCCCAATTTACACCCACACCCTATTGGCTAACAGTACTGGTGGCAGTGGTTGTTAGTACTGGCCTTGACTGATCTGGTATGGAAGTCTGTTTTGTTGTCTGCTTATTTGATTTGGCAAAAGTTTTACACCGGATGCCCTTCCTGACAAAACCCTCTCCATTTATCTTGGGACCAGCATGAAGAAATACACTGGCTTTTGCATCCTTAGTAGCTAGGTTGGATCACTTTATATTCTACACAAAGTTCTTTTGTGGCTGAAAAGAAATCAGTTCAACTTCTTATTTTGTTTATCAGCCTTTACAGTGAAATCAGGAGGAGGCCTTTCAATTGGCCATGGGTTTCAGTTGGTATACTTGCCTGTGGTTTCACAGTAAGCAGGATTTATCTTTTGACATGCATCACAGATGATTTAGTTATCTTTGCCTTTCATGTCACTCACTGCACATGGGTGATTTTGTTTTCTTAGCATAGAGGATGAATCACAGAGTGCAGGGCTTGGTAACTGTCATTCTGTTTCTTCAACCTGTAGCTCACTTCAGAAACAAAAACCTGTTTGATATATTGAGCACACAGTAGGAAAGTAGATCCCAGCAGATCTTGCATCACCACAGTTGCAAATTCCAGCTGTCGAGGTATGCCTTCTTGCTGACCCTTCAGCTCCATTCAAACTCTTCCTCCATGACCAAATTGGGTCCCTGGGCCTTCTCCATGTTTATCCTCTTCACTTATACATTCATCACTTGGGGCCAGGTGCAGGGAAGGGGCTGACAACATACTCCTCTGCCTTAACTCTTTAATGTCATATGTATTGCCAACAACAATAAATGCAATGTTTAATTTCATATTAATATTTAATGATCAACAACTAGCTAACTGGACTTCCTAGCAGCCAGTGAAAAAGGCACATTCAAGTAAATAAAGAAAATGCTGAAGGTGTTACAGGATTTTTTCTTAAAAAACATTATTTATGTCAGGAGCAGAGTCAAGTGGCTGTATCTCACACCCACGATTGTCGTGCATATACATCTACACATTTGTTCTTTCAAACCTGTCAAATAGAAACAGCCAGAAACTATATATTTTCACTTTTGTTTGCTTTTTTTTTTTTGTTTTTAATGACTTTAGACAACAAGTTTGGCTGGGTTTTCCAAAAACATGTTGGATTAAGATTCCCATATGATAAAGCAACACAAATGAAATAAATATAATCAAAACAACCTGATAAGCTAACTTTTTATCATTTGAGTCATGGACCCACTGGAACAGCTGTTTTTTCCTTGACTTTCTGCCAGTGCCTAATGCCACTCTTAAACAGGGATGATGTTGCCTAGCAACATCCCCTGCCATGATCATGCTTCTGTCCATTTTGAGATGAGCTACTGGAGTGGATGTAATGAGTGTGGAGGGCACACCTGTGGCCACCCGGCTTTGTTTTTCCTTCGAAGGCACAGCATCAAGTTGTTGAGAGGCATTTAATGAACAGGTGGTGAAACACAATGTGATCTTTTAAATAGTACTTCTTGGGACTTCTTGGTAAGTATTTAGTTATTGGTGTCCATTTACCTGGATGTTCCAGATGTGCTTGCCACTTCTCAAATGAAGTTCTTTTGAAAAATTCATCAATGCTGATATAAATGCCCTCTCCAAACTTATGCAAAGGGGAGGAAATTTAATCTGCTATTCTATAAACCAGTCAAGTTTATACAGTTGTAATATAGATCACTTCACTGTAGGAAAGTGTCTGATATTATACCAGCCCTGTGGGCAAGAGAGAAAATTGAGCTCCTGCAACGGGCTTGTACTTTCCCAAATATTTCACCCAACTTACCCATAATTATAGAAGAAACTTTCCATGCTTATAAACATTACCAGAGCCATCCAAAGCCTCTGTCTTCAGAATGCTCCAGAAATCACAGTCTTGTGACCAGAGTTTTCTGATATAGGTTTTTTGGAAGCAGTGAAGCTGTAATTTCCTTTATTAAAACAAAAAAAAAATTAAACCACCACCTTTGGCTGGGAGTCCAAGACAGCACAATTTATTTGCTTCTGTGAGTGGGTAGGATGGCCCTTTCTTCCTTGTCACTTGGCAGTGCTTGCCAGCACCTTCATCCTGTCACAGTGTTACATGCATTAGATAGCTTTGTCAAACTGAATATTAAGCTTATATATGGGCATCTTTGTTAATTTTTAAGTTCAGATGTATAAAATGAAGCACACTCATGCACTCTATAGGGAAACATATACAGTAGAATGGGAAGTACTCAAGAGCTCAGGATCTTTAAACTGTCATAGATTTCCAAGTTTTTTTTTCCAGTTCATGCAATTTCTCTTTGTTGTCCTGTTCAACTGTAAGCATTCTGAAATGAAAGTATCAATGTTCAGCTGTTCAGCTCTTCAATGTTCAGGGTTTGCCCTTGTCCTCTTGTGGTGAAAGGTAATGCAGATATTATGGCATACAGTAATTTTAGTAAAAAATCTTTCCAACTCTGTGGCAACATTTTGGCAAAACACCTTTACTGATGTCCCATGGGCTTGTTTTCTTGTTCACAAAGAAAAGTTCATAAATACATACTTTGGAACACTTTTTGGATTAACTGGAATGTTGAGTGTGAGCTAGAGTACTTTAATCTTGGGCCTGTTGTGTGATACTGTGTGATAGTGTAACTTATTACTTGTTACTGTGTATCAGTGTGACTTCCGTGCTGCTGTGTGTTATTGTGACTTATTGTGTGTTGCTGTGTGTCAGTGCGACATTTTGCTTGTTATTGTGTGTTAGTAAGTGTGATAAACTATAGCCCAGGACCAGCTGAGTTATGGGACTGTTGTGTCAATTTCTCAGTTCATGGATATTGCAGAGCTATATAAGGAAATGAGTGAGGGTAGCTGTTGCTGTACTCTCTCTCTCTATATATGTAATATATAATCACCTTTTTCTTTCAACAGGACACTACTACATTTACACTTCTAACACTCAATGAACAACCTACCGTAACAACCACCAGTAATCAATAACTTGGCAACAACCCGGTATACCATAAGCAATAGCCTAGCAGCAGTTAATCAGAAATACTATGTCAGTCAGTCATTCATTTTCTGCCACTTGTCCCAAGCAGGGTCACAGGGACAAGCTGGAGTCCATCCCTGCTCACACAGGGAGGAGCGTGACAGGGACGGCAGCTTGCTCAAGGGCACCTCAGGGGAACCTATTGAGAAGGGGTTCGAACCCCCGATCCTCCAATCATGCTGCCAACGCCCTAACCACTAGGCCACCGCTGCCTCTAGAAATACTATGAAAAATATCATTGTTTTTTTTTTTTAGTACTTTAGTACAATCACTTGGACTCAAAATCAGCATTGACTTAGAATTTTCTGGAAATAAGCAGTCCTAAGTAGTCCATCAGCATCACTAACATTGATTTATTGCATCAGTATTTTTAATTTTTGGTCAGTATTAACCAAAATAATACACGTTTAAAATGCACTATAAGAGACTAAATGTGTATTTGTGTGTTATGTCAGAGAGACGGCAGATGGTTTGGAATTATATGTCTAAGGAGGTACTGTAAAACGTTTGAAAACCCTTATTTTATTGGATCAATACACGTTTTTCTATTTATAATAAGAGTAGCCAGAAAGAACACACATTCTAATTCCAACTGATGACTTGAAGAAGTTAGTCATTGTTTTTGGACATTTTAGAACATGAGTATTGTTCATCATATTCAGTCTTTGTTGAGAAGTTTAACATTTATATTTACATTTACGGCATTTAGCAAATGCCCTTATCCAGAACAACTTCAAATTCCTAATTACAGGGACATTGCCCCTGGAGCAACTCGGGGTTAAGGGTTTTGCTCAGGAACCCAATGGTGGTAGTTTTAGAGGTGGGAATTGAACCTGCAACCTCTTGGTCAATTAGATCTATTTTGAACTCACATTGTGCAGACCATGATTTTATAGAGTGCAGTACTGTGACTCTGGCAAGCTTGCTATTGACTAGAAAAGACAGAGCCGAGGGTTTTACAAACATGAGAGCACCCTGAGACACTGGTCGTCCGTCCCCCCCCCCCACTACTGTCAATAAACCTGAGTGATTGCATGAGAGTGGTGGGCTGGCAGCACCAACATCCCAGTTTACTGTAATTCCCTGTATCCATTAACCCCTGAATCTGCACCTTTTGAATAACAGCAAGATTAATTACTAAAAGCCTGATTAAACAAGTGATTTTAGCCTGGACTTAAATACTGAGAGTGTGTCTGATTCCTGGACAGTAGCTGGAAGACTGTTCCTAAGATGGGGGGCATTGAATGAAAAGGCTCTTCCCCCTGTTTTTGTTTTCAAAACTCTGGGAACTGTTAGAAAGCCAGCACCTTGCAATCTAAATGAGCGTGGGTGGTTCATATCTGGGGATAAGCTTGGAGAGATACTTGGGAGCAAGTATGTAAGCCAGTAATAAAATTTTATAGTCAATGTGGAATTCAGGAAGCCAGTGAAGTCTAGATAACATCGGATTAATGTGACCAAATCCTCTAGATCTAGAGGACTCTAGCTGCTGCGTTCTGGAATAACTGGAGTTTACCAAATACATGTAGTGTGAGCGTGCTTCTAAGTTTAGCAGTGTTTCTAAGGTGAAGGAAAGCTATTTTAATAATATTTCCAATGTGTGTATCTAGAGATCTGAGTCAATTGTGACGCCCAGGTTTTTGACAGTGGGTTTAGGATTAACTGTAAAATTAGCAAAGTCTAGCATTAAACCTGACAGTTTGTTTCTAGCAATTTTAAGACCTAGCAAAAGAACTTCTGTCTTTTCAGAAATAAACATAAGAAAACTGGGTGACATCCACTCTTTTATTTCTCTTATACAATCCTGTCTTTTTTGAGTTTATCATCTGGTGTCACATGTGGGGTGTTTTGGGCACGCTAGAGGGCGCTCTCTGTCACATGTGTTGTGTTTTGGGCACGCTAGAGGGCGCGCTCTATCACGTATAAGGTGTTTGTCACAGGAGGTGTTTTGGGTACGCTAGAGGGCGCTCTGTTCTGACTGAGCACACCTGAGCCCCTGCAGGCAGGTGTGCATCATTGGGGATGACTATTTAAGCCCCGATGAGTCAGAACAGAGTGCGGCTCATTAGGTAGGTTAAGCCTATGCGTAACGGGTGGTTTTGGTATATGTAACTTGGTGTCTGCGACTTGGTATATGTAACTTAGTATATGCTACTTAGTATCTAGGGTTAGACTGCAGTTCCTCGGTTCTAGGGTTTCTTGTTTAGAACTGCAGTCCCCGTTCCTTGTTTTTGTAAGTGTGACTAATAAAAGTATGTTCCTAACTCCTGGCTCCGAGCTGACGTCCCTCCGGTACCCTGCCACCGTTACAGAAATGAGCCGCCAGTACCTGGACGTCGCGAGCCACGAGGACGAGCAGGAGCGCGTGTTGTGGGCGGCAGCGAACGCTGTCGAGCAGACACTGCAGCTGATGAAGACCTGGGAGACAGAGGCGACTTCTCTGGACCTCCGCGAGCATCTGGACGGTGAGGAGTGGGTGCGACGGACGCCGGCGGCCACGGCAGGGGAGCTGGAGCGCCGTCTGAGGAATACGACGTCGCTGCTCCCACTCGATATCATCCCAGACCCCGAGCTTCACATGGATCGGTTTGCGCTTTGTTCCCGGATGCTGATCTCCATGGCTGCAAGGGCGCAGCGCTATCTCAACACGATGGACCGCGTGTTGTTTTCCGCACGCGACATGGAAGGCGGGGCTTCGCTGACGGCTGGCGTTGCGCAACGCGGAAGCACGGCGCCAACCATGCCGCAAGCAGCTCAACGCAGACGCACGGCGCCAACCACGGCGCAAGCAGCTCAACGCGGAAGCACGGCGCCAACCGCGCCGCATGCGGCTCAACATGGCGATTCAGCGCCGAGAGCGCCGCGCGCCAGGAACCGCGATCCACCAGCGGAGAAAGCGCCGCGCACAGCTGATAGTGGGAACACGGCCAGCATGAATCACAACAAGAGGTTGGTAGCAAACGCGCCTTGCCTTGTTCACCGCGAAAGCACGGCGCCCACCGCGCCGCAACGCGACTGCACGGCGTTCACCGCGCCGCAACGCGACTGCACGGCGCCCACCGCGAAAGCACGGCGCCCACCGAGAGGAATGCAAAGAAGGCCGCCCGCAACAAGAGAAGCGAGGCAGTGGCAAAGAAGGCAGTTCCTGACATAGAGCGCAGGAGGATGGTGGAGACCACTTCCTGCATCGTGCAACCCGGGAGGTCGACCAAGAAAGCCCTTCGCAGCAAGGAAAGCGGCATCAAGACCCCCAAACCCAGCACCACAAAGCCACCTGCTACACAGAAAGCAGAGAAGGAGCAGCTACAGGTTAGTGGGAAGTTTAGAAGGAAAGTTCGGGTGCAAAGGAGAATTGAACATGAAGCTGCGGTAACCATTCAGGCACAGGTGAGGAAGCAATTGAGCAGAAAATACTACCTGAAGCTACTGTGGGCAGCCAGGACTGTTCAGCGATATTACCGAGCTAATAAGATGATGAAGCAAGAAATGAAGTCTTTGAAGGAGAAAAGGAAGGCTGCTGTTGTTCTGCAAGCCGCATTCCGAGGGATGAAGACCAGACAGGCTCTGAAACAGAAGCACCATGCTGCAACTGTGATACAATGTGCTTACAGGGCTCACTGTGCTCGGACACGATATTTATGCATCAAGTATGCTGCTATTGCCATCCAGCTTAGGTATCGCTCCACACTTGAAGCCAGAAAGCAGAGGGAGGAATTCTTGAAATTGTGCTCTGCTGCAATGTTCCTGCAAGCCTGCTTCAGAGGTCAGAGGGTCAGAAGGGAGGTGATCCTGCAACATCAGGCAGCTTCCCTGATTCAGGCTGCGTTCAGAAGACACCGGGAGGTAGTTAAGTACTGGGCCATAAGGGTGTCAGCCATCATTCAAAGACATTTTAGGTCCTACACTAAGGGTAAATTTGAACATGAGAGATTCCAGGTATTGAGAAGGTCAGTGATATGCATCCAGGCAGCTTTTAGGGGTTTTTCTGTTCGAAAGAATGTTGCTGCAAAGCACAAAGCTGCCACCATGATTCAGGCTGTAGTAAGAATGCACCAGCAAAGATTGGTTTTCAAGAAGCAGTGCTGGGCAGCAAGTGTTCTTCAGAGGAGGTTCAGAAGGTGGAAGCTTGGGCATCAACAAAAGCAGAGGTATCAGCTGTTCAGGCATGCTGCAATTTGCTTGCAAAAGTCATTCAGAGCAAAGCAGGCAAGGGATCTGGCCAAACGGATCAGAGCTGCAAGGACAATCCAATCTCACCTCAGAGATGAACAAATCAGCTACATGAATGTTCAGATCACTGAATAGGAGGGGTTGGTGACAGAGCTCTACCAGCCTCGATGCTACAGGTGAATGCCTCGGTCACAAATGAAGGGTTGAAACGCAAGGAAAGGATCACCTATCTGCTTCCTCAGCTGGA
This sequence comes from Hepsetus odoe, assembly GCA_017165825.1. NCBI lineage: Eukaryota > Metazoa > Chordata > Actinopteri > Characiformes > Hepsetidae > Hepsetus > Hepsetus odoe. Next base: position 23,635,817 of record CM029368.1, read on the forward strand.
GAGGACCAAAGGACTCGTGTCCAGTTGCCAAAGGGAGATCGAAGCCATGGAAACAGAAAGAAAAGCCCTGGCTCAAGACAAATTGAGCTTCAAGGAAGGAGCGCGAAATTCAGAGAGGAGAGAGAGGTCTCTAGAATACAGCTGCAAGCTGTGACGGCCGTCCAAAGAGAAGGGCTGGAAAGAACGGATGAACAGAGGGACCAAACTGTATGCCAGACAACGAGGAGAGTTGAGACTCCAACCATTCAGGAGAAGCTGGAAGCTAAAATAGCCACTCTGGAAGAACAACTGAATCAGACCACAGCAGAGCTGAGAAGGGTGCAGGACCACAACGTTGCTCTGCAGGCTGAACTGAGAGAAGCCCAAAGTAATGCCAGTAAGCTCAGCGAGCTAGAGAAGCAGGTTAGTGGTATGGAAGCAAGATTGGCGATCTTCGAATCTCGACTTCCTCCACAGACACCAGTGCATGCTGGGACCCTGGTGGTTAACGCCAGCGCGGAGCAGCTGAAGAACAGTCTGATGGAGAAGCCGGGAAAAATTCCAGAGGTTGAACAGCAGCAAGATGACTCCCCACCTTTAGTTCACCCTCTGAGTTCAGCAGACTTGGAACAAGGCGGTTCGTGGAGGAGTCCAAGTGGAACTTCTCGTAGTGGAACCAGGAGCTGGGATGCTGCCTCACTGAGCTCCAAGCAGCAGGGAAGTATGACCGAGAAGAGGAAGGAGCCAAAAGACATCAGAAATGACCTGTCTCAGTTTAAGGAAGTGAACGACAGCTTCTGTACTGTGGATTCTGTGATAAGAGACGTGAAGAACAAAGAAGGCAAGGGTTGGAAACAGGGTTCGGACTATATGAAAAAGACTTCCTCTTTGATCCCTTTAAGGTCTGTGTTTAGCTCTCTTTCAGGTTCCACCAAGGCAAGGCGTTCCCCTGAATCAGGCTATTCCTCCAGTGACTCTAGGCACCAGTTGAAAAGATGGACTGAATTGCTGGGATTCCCCTCACCACCACCAGCTGTCTGACATGGCTGGTCGGGGGCCCTTTTTATATTTTTTGTGGACCTGACCATATGTCCCGACAAGGGACTTTTGTTTTGTTGTTTTGGCCTTCCCCCCAGAGGTTCGGCTATGTTCTAGCGCTTCGGGAGCCGCGCCTTTGGTGGGGGGGTTCTGTCACACGTGGGGTGTTTTGGGCACGCTAGAGGGCGCTCTCTGTCACATGTGTTGTGTTTTGGGCACGCTAGAGGGCGCTCTGTTCTGACTGAGCACACCTGAGCCCCTGCAGGCAGGTGTGCATCATTGGGGATGACTATTTAAGCCCCGATGAGTCAGAACAGAGTGCGGCTCATTAGGTAGGTTAAGCCTATGCGTAACGGGTGGTTTTGGTATATGTAACTTGGTGTCTGTGACTTGGTATATGTAACTTAGTATATGCTACTTAGTATCTAGGGTTAGACTGCAGTTCCTCGGTTCTAGGGTTTCTTGTTTAGAACTGCAGTCCCCGTTCCTTGTTTTTGTAAGTGTGACTAATAAAAGTATATTCCTAACTCCTGGCTCCGAGCTGACGTCCCTCCGGTACCCCGCCACCGTTACATCTGGTTTGGCTGAAATATATAATTGTGTGTCATCAGTGTAACAGTGGATGCTGATTCCATGTTTCCGGATAACTGAACCCAGTAAAGTAGCACCAGTAAACCCAGTGCTATTTAAAATGTTTTTGGCACATTTCCCAGGTTAAGAGATGAGTTTACTATTTCTAATAAAGGCCTGATTATTACTGGCACTTTTTTAAGTAGTCTGGTAGAGACTGAATAGAGCATGTAAGTAGAATAATTGGAAGAAGAAATTGCTGAGAAGAGGTCGATCTGCAGAACTGGATTAAAATAAGTTAACCTCTCTGTTGGTATTAGGATTTCAAGTCAATTCAAGTAGGATTTTATTGTCCTTTCAACCATATACACAGTACATAGTGAAACGAAATAACGTTCCTCCAGGACCCTGGTGCTACACATAAGACACAAGAGACACGACATAAGACAAACAGACAACAACAATAGACAGAACATGCAGTGCATAAATTTGTGTTGCAGAACAAAGCAGCCCATGTTACTGGCAATATGATGGAGCAGCAGTGTTTTGGTTAAAGTGTGCAGTGCAAAAATAAATACTAGTATTAAGTATTGCAATAAGTAGTAAGTGTTGCAGTGGTAAAGTGATTCAGTTCAAGAGTCTGATGGCCAGGGGGAAGAAACAGTTTCTCATCCTGGAAGTGGAGGCCCGTATGCTGCGGAACCTTTTCCTGGATGGCAGGAGGGAGAAGAGAGTGTGGGATGGGTGAGAAGGATCATCCACAATGCTGGTTGCTTTGCGGATGCAGCGAGTGGTGAAGATGTCCTGAACAGAGGGCAGAGAGACCCCGATGATCTTCTGAGCTATTCTCACTACCTGTTGTAGGGACTTGCGGTCTAAGACGTTGCAGTTCCCGTACCAGGTAGTGATGCAGCTGCTCAGGATGCTCTCGATGGTTCCCCTGTAGAAGATGGTGAGGATGGGTGGCGGAAGATGGGCTTTCCTTAGTCTGTGCAGGAAGTAGAGATGCTGCTGGGCTTTCTTTGTGATGGAGTTGGTGTTGAGGGACCATGTGAGGTTGTCTGTTAAGTGAACACCAAGAAACTTGGTGCTCTGGACCATCTCCACTGGTGAGGTGTTGATATTCAGTGGAGCGTGGTCCCGACGTGGTCTCCTGAAGTCAAAAACCATCTCTTTAGTCTTGTCGACGTTCAGAGACAGGTTGTTGATTCTACACCAGTCCATCAGCTGTTGTATCAACTCTCTGTACACCGCCTCGTCTCCACCGCTGATCAGACCCACTATGGTTGTATCATCAGCAAATCTGACTATGTGGTTCGAGCTGTGCTTGGCTGCACAGTCGTGGGTTATCAATGTGAACAGCAGTGGGCTGAGCACACAGCCCTGAGGGGCCCCTGTGCTCAGCGGGATGGTTTTGGAGGTGCTGCTACTCATCCTGACTGACTGGGGTCTCCCAGTAAGGAAGTCCAGGATCCAGTTACAGAGGGAGGTGTTCAGGCCCAGCAGCCTCAGCTTCTCACTCAGATGCTGAGGGATGATGGTGTTGAATGCTGAACTGTAATCAATGAACAGCATTCTGACATAACTGTCCTTTCTGTCCAGGTGAGAAAGGGCCAGATGGAGGGTGGTGGAGATTGCATTGTCCGTTGAGTGGTTGGGATGATACGCAAACTGCAGGGGATCCAGTGAGGAGGGGATTTGAGTCTTGATGTGCCTCATGACCAGTACTTCATGATGATGGGTGTGAGTGCGATGGGACGATAGTCATTGAGGCAGGAGACTGACGATTTCTTTGGCACTGGGATGATGCTGGTGGTCTTGAAGCACCGTGGAACAACAGTGGTGCTCAGAGAGATGTTGAAGATGTCGGTGAGAACATCTGCCAGCTGTTCTGCACATCCTCTGAGCACATGACCTTGAATGTTGTCTGGACCAGCAGCTTTCCGTAGGTTGGCTCTCAGTAGAGATCTTCTCACCTCGGCCGTGGTCAGACAGAGGAGGGGTGGTCTTCCTCATTTCTGTGTTGTTCGCCGCATCGAACCGTGCGTAGAAGCGGTTCAGCCCATCTGGGAGGGAGGAGTCACCGTCACAGGCAGGTGGAGATGTCCTGTAGTTGGTGAGGGCCTGAATGCTCTGCGACATGCGCCATGTGTCACTGGTGTTTTTGAAGTGGCCATGGATTCTCTGTGCATAAGTTTGCATCTCTATACAGTAAGGATTTGATCTATATACAGTACTGTGCAAACGTTTTAGGCAGGTGTGGAAAAAATGCTGTCAACAAAGAATGCTTTCAAAAATGGAAGTGTTAATCATTTTCATACAACAAAATGAACAAAAGAGAAATCTAAATCAACTCAATAGTTGGTGTGACCACCATTTGCCTTCAAAACAGCACCAATTCTTTGAGGTACACTTGCACACAGTTTATGAAGGAACACGGCTGGTAGGTTGTTCCAAACATCTTGGAGAACTAACCACAGATCTTCTGTGTATGTAGGCTTGCTCACATCCTTCTGTCTCTTCATGTTATCCCAGACACACTCGATGATCTTGAGATCAGGAAATCACTGAACTCCTTTAGGAACTGTGAATAGGGTTCTAGTGGCCTATAGATGGTATTCAGTGAAAAGGCTGTCTTTTTTGTATTTGGGTTAATTATACTGAGGAAAAAGGTTTCAAAAGAAGAGAGGTTTAAACCCAGCATCTGGTGATGTCCATGAGTTCAAGACAACAGGCTGTCATTGCCAGCAAAGGGTTTTCAACCAAGAATTAGAAATTAATATTGTATTTTCAGTTATTTAATTTGTCCAATTACTTTTGTGCCCCTGAAATGAAAGGATTGTGTTGAAAAAATGCTTTATAAATTTTTATGCAATATTTTTGTTAAACCCACTGAATTAAAGCTTAAAGCCTGCACTTCAACTGCATCTGCGTTGTTTCATTTAAAATTCATTGTGGTAACTACCAAAATTAGTAAAAAGTTGTCCAAATATTTATGGACCTATCTAAGTGACTATCTACTTGAGATGAAAGCCAACGGGATTGTCCCACTACTGTGGGTGTCACGTGTGTTAGGTTTTGGGCACGCTAGAGGGCGCTCTCTGTCATGTGTGTGGTGTTTTGGGCACGCTAGAGGGCGCCCCCGGTCACATACAAGGTGTTTAGGGTACGCTAGAGGGCGCTCTGTTCTGACTAAGCACACCTGAGCCCCTGCGGGCAGGTGTGCATCATTGGGGCTGACTATTTAAGCCCCGATGAGTCAGAACAGAGCGCGGCTCATTAGGTAGGTCTAACCTATTGCGTAACGGGTGGTTAGTGTTAACTTTGTGTAAACTTGGTGTCTATGACTAGGTACAGGTCGCCTAGTATAGACCATTTAGTCTCTAGGGTTAGACTGCAGTTCCCCAGTCAAAGGGTTTCATGTGTAGAACTGCAGTCCCCCGTTCCCTGTTTCTTGTTTGTTTTGTCACTGTGCTTAATAAAACTCCTGTTCTAAACTCTTGGCTCTGACCTGACGTCCCTCCGGTACCACGCCACCGTTACAGTGGGACACAAATCAACATGTATGACCTGTAATATTAGGAGCTAACTAGCTTAGTGAAAGCAGAACGGGTTTGTGTTAGCTGAGACATGAGGAATTGTAGATGATTTATCATTGGCCTAAGTTGTATGTTTACAGATCTCTTAACCCTCTATCTGTGCATTTCCTGTCTGTCTCAAATGTGTGTACAAAAATACCATCATTAAAAATAAATTCACCATGAAAAGATAACGTAAAAATCACAGAAGATTCACCTCTAACCCTCTAAGAAACTCATTAACAGATCATTCCAAAGTAAAACTCTTCAAAGAAAAAGTTATAATAATTTTCAAAAGACTTTAAACCAAATTCCAAATTGTATTTTCAATACAAGAAAATGCTATATAATATATACAGTATACAGTGATTCATATTATATTAACATAATATATTGTTACATTAAAGATATTTATGTGCAGAAGTAAATAGTATTTTAATGTTTTTTTTTATAAGTCTTTAAAATCTGTTGGGCATGAGGAGCTATGTGACTGTATAACAAATAATACTGTGATAATATGTTCATGTAAAAAATATTTAATCCTTTTAAATTCAGTCTACAAATCTCCCAGTGGATAAGGGCTTTTTATGTTTGGGCTGTCATTTTGCAATATCCACTATGTTCAAAAGATAGTTTGCACACAAAAGGTGACTGTAGTATTAGAATTCTAGCTTGCAATATATGCAACATTTTTTTCTGTTTGAAATTGTTCTCCACTGTACTATTCCTCAGCTGTTATTTACACTGTTACTTGGGAACTTCAGCATATGAGGGTAGTCCGTCCTTACTTCTGAATGAATATTTTAGGCTTTACAGGTTGACATACAGCACCAGCAGGGCTTTTATTTCCCTTCTTACTTAACAATGAGTAACAATTTAATGAGTAACAATGATTAACAACGATCTACTTCTTTCATTGAATAAAAATATTAATAACAAATAAATGAATATTTCCTAATTAGGACAAGTGGCCCAGAAAATGACTAACTGGCTATATGTGGTGCATATAACTGTTTAACATTTATACTGTGGCCAACAATAGCATGTCCTTACCCCTGGCAGACCATATAATGCAGTGGTAACCACATTATCCAGCGTGAAACAGCAGAGGACAGAGTCAAGCTGAGATAATCTTACATTATTCAGGATGCTGCTTGTGTGCCTGAAACTGATGCAAAACAGATTTTATTCATTGTAGTTTGGATAAACAGATAGGAAACAATTCTCAAGTTGACAGGGTTGCTCAAATCCCACTATGAGTGCAGGGTTTCATTGCCATATTAGAGTCAACAAACTTAGACTGTGGAAAGGAAAAGGGTTTCTTCTGGCCATTGCACAACGGAATACCTGTCCAAAAGTATGCAGACAGCCTGTAATAATGATGCTCAGTTGTTTAATTGCCTTTGTAAATGATTTTTATTGTATTAACTACAATAACTTCTTCAGAGAGAAGGCCTGAAGAACTTGATTATACCTACAATGTACAATGAGGCAATAAAGATTGTTTGCTTACTTATCATTCACAAAATGTGTTATAATCTCCATATGAAATTCGAATGTTCTCAAAGCATCAAATATAAGGTCTTCCAACAAGAGTACAACATGTTACTGTAGCAAAGTGGAACAAATTCCTTGTTAATACCCTTGAATCTAGAAAAAAAAAATGCTGAATCAGCAGATTTCTACAAACGTGTAGACATACAACATTCGTCTTTTTCTTTCGGCTGCTCCCATTTAGGGGTCGCCACAGCGGATCAACCGTCTCTGTCGCCATTTCTTCCAGTCCTCTGCATCTTCCTGCTTCAAACCAACCACCTGCATGTCCTCTCTCACCACATCCATAAACCTCCTCTTTGGTCTTCCTCTTTTCCTCTTTCCTGGCAGCTCCAACTTCAACATCCTCCTTCCAATATAATCCTCATCTCTCCTCTTGACATGTCCAAACCAACGCAACCTTGCTTCTCTAACTTGGTCTCCAAAACATCTAACCTGAGCTGTCCCTCTAATTTACTAATTTCTAATCCTGTCCATCCATGTCACACCCAATGAAAATCTCAGCATCTTTAACTCTGACACCTCCAGCTCCGCCTCCTGTCTTTTCTTCAGTGCCACCGTCTTCAACCCATACAACATAGCTGGTCTCACTACTGTCCTGTAAACCTTTCCTTTTACTCTAGCTGGTATCCGTCTGTCACAAATCACTCCAGCCACTCTTCTCCACCCATTCCAACCTGCCTGCACTCTCTTCTTCACCTCTCTTCCACACTTGCTGTTACACTGAACTGTTGATCCCAAGTATTTAAACTCCTCCACCTGTCACCTCTATTCCCTGCATCCTTACCACTCCACTTTGCTCCCTTTCATTCACACTCATGTATTCTGTCTTTTACCTACTCACTTTCATTCCTCCCCTCTCTAGAGCATATCTCCATCTCTCCAGCTTCTCCTCAAGCTGCTCCCTACTCTCACTGCAGATCACAATACCCTCAGCAAACATCGTCCACGGAGACTCCTGTCTAACCGTGTCCATTAGCCTGTCCATTACTACTGCAAACAAGAATGGGCTCAGTGCTGATCCTTGATGCAATTCAACCTCTACCCTAAATGCATCCATCACTCCCACTGCAGATCTCACCTCTGTTACACTGCCATCATACATATCCTGAACTTACTCTCACATACTTCTCTGTAACACCTGACTTCCATATACAACATCACAACTCCTCTCCAGGCACCTTGTCATATGCTTTCTCCAAGTCCACAAAGGCACATTGCAACACTTTCTGACCTTCTCTGTACTTCACCATCAACACCCTCAAAGCAAATATTGCATCTGTAGTGCTCTTTTGTGGCGTGAAACCATACTTATGTTCACTAATCCTCACCTCTTTTCTTAACCGAGCTTCCACTACTCTTTCCCATAACTTCATGCTGTGGCTGATCAACTTTATCTCTCTATAGTTACTACAGCTCTGTGCATCACCCTTTTTCTTGAAAATCGGTACGTCTCCACTCCTCAGGCATCTAGTATTAATTAAACAGAAAGAAAATCTTAGCCCTGATTAATACTTTTTAGAAGTATTTTAGTCTTAAGTCAAGTGAAAGAAACAATTTGTCATTGTGAAACACAGCACAGAACACAGAAATGCAATGAAATGCAATCTTTGCTTTTCACCCATTCATGCTGTGCAGCAGGGGGCAGCCATTTCCAGTGCCCGGGGAGCAGTGATGGCGACGGTATCCTGCTCAAGCGTATCTCAGGGCAACCTGCTGGTCTGGGAGTCGAACTCACAAGCTTCCGATCCTGGGGCATAGTCCTTAAATAATAGGCCAAATCTGCCCCATTTACTAATTTAGCTGACCCAAACATTAATTTAGTCATTTTTTTGTCTCAAATATTGTCACAGTCAGACATTCTGGACTTTTTGCATACATACTCCAAATGTATGCAAAAGAGTTTTACATATTCCAAATGCACTTAAAAAAGTAACCAGTGGACTGTCAGTAACTGTCATAGGAAAATTTCCTAACAATGGGAGAAAAACCTGCACTCTATTGCATTATTCATCAAATAATGCATTTTCTTGCACAAACAGCACTAAAAAGCATTTTCTTTATAGCATTTTCTCAAACCACTTAGAACTCACTATCACCAGTATACTAATCTTAGGCTGGATCATCTGTAATCATCTGTAATCATCTAATCATGTTTCTTCACTGCTTCACTGCATTAAGTTAGAGAGCTTTGTTCTGACTGAATGGTTCAACTTAAAATGAGAGACAAAAGTTTTTGGCTCTCAGGAGGCCTATTCTTCAACAATTATTTAAAAATACAAGAAATCCTGTCTCTTTGGTAACAAAAAAGCTGTTTGGGTGTCAACATCAATCTTAAGTTCATGTTAATTTGTTACAAAACTTCTGCAGATCTTTAAAAAAAAATGTCCTCTGCAAAACAAGATCTCTGTGTTAAACATCATATATTTGTGTTCAGAAATAGTGGCAGAGACTGGGTAATGAATGTGTCAGGGATATCCGTGATCAAGATGTCTGGTTGTGGTATTCCAAGGACATGGTGTACTGTGCAGTGCATGGCTGGGAGGAATGTGGCATTCCCTGGCTGCTGACTCAGAGTTAGTCTCTCTTCTTCTTTTCCTTTCTCTTCAAATGAGAGGCAGATTTCCAGAGAGATGTTTAAGGAACATTTAGAAAAGCAGGCGCCATGGCAAATGCGTTTTTTATGTGGAGAAAATAAATTTTAGAGCTGTTTGTGCAAGAAAATGTCTCTTTGATGATTAACTTTCCTTTGGTATGCATTAATGACTGAGCTAATCTTGATTTATGATAGAAATAGTTCAGAAATTGTTTATCAGACTGTGCCTCTCTTATTATAGTTTCATTCATCAGCCCTTGCAGTGGAAGAAAAGTGTCTTCTCCTTATCAACATCCCTAAAACCTTCTCTCTAACAACCATGACCTCTGGATTTAGCACTTTGTAATGACATCTTTAAATAATAACCATATAAGCACCATATAACAAAATACTTTACTTGACTCTTTCATAATCGTTTTACTCTGAGACAAACCAATAGGCTTTCCATAGCAATGCAAATTTAATTCTGAACATGTGCATAACCATGCTCATCATCCAACAACTTTTATAGCAAATTCTATTTCTATTTTCTGCAATATCACGAAAATAAACTCCAATTCCACATGCTGATCTAAGTTAGTATCACTAAGAACATACACACCAGCTATTTTGGGGAAGGAATGAGCATGAAAATGTCCATGTGCACTGTTAGAGAACTATTTTTTGGCAATTTTTTGACATCAAACTATTTGGGGAAAGTGCCAGAGAAATCCTTCCTTCCTTTTCATCCAGCCACAAAAGCATGTGGACTTTATTTAAGTAACCTGACTTAAGCCCATCTGAAAAACAATAAGGCTAGTGGAAGTTGGTCCAAAGGAGAGGACCTAGGATCATGAACGATCTGGAGAGATTTAAAACTGAACCCAGGGGTTAGCTCTTGTGTTGGGTTTAAGCTCCAATCGTTTACATATAATCTGCTTAAATTCATAACCAGCAGCCATTGATTAGGACATGGTCAAACATTTATGAGTTTCATTGATGCTTGTGTGTGTAAACAGCCATTTTTTCTTTCTTAATTTAAAGGGAAAATCTTCTTCTTTCAGCTGCTCCTGTTAGGCCTTGCCACAGCTAATGTCTTAATTTACTGGGAAAATTTAAAGACAAAAAAGAGTGAGTGCAGACCTGGGAACGTACTCCTTTGTCATTAAATGGATCAACGGTGTCTTTTTTCTTATCTGGATTAAACTGGCAGAGAAATGAGCACAAGCAGGTATTAACACAGTAACATGCACTGCTTTAACCTCAGCACCAGTCTCCCACAACAGGAGAGAGTGAGAGAAGAATAGCAAGGGATAGAGATAGAGATTTGTGTCTTTTTAGATTGTGAAGTTACACTGTAACCAGATAGGCAGGCACAGACAGTGTGTATAAATGTGTATACAGCCATGTAATCGCAGGGTGGAGGCAGGAGCCCATGTTTATCAGCTCTTTTTTCTTTCATCTGCACGTGTGTGTCCAGATTGTTTGTGTTTATAAGTCTGTGTTCTTAATTGTGTGTTTTATTTCCTATCCATATTTGTGTGACTGTCTTGAATCTATTTTGGTGCCTAGAGCCAGACTGTATTTGTCTCTGCCACACTGTGTGTCATTGTATGAGTGTCTGAGTCTCTCTCTGTCTGACTCCAACCCTTATTCCCTTTCTGTCGCGGCACCTTCCAAGTATACCAAGCCCATTCATGCCCCTGAATAGTACTCTGCCTTTTTTTACCTTCATGGGAATCTTAGGACTGTCTGCATTTTCATATGGAAAGACTTTGTCTTTGCCGGTGTGCTCCCTCCCACACACACGGTAACACTCACACTTAACTCACACTCCTCTTACCCTGTGTACTCCTCTCAGCTTTGGAGAGAAAGTGGGATAATAGCTAATATCTTTTACATAGGAAGTTTATGAAGTTATGCAAACACACTCACAAGGTGCTGTATGTTTTTACGGTCTCCTCTCAACTCACACTGCTTTCATATATTTTGGGTACACACTTCATGCTGTTTTTAAAATGTACATACATGTGTGATCACATATGAAAGCATGATCATATATGGTAATAAAAACCTCAATCTCAACCTTATGAAACAAATTCCCTTTTACCCACACAGCTTGATTTTTTATCCTGCTACTGGTTACTATTACCTCTGAGACACACTTCAAAATATTTGTTGTGTTATCAGTAAATTATAGAAAAATCAAAATAAATAAATAAATAAAGTATGACATCCAGTGGTTGTTTGATTATATTCATATGTAAACTGTCACAGTAAGCAGCGCTCTTCATTGACTGGCAGGATTTAAAAGCTCCATTGAGTCAGAGCAGAGCATTGTTCATTCACACGGGTTAGCTTAACAGGTTAACAGTTGTGCCTTATTTTTGTATTTTTGGTTATGTTGAGTATGTGTTTTTGTCTGCATGTTCACTCTGTGATGGACTGGTGAATTGTCCAGGATTTTTCCAGGGATTTTCTCTGTAAGAACACTGACACTGGCGTCTTGAAGATTGGGGACATGCTTTCTGAAGTACTGAATCAATTGGCAATTTGAACGATAAATCTGTTGAACTAAGACATTCACTGACAGAAAAAACATGATTTCAAATATCTGGCAGACATTTGGGAAAGGCACTGTATTGTATAGCATGATTATGCCCCTTTGCACAGTGAGGTTAATAAAGACATTGCTTGATAAGTTTGGTGTGGAAGAGCTCAAGTTACCTGCACACAGCACTGTCCTCAACACAAATGAACACCTTTTGGATGAATTGGAACATGCAAGACTCCCTTATCAAGTATAAGTGAATGACCTCTCGTTGGACTAAATTGACACAAATTCCCAGAATACATGGAAAGCCCTTCCAGAAGAATGAAGGCTTTTATAGCTGCTGGAATTGAGGCTACTGGGAGGCAACCTCATATTAAATCCCTTGGTTTTGGAATGGGATGCCTGACTAGCTGATGTGTGAAGTTAGGATGGCCACATGCTTTTAGCTATATAGTGTAAGCACATAACGCTTGAACTGCCTTGGTTTCAAAAGATTAATCTCATAACAGATATGATAGCTGCTGCCTTGGATAACTGGGAAAACTAAAGAATGTGAATGTAATATGTGTGAATGTGCAAAAGTAGTTATGGCTGTAGTTAGTCTATAGTTATGTCAGCACTTTTTGCAAGTTGCGTTTACTCTCACTCGTTAGGCAGAAACGTTTGCAAGAAAAGTAAGAATTTTATTACTTAAATGTCCAAATTATTCAAGAAGAAATGCCGACCCCTAAACAGAAGCAGCCGAACGAAGAAGAAATGTCAGAATTATTATTATATCTTCTTCCTCTTCTTTTTCTTTTGGCTGCTCATGTTTAGGGGTCACCACAGAGTCACAGGGTCACAAACTGTCTCCATTTCTTCCAGTGCGCTGCATCTTCCTGCTTCAAACCAATCACCTGCATGTCCTCTCTCACCACGTCCATAAGCCTCCTCTTTGGTCTTCCTCTTTTCCTCTTTCCTGGAAGCTCCATCTTCAACATCCTCCTTCCAATATAATCCTCATCTCTCCTCTTGACATGTCCAAACCAAAGCATCCTTGCTTCTCTAACTTTGTCTCCAAAACATCTAACCTCAGCCATCCCTCTAACATAGTAATTTCTAATCCTGTCCATCCTCATCACACCCAACAATAACCTCAGAATCTTTAACTTTGACACCTCCAGCACCACCTCCTGTCTTTTCTTCAGTGCCACTGTCTCCAACCCATACAACATAGCTGGTCTCACTACTGTCCTGTAAACCTTCCCTTTTACTCAAGCTGGATCCTGTCTGTCACAAATCACTCCAGCCACTCTTCTCCACCCATTCCAACCTGCCTGCACTCTCTTCACCTCTCTTCCACACTCGCTGACACTCTCACAGTCTCTAGAGACTGTGCAGCCAAGCACAGCTCGAAACACATCATCAAATTCGCTGATGATACCACTGTGGTGGGTCTGATCAGCGGTGGAGAAGAGGCAGCTTGCAGAGAGGTGATGAACTGGTGCAGAACCAACAACCTGTTTCTGAACATCGACAAGAATAAAGAGATGGTTTTTGACTTCAGGAGACCATGTCGGAACCACTCTCCACTGAATATCAACACCTCACCAGTGGAGATGGTCCAGAGCACCAAGTTTCTTGGTGTTCACATAACCGACCACCTCACGTAGACCCTCAACACCACCTCCATCACAAAGAAAGCCCAGCAGCATCTCTACTTTCTATGTAGACTGAGGAAAGCCCATCTCCCACCATCTTCTACAGAGGAACCATCGAGAGCATCCTGAGCAGCTGCATTACTGCCTGGTATGGGAACTGCAATGTTTTAGACCACAAGTCCCTACAACGGGTAGTGAGAACAGCTCAGAAGATCATCGGGGTCTCTCTGCCCTCTGTACAGGACATTTTCACCACTTGCTGCATCCGCAAAGCAACTAGCATTGTGGATGATCCCTCTCACCCATCCCATACTCTCTACTTCCAGGATGGGAAATAGCTTCTTCCCCCTGGCCAACAGACATTTAAACCGCTAATGTCTCCACTGCTATTATTTATCCATTTCTATCATTTATCTATTTATTTTCTTCTTGCACTCTGCACTTCACTGATAACACTGCCCAACAACCTGGGCTGCTTTGTTCTATAACACTGCGGCCCTCTTACGGATGGAAGTACTGTCTGTTGTGCTGTCTGTTGTCTGCACTTGTTGCCTTGTCTTGTGTATTATGTTCTGTCTTCTGTTGTGTCTGATGTTGTCTTGTGTATAGCATCAGGGTCCTGGAGGAACGTTATTTCGTTTCACTATGTACTGTGTATATGGCTGAAATGACAATAAAATCCTACTTGTCTTGACTAGAGCATATCTCCATCTCTCCAGGTTCTCCTCAAGCTGCTCCCTACTCTCACTGCAGATCACAATACCCTCAGCAAACATCGTCCACGGAGACTCCTGTCTAACCGCGTCCATTAGCCTCTCCATTACTACTGCAAACAAGAATGGGCTCAGTGCTGATCCTTGATGCCATTCAACCTCTACCCTAAATGCATCCATCACTCCCACTGCAGATTTCACCTCTGTTACACTGCCATCATACATATCCTGAACTTACTCTCACATACTTCTCTGTAACACCTGACTTCCATATACAACATTACAACTCCTCTCCAGGCATCCTGTCATATGCTTTCTCCAAGTCCACAAAGGCACAATGTAACTCCTTCTGACCTTCTCTGTACTTCTCCATCAACACCCTCAGAGCAAACATTGCATCTGTAGTGCTCTTTTGCGGCATGAAACTATACTGTTGTTCATCAATCCTCACCTCTTTTCTTAACTTAGCTTCCACTATTCTTTCCCATAACTTCATGCTGTGGCTGATCAACTTTATCCCTCTATAGTTACTACAGCTCTGTGCATCACCCTTATCCTTGAAAATCGGTACCAGTATACTTCGTCGCCACTCCTCAGGCATCCTCTCACTTTCCAAGATTGCGTTAAACCATCTGGTCAGAAACTCAACTGCCATCTCCCCTAAACATCTCCATGCTTCCACTGGTATGTCTGGTACAACAGACTTTCCATTCTACATCCTCTTCATCGCTGCCCTTACTTCCATCTTGTTTATTTGCTGCACTTCCTGGTTCACTGTCCTCACATCATCCAATATTCTCTCTCTCTCATTTTCTTCATTCATCAGCCCCTCAAAGTACTCCTTCCATCTGCTCAACACGCTCTGTTCACTATGTTTCCATTTCTATCTTTAATTGGCCTGACAGGGCTGACTTCAAGGTCCTCCTCTTAACCTACAAGGCACTTAAAGGTCTTGCCCCAATATACCTAACCGAACTGCTTAATACCTATACACCTAACCGCCCACTTAGATCCCAGAATAAAGATCTCCTAATTGTCCCTCGCATAAATAAATGTATAGGAGCACGAGCTTTCAGTTACAGGGCCCCTAGATTGTGGAACAGCTTGCCTGCTTCTGTACGGGATGCCGATTCAGTCTCAGTCTTTAAATCACGGCTGAAGACTTACTTCTTTAGTTTAGCTTACCCGCACCAATCACCATAGTGCACCATTACTAATGTCGCTGGTGCTGCTGTACATGCCATCGCACAGTATTGTTTCATTTCTGTGTCTGTCACTACTGGATCCTGCTCATTACTGACCCCCTCATTCCATTTCTCTCCCCACATGTCCAGGTGGGCCCGCTGTGGTCATCACCTGAGTCCAATGCCGAGCTACCATCTGGTCTGTGTGATGCATCTGATAAATTAGTGGACATGATGACAAGGGACCTTGGCAGCTCATCGGTACCTGGAAGCAACTTGGGACTCCTCACTGATCCTGGAGTTTAAAATCAAACTAACTTTGTACTGTTAGTATACCCAAGGGGGTTGGGTAGCCGGTTGACCTTGGACCCTTAGAGGTTTTTTTTCTCCACATAGTGGAGTTTTTGGTTCCTCTCCTTCGTAGTTGTCCGGCTTTAACATCTATCACTGTAACCTGTTCCACCATCCACCACCATTGTAAAGTGCCTTGGGGCAACTGTGTTGTAAAAGGCGCTATATAAGAATAAATTGAATTGAATTGAAATTGAGAGAAAATAAGTAATTATATGGAGAAAAACTGCTGCACATTGAAATGATTGTTAATCTGGTGAATTTTACTTAATTAACTTTAAAATGCACATGATGGCAGAGATATTTTTTTTGTGCTAATTATACACTAGACTCCACATATTGGCATATATTAGAATTTTAACATTTTTTTATTTTTTTGTTGTTGCTGCAAAGAAATGTATTTATAAGGTAGTTTTAAAGTGACCCGTATAACCATGTGTTTCCAGGAGAGGGACCAAACATTCTAACCTTTCACATAAATGTAAATCATTCTGGGCTGTTTCTGTTGGTTTGTTTATCTTGAAATTTGACACAATGCAAAGGACAGCTTCATTTTAAAACATTTTAAAAACATTTTAAAAATCAGAAAGTAATACAAGACATACTGGAAAGAAAAAAGGTTTTATTCTGATAATGAGGAAGTATTAAACACACTAACTAACTACCCAGTGCACATCCTTTATCAACATATCAACATATCAAAACTGGTGTGCTCTTTTAGTGGTGTTTGTATTGCAGTCTACAAAATAAAAATAAGTCGTTGCATTTTTCCATTTCCAGCTTTTTAACATTTCAGTGGAACCACAGTGACCCCTGTCAGCTGGAGCTCATGAGGGTTCCTACAAACCAATTTTTTTGGTTCACTTTTTCTTTCCATTAGCAATTCACATGCTGATTCAGTGCCAGCTCCTCTGCTCATACTCAAACTCTAATCACTAACACATGAAGAAAAAAAAAAGCTTTTCCCACACTCTTTATCCAGCTGGCTAATTATCTGAAAATAAACATTCGGGCTTATATTTTAGGGAAAATTACGGCATGTGGCCCATATCACCCAGCATTCTTTATTCATTGTTAGATGATCATTTTCCATCCTTAGCCTTACCACTTGCACGCTGTTTTTAATACTGTGTCTTTTAAGACATATTTAAATGATAAAGCAGCCCAGACTGACATACTGCTTATAACTTCAGCATGAAGGTTTGTGGCTTTACTGTAGCAAATTGAATAGGAGGATGTGTGTCAAGGCATTGATTAAGAAAAAAAAAACGAAAAATGAACAATATTTGCTGCTTTGTTTGTACTAAACTTTTTGGAACTTTATCAATGTTTGCATTCTACTCTTTCATAAAAAAAAAATAGATATCCATACTAATTTGTTTTATTCAGGTCTATTTTTCTGTAGTTCCATTTAAGAACTTCCTGCCCTTGATTGTTACTCAGAACAACAATCTGAGGTGGGCAATTTTGTATGCAAGCCAAAAAGTGCTTTTCTGTCAAAACAGGCCATTTTTTGTCAAGTCAGGGAACAACACTCACACAATAAAAAATCTTTAATTATTAACAGAGGTTTGGCCTGCAAGTCTATGGCAGAGTCAATGAAAACACAGTGTAGAAAACAATCAACTTGATGTCCGAACAAGTTTTTTGTTATTGTTTTTTATGTAAATGTTTTTTTTAAATTACTTCTCCTGCTGTGTAAAAGTACCAGAGGCTTTCTTTGTATTATCAATGTATTAATTGCATTAATGAACTTTTGTAGCAATGGGTGTGGCAATAGCTGTGCTCTTCTGTGGGAGCAGAATAGACAGGATAGCCTTTGCTCCCCACATGCATCACTAAGTCATCACACACAGAAGCCTGTCACAGGTTCACTGGTTATCTTTCCTTTGGTAGGTACAGCATACTGGGAAAACCTGTCATTTTGAAGATGCACTGACCCCCTTCTAGTCTAGTTTTAACAATTTAGTTCTTGTCTAGTTACTCAGATAATTACATTTTCCTATTTTGATTACTGTTTACCTCCTTAATCTATCCAACCCCTAGACAGGTGCCATTGAAGATAATATAGATAACAGTTTTGATATTGTGGCTGATCAATATATTGAATTTTACTTGCTTCTTTCTAGCCAGGGTATTCTTGCTAATCTCTTCAGGATCAAAATCACTATTTTGATCAAAAGTATTTATTTTTCTAACCATTTGTTCTACTCCTTCAAATTTTAAACATTTACATTACGGCATTTAGCAGACGCTCTTATCCAGAGCGACTACCACATCCTAATTACAGGGACAGTCCCCCTGGAGCAACTCGGGGGGTTAAGGGTCTTGCTCAGGGACCCAGTGGTGGTAGTGCTGGAAGTGGGATTCGAACCTGGGACCTCTTGATCCAGAGGATCGTAGAATTAAAGATAAATTTCCTTTTTTAATGAAAATACCAAGCAGAATTATTTCATTAATTACAGCTAGGTTTGCCTATTCTGTTCTGTGAAATGAACATTTGGTGCAGAGGTCTAATAAAGCTCTGCAGTGTTATAATAAATCTGTGACAAGATATGCTTATACATACTGGTTCCAGAACCAAAGCATCATACAACCACAAGATGGCACCAGTCTTACATGTTTCATCCTTTAAGTACAGCACTGTAGTGAGGGAACATGTTTTTCACAGCAGGCTCTGTTTAATTTTAAATTAATGTTTAAGCATTTCTTCTTACACTTTTTTGAAGCTGAGGAAAAAAAATTAACCCATTTTAATCTACCATATTCCACTCTGATTTGAAAATAGGCGGTACCTTTCCATTTAACAGTAAAATTAAGATTTGGTCTCCTGCTGATATTGCCTATTTATCTCAAGCAGACACTGACAAACCTCTGCTGAGAGATTTTCAATAAAGCTCTAAGCATTTAGACTGGAAGAATATCAATAGTAGGAGCTGGCTCTCTCGGCTCTCTGAATCACGTTGAGGTTTCAATGGACCTTACATAGGCATTGTTCCATCAGAGTTCTTTTATGGCTTTATGATAAATGCCTCGTCTAGTTAGTGAAGACAAAAGGGCAGGACAAAAGGATTTTTGACTTCATATTTTACATAGTGTGTTGCATAAACTGTTGTGTAATCAAAAGTCTGTATACACCTGTTTACCCAGTGTTTTTTTAAGAAATCAGGTAAGCCTTTCTTCAGGGAAGATTTCACTAGATGTAGGACATTTCTAAGAATTTGACTGCATTCATGCACAAGACCACTCGTGAGGTCAGGTAGGGATGTAGGATGATTAGTTCTGGAGCGCAAACACCACTCCATCTCATCTCAGAGTAATTGGACAGATCTCCATCACTCTAGAGAATGCAGTTCTACTGATCCACTGCCCAGTGCCGGGGGCTTTCCTCTAGATGATGCTTGGCATTGGGCATGGTGACCTTAAAATCATGTGCAGATGCTCTATAGGGTTCCATTCTAATGTCAATTCTTTTCTAGGGAGATTATGCAAGCTTTGTGCACAAGACTGAAAGCCTACCTTTGTTTTTTATTTTTTTCCTGTGAAGTTTTCTAAGTGGCTCTTGTTCACGAGGCTTTCACTTTATCAATAATTATGGATGGTATGTATCTTATATTGTAAATTAGTGGACATAAAATAGCAACTTGGAATTTTAAATATGCATGAATATTTTTCTGTCTCAGTGACACATTAAAATGGATGATAATCTTACATAGTACAACTGACTTGGCAACTGGATATATCTTTTCACATTGGTTTAACTTGTTTTAGCAGTGTTCAGCAGAATTTTAAAAAGGGCCCATATCTTACATTTAGTTCAGTTATTTGTATGTGTATATATGCATGCTTGGTATACATATGCATATTTGGTCCACTTGGCATATATACCAGGATCCTTCATAATTCATTTGCATGACCTTTTTTGTTCCTTAAAATTAAAAAAGTTGTTTTTGTTAATGTACCTACACAACTATGTGAATACATTTTTTCTGGTTAACTTTCCAGTATTCAAAAAGCAGACCAGGCCATAACTTTAAACAAAGATATATGAAAGTAAAGCTAAATCTTTAAGAACAGCAAATTCAAAATGGGCTGTTTTTCCATAAATAGAGAGTATATAAATGGTAAATGGTGTTAAGAGTAAATGGTATGGCTTTCAGTAATGTTTAAACCTAACATCAAACACTTTTAAGTAAAAAAAATGAATGAATGCCAGGGGTATTTGGTGTTGTTGGCCCTTTAAGTAAAAATATGTTGTAAAAGCAATAAGATGCATTACCAATTTTGACATAAAATTGAAGACAGGAAGGTAAACACAGCATAGTGGTTCATGTGTAATATCATCTATTGAGTACATTTATCCCTGAAGCCTGAGAGCCTTCTCGTATCAAGTGATTATGAATAAGATTTTGTTGATTTTTACCCCAAAAATGTCAATTGAATAACTGGGTTTTAATAAAACCTGTGAAATGAAGCCATGTCTCCAGTAGCACAGTCTCCAATAGTACAGCAAACCTCAAACAACAGTTCTTCCTAGCAAATGACAAGTGACACTTTAACCTCACATAGATGAAGAGGAAGAAACCCAGATTCTTAGTGTGGTGCCTGTCAACCAATCGTTAAGTGCAAGTGTGGCACAAATTAGACCAAAATATCCATAAAAGCTGCTTTCATGTCTCTAATGAGGACACTTCCTCCTCCCAGCAGGCACAGCAGGTCAGAACAGTTATTTGATTAAAGGACTGGTGAACACCACCCTTTAGTGAGTCATGGCAGCAAAATATGTTCCTTTCTTACGGAAGTTGGCAGTGAAGTAAAAGCCCAGGTCCAAGAGGGGTTGGGTGACCTTTTGAAAGCTCTATGATCCTTGTTAAATGAGCCACACAAAGTGATGCATTATTAGTAGTAAGAAAGTGCACTGACCTAGTTCAAAAATGTTTTCAAAAAAGGTCCCAAACCACTTTGTCTCAAGTATACAGGGGAAAAAAAACAGTCACATCTGTATCTGTATATGGTCAAAATCAGAATAATTACAACTTTTTCCCTGTGATAAAAAAGGCCTGTTGCTTCAGAGCTGAAAAAAGCTTTAACTTAGTAAGGATGGAGCTGAAATGAGGGGATTCCTTTAAAGGGACTATGCTATCTTATGCCTCTTCTGTCCCCACATTCTGTTCAAATTAACATTAGCATTAACATATAAACCCAGTGTACCAGGGCATGGTGCAGTAATAGTAGGGTGGATCTAGGATAAACTGTGATTTCACAATGTATGAAGAGTTGTATCAATTGGTCATCAAATTTTACCACAGTTCAAGATGTTTACATTTAATTTTTACACTTTTAGTAGTAAAAGGCAGAGCAGGTGCTTCATTCAAGCTTACCAAGACAATAAGCTTGGTATCGCTTTAAATGTTTTGCCTGCAAAGAGGGCTGCTAAATACCCAGAACCTTTAAATTAAATAATGTGGTTAGATCACATCCATAAGCAACAACATAGACTTTCAAGATGGTGTTTAAATTAGAAATTAGCTCAGAGCTATTTGATAGAGTAAGAGTCACTACTGTGTGATTATTTGTTACCAGTGAACAAAAACTACACTGCATTAAAAATGTGCATAGAGGTTTTCTTTTCAGGAAAAAAAGCTATATGTTGAAGTAAGTATTTAGCCCTGCTATTGTTATGAAGATTTTTAGAATTTATGTAATGTATAGGTTAGGCATAAGCATAGGTTGAGTACTGTCATGCTGTGATGGGATTGGCTGGACATAATTGCCGATTCGGGATTACGGAAAGGGGCTTTAGTAAACATAAACTGTGTAACAGACAAGCATAAACCAAACACAGTACTCACAAGACAGGAACAGAGGCCACAACAACACAAAAGATGAACAATGACCAATGGCACTGCCCCGATTCACTGAGACTTAGATACCTTTAGACAAACGTGGCACACCTGGTGACCTGGTGTGCCCGATTGAGAACCGAGGTTCGAAGAGTCAGTGATGAGGCGAAGAGGTTTTAAGCTATAGCAAAGTTTATTAACAGAAGAGTAACAAAGTTCTTACAAGATGTTCAAGAGACCGGTCATTGTTCCTCTCTGTGTTGAATGCTCTCTGAATACTTGCACAGTTCAGAGTGTGCCTTTTTATCTATCCCCTGGGAGCACCAAGGTCTCCACGGGACCTTGTTTGGGTGTTTTTGACGTGCTAAAAAAATGTTACTCAGAAAAGAACAGAGAAAAATAGAGATGAAGTTAATAATACATAGGTTAAAGGTGGCAGGGACCTGAATGGTAATTGGGGAAGGGATTTAGGCTGCTAGAGGAGTTCAGGAATGGAAGGGCATGGGCCTCAGAAGCAGCTGTTGAAGTTGCTATATGAGGGGAATGGGACCATGGAGTCAACTATTTGGTACATAAGGTTAAAAGCTATTGTAGGGAGAAGAGAAAAGGGCATAGGAACTATTGTGGGGAGAAGGGAAAAGGACATAGAAATAGAGAATTGGATACATGACTGATATAGGAGTGCAATAACAGAAATAAATGAATAAAATCAACCTACAATCCATCAGCAGAGTGCGGCAAAACATGACAAGTACTGAAGACATAGCAGGACACATTCATTACGGTGGGTTTGACTGTAATGTACATTTATTTAACATATTTTTATGAATGTATGTTAAGGCCTTTTGTCAAAAATGCCTAAACAGTGTAGAAAATATATGGTATAAATATCTGAATACATTTCAGAATGGTCAGCCTCATGTCATCTTCATTGCACAGTTTGAAGGAGGAGTGAATCTGATTTAAACAGCATGAGCTGAGAGAAAACGAAGAGAAAATAATGGACATTACAAGTCAGTGTTCCTCACTGTGCATGAAGCATTCACAGGCTGCAGGGTGCAGTTTATCTCTTATGAAGATTAATACAAAATATGAACAAATTTAAAATTTGAGTCATTTTAACAATGGTTTAAAACTCAATTATATACCAGTTATAGATTGCAAAGACTCTTGTTTGTGGTCAAAGTTAAAAAAGGGGCATATTGATCAGTGTCTTTAACCACAGATTATAGAAATGCATTACGATCATTTCAAGATATAAGACAAATAGGGAAATTTAGGGTTTTACTACAAACTACAACTCTTAAATTATGCTCTCCTATGATAGTTGCACTGAAAATAAGTGAATCCTTTCAGAATTCAGAAATTGGTGGCCTATTGGTTAGGGAGTTGGCCACAGGATTGGAAGATTGTGGGTTCGATTCCCTCACCGGTAGGTTGCCCTGAGGTACCCTTGAGCAAGGTACAGTCCCTGGTACAGTCCCAAGTTACAGTGCCTCCTCGGGCGCTTTCAATAGCTGCCCCCTGCTGCATGGTGTTTGAGTGCATGAGTTAAATGCAGAGGTTGGGCAGCAGTGGCCTAGTGGTTAGGGAGTTGGCCCCTGCATTGGAAGATTATGGGTTTGATTCACTCACCGGTAGGTTGCCCTTAGGTACTGTTGAGCAAGTTACTGTCCCCATCACTGCTCCCCGGGCGCTTTCAATAGCTGCCCACTGCTGCACGGTGTTTGTGTTTGCCTTAATTTGCTGTGTTTGCGGTGTTTGCTGATTTAAGAAGAATTGATTCATGGGCTAGACGTGGCCTAGTGGTTAGGGAGTTGCCCCCGCATCGGAAGATTGTGGGTTCAATTCCCTCACAAGTAGGTTGCCCTGAGGTACTGTTGAGCAAGTTACTGTCCCCATCACTGCTCCCCGGGCGCTTTCAATAGCTGCCCACTGCTGCACGGTGTTTGTGTGCATGGGTTAAATGCAGAGGTCCAATTTCGTTGCGGTTCATGTGTGCTGTGCTGTGACCTCGCAATGATAAGGGTTGTCACTTTCACGTGATTGATTCTAGAGGCTGCCCGAGCTAATTTTTAAGCAAGAAAAGTCATTAATATAAAAGTACAACATAATTTTATTGTCAAAGACAAAAACAGCTCAGAGTTACTCCTTAGATGACTGTTCTATTGGCAATAGCGCAATTTTCAAAGGTCAGCAGAGCAATCATTTAATGCTCAGAAAAGCCTTTTCCAGTTAGCTTTAGTTGGGATTCATGGCACTGCATTGACTGGTCTCAACAGTATTTGTAGGACTGAGAGACCAACAATGATTAGAAAGCACTACTGTTTAATTTCAACCATGAGAGATTGCCAAATACAGCAAATTAAGGCAAAGCATTAAAGCATTGGAGAGACACTTAAGAGAAAAAAACAAGCCCAGGTCTCTCCTTTTGCGACACTTTCATGATAATGATACTTATCCCCAAATTACAACTGTCCCACCTTTCCCTGAATCAAAACAGTGGCACTTTTCCTGTATCACATCACTAACACTTTTCCTGAATCACAACATTGACACTTTAGCCTTTAATCAATAAAGTGAAATTTCTCCTGAGTCACAACAGTACCACTTGTCCTGAATCTCAATAATGACCTGTTTTTTTGGAATTCAAACACTGATGCCTTTCCCAAAGCACTGTCATTTTCCTGAATCCAAACACTGATACTTATATTCATTTGTGTCTTGGGTTGTTAAAGGTATCTAACTATTTAAGAATTGTAAAGTATATAAAAAATAATTCATTTACATTTAATATCCCTGTCGCTGTTAAAGGTTCTTTAGTGAATTGCCAGGTCAATCCACAGTCTAATCAGCTCTGTCAACATGTTTAAGCCCTGGTGCATTTTGAAATAAAATGTAACTGTCAATCTGTGGAAAAGTACATGTAATGTGATAAAAGATACCACACAAGCTAACATTTGTCTGTGTGACTCTCTTCTACCTCTATCTCTCTTCCTTCTAGCCAGATGAACAACATACCTCTGGCTGGTGCTCTCATGCTCGGGTGGCCCACAACAGGGCTCTCCATATGAGCAGTGAAATGATATAGGCCAACTTAGCCTTCTTAGTAGGGAACGGAGAAGGCTGCTGCTCAAAGGCAAAAGAGCATTGCAATAAGAAAGCTCGACACCATCCCTGCTCACCTTCAAATCATTCAGGAAAATCATAGCAGAACTGGCATGGAATGGTTGGTTCGGGCAGAGATGGCTCAATGGGAAGAGCTTCTTCAGGGTCAGCCATAGCAGGCAGTTCAACTCTGACACGCAGGGCAGTTATTTCTTTCAGCTGTGTAATTATCCACTTCAGGGCTTGTTCGTGCCTGCCTATGGCCATGCCCTAAGCAGTGCAGTTTGAATGGCATCTTCGAGTTCAGTTGAGTCCATTCTGGCTGGGTCATTCTGTTACGGTGTGGACTACACCAAACACAAAAAGCACATTGGATTAGGACCCAAGATCTAAACTACTAATTAATAAATCCAGTGTAACTAAATGAGACAAAAACAGGTGGGAAATAAAGCATGGGAAGCCTTGGGTGGAAACCCCCCCCCCCCCAAAAACTGGCAAAACCCCAAAACAGGTTGAAAACAAAATAAAAAAGAAACTGGCCAAAAAAAAAAAATACCAAAATGGGTGGAAAACAAAAACCAGTACAGACTTCTAAATGGGTGGGAAACAAAAGAAAACGAGAAGGGTGACCCGAAAATAAACTCAAAGAACCAAATTATATAATAATAGTCATTAAATGACCCAGTAATAAGTGTCTGGTTCATTGGCCTTATGTAGGGGGAATGACAGCTGTGTGGAGTTACCACAATTGAGCCTCACTTGCCGGTCTCCCTAAAGCTATCTGACTCCCCCTAGCAGCCGGGCGGGAATTAGTTCTTATAGCTTAAGACAATTTTTGTTTGCTGTCCAACTATGTCACAGGATACCATTATTTTTATTCAACTAAAAGACTGGACAACAGATTTACACCTATCGTCTCATGAGCTGGTAGTCCTATCACAGGGGTGAGAACTGCAGGGCCAATGCACTTGGCAAACAATGAGAAATCCATTAAGACCAGTTGAAGTAGCTGGAGTCCCTGAGACAGCAACAGATGGCAGGCTCATCAGGGGCGCAATCAGAAGCAGACCGAACTGCTGAGCTATTGCAGACCAGGCTGCTGTGGGGAGTTTCAGTCCGACTTCTGTAATGTCCCCTCAGCTTAACCAGTCACTACACTGACAACTCAACAGCAGTAAACTCTATGACTGATTATCCAACACATTTATGCCACTTACTTCCAAATGTTAACATAATTACCAGATCATTAGCTCAATGGCTAATGGCTGATACAATGATTAAATAGCCTTATTCTAACATTAAACAATGATGAATTTGGGCTTTTACTAGCTAAGCAGGGAGGAAATTAAACAAACAAAAAAAAAACCATATAATGCAACAAATAATGTTGCATCATTATTTGGAGTTCCACTTAGCATCAGCAATTCACCTACAAATTTGTAACACTTTGTGTAATTGCACTTTTAGGACTGATAAAGTTAGCAGCCCTGTATTGTGCATCTTTTTAAAAAAAAAAAAAAAAAAAAAAAAAAAATCCCCAGCCTAATCTATCTATATATATATATATATATAGAGAGAGAGAGAGAGAGAGAGAGAGAGACTCTAATATAAGTATGCACTTAAGTTATAAACTAGGATAAATAATACCTCAGGGCAACCTACAGGTTTTTGGGAGCGGAACCCATGACTTTCCAATCATGGTCAGTCAGTCATTTTCTAGGCCGCATGTCCTAATTAGGGACATTGGGGGGGGGGGTGAATCAACTCACACAGGGTGAAGGACGGGGACACACCCTGGACAGGTCGCCAACCTATCGCAGTCCAATCATGGTGATATTTTTTATTTGTAAAAATAGAAAATTTGAGTTTGGAAATCAGCGGGATGTTTTTTGGTACGTGTCACAAACTACCCTGTATAATGCTGATTTTTATCTTATTCCAAGAGGTTTTTGGAAAACTGAGTTCCACGGATGAGTGATTTATTGTCATCCTTGTGTAATCTTTCCAGTTGGCTTCAAAAAATTTGGCTTCAAAAAATTGGCTTCAAAG
Organism: Hepsetus odoe; assembly: GCA_017165825.1. Classification (NCBI taxonomy): domain Eukaryota; kingdom Metazoa; phylum Chordata; class Actinopteri; order Characiformes; family Hepsetidae; genus Hepsetus; species Hepsetus odoe. The sequence continues at coordinate 23,662,553 of CM029368.1, forward strand.
CTACATGATAATGACCGTGAGCTAGTGGTCAAATTAGTGTTTTCAGCGTTTACAGTTAATGCACACTTGTGTTGTACTGAACTTAATGTAAATAGAAGCCTATAGGTTTAGGTAGCAAGCTGAGTTGGCTGGTTAGAAATAGCTAGTCATACTACCAAAATGAACTAGCTAGCAAATCTTGACAATATTTAATGTGACAAGAAAAGTGCTTATTCAAGTGTTTATAGGATGGCTCAAAATAATTCTATGCATGGTTTGTATCTAGGTAAACAGCACCACTGTTCTTACTGATACTACAGAGATTTTAAAAGTGGGGGGCTTTATGTTATCCCAAGGGTATATATTGCTGCAGCTCGATATATGTGGCTTCTTACTTTGTTGCTTTGATATCAAACTAAAATTGGCCCCAGTCACATGCGATTTCTCTGTATACTCCTTAAGGTTTAAGAACGTTCTCCTGAGGTGAAATACTGTGTTTGAGTGGAAGAAAGTAATCTGACTGATGCAGGCTAAAGAAAAGTAGGATTGTGTGCGTGTTTATTTCCTTTGTAGACAGCCACAGATATAGATTGGCATAAAAGTTGTGTTTACTTACCTTTGCAGAGGCTCAGAACTTCACAGTGAAAGGCATAGATGGAATTAAGCTGTGACACTGCAGGGAATTTCACTGGATTTGCGCCACAAATCTTCCATGACTTGTCAAGAGCTACTGGCATTTTATGTTTATTCAGTTTTGTCCCTCTGTTACATCAGCAATGGTTTCTCAGCTGCACCAGCTGATATCTCATATTTACCATTAAGTAATATATATAATGGTATATATATTAAATATATATACCATTAAAGAGCTAAATGCAATTTAAGTTTTTTACACATTTGCTGAAGGCATTTGGGCAACAATTCACTTGTAGTTCCAACACTAAACCAAGGTAGCAAAATCTGGACAGCCTTAGCTACTTGTCTGAGATTAATAGAATTATTATTTATTTCTAAAATGATTTTGTTCTATAGATTAAAGAGAGGAAACTGCATAAACAGTTTTTGTATAATTTCCCCCCTTTTTGCTGTTTTATTTCATTTTTTATGCAGTAACTAAGAGAGCACCACTCAGGAGGCTGGGTGCTTTGCATGTAGGGAAAACAAGCAAGGTCCAGCTCTCTCTTCCATAGTAAGCTCTGTGCACATTAATTAATCAATGTTTGTTAACTCACCAGAGACATTATTAGCTATTCAAAGCTTCATGCTTCCATCTGCCAGCAGGTTTCTGGGCTTTTGTATGAAATATAATTAATTTTGGCTAGTCAGAAACACTTTTCACAGAGAACATGACCCACTAGCCTCCTGGTAATTAATGATTCCCCTGTGTCTAAGTTTCCACAGAGCGGTGGCACTTAGCAATTAAAGAAAGTTTCAGAATAAAATGCCTTTTAATTATTACTCTCGTTAGAGACATTTTGTTAAAATTATGTTGAACCTTTGCCTGTCAAGCCCCTGTTGTTAGCAAATGAATTGTATTAATCAAAGTTAGCTTTTCATCAATATAGTTTGACACGTTTTTGCCATGTCTTTAATGGAGCATCATCTACAGTGCTTGGAGAGTTTAAACATTCCTTATTCACACGATGAACTAATCCTTACATTGAAAAATCCCACATTTCACAATATGCTAAGTTCAGCTAAAAAAAATGCATTGAAATGCAGAAGTTGTTTATCTTTAGAAGATGGGACTTTTTTTTATTCGTTTACACTTGTCACACTGTGGTGGAATGGAGTGGATATTTTTGTGGAGCTGGGATTGTGGAAAGGGGTTTTATTAAACATAAAATTGAAACACACAAACATTAACCAAAAATACAGAAACTGAAACTCAATGATCCAAAAGAGGAACAATGGCTGACAGCTCTGCCATGACTCATTGGAATCTGTATACCTTTAAACTAATGAGGCATACCTGGTGACATAATGAGGCATCATGTGTACCCAGTCAGGGAAGAGCTATTCAATAAAACATTTATAATTATAATTGTATTAATATAAGTTTATAGGTTTATACTATATATATCAATAAATAATTAAATACATAAATTAAAAAAAAAACTGCAGATGAAAAAAAGGCTAATAAATCAAAACTGAAACTAGAAAGTCCTACAAACAGTGTTACATTGTTAAATTACATTATTACAAATTATAGCCCTTTATGAATTGTTGCCATTTTTATAATGTCCTCATAACATAAAAGTTAGTTAACAATCCAAGATTATGCCTATACCCATTTAACATAAACCTTAAGCTTGCTACAGCACAGATTGTTGCACAGTAAAAAACAGTCTCTTAGGATCTAACTGGAACCAGATTTCTATAGATTTAACCTGTTTGGCTTTTTTAACAGTCAGTATATATATTGTTTGTCGGTTTGTGCGTTTTCCTTCTAAAACCTCCACTTTGGAGGAGGCATGCTTCAAAACACATTCATAAAGCTTTCTGACAACTAACAAAGATTAGAAGGCATTTTAAAGGCTTTACAGTATTACATTTAGGTAATATTAACATTTGGTTAAATTGTCAAAATTGACTAAAGTGGCCTTAATCACAACTATTGATTGCTGGAAGAAACCTTTTGTTAAAATGTTTACATGCTATTTGTCATGAAGACTGGTCTTCGGGGAAGCGTTATTAATTAACTTCCACATAATAATAAGGTTTAATGCCAGTCAATGGCTTTTCTTATAACTATTTCACTTTAAAAAAATTTTTTTGTAATGCATACTTCCCAAAATAATGATTAGCTGACAAGCTGTGTGGTCTTTTTTAACTACAAAATATAAGTACTTCCAACAAGTGTTATAACCTCTGCCCAAAACAAAGGGAACAGTAGCAACTAAAGGTCACATTACTGAGTGCAGATGTGGTCACCTAAGTTTACAGTTTACTGAGGTGCACATGTCTGAAGTAAAACAATCATTTGCTTTGAGGGGAGAAAAATCAACTTTTTTGTTTTGCGGATTTACTAGAGAACATTTATGTCTGAACGAAATTAACTGACACAAACACACTTAAATATGTCAATTATCCATGAATGTTTTGTTGTAGGTTCATTCTAGCATGTAAAGTTAAATAAGCAATATTTCTTATAACAGTGAGTATGTTACAATTACAGACGTTTTGGATTAGGAAAACTAATATAAGACAAGATGTATGAATAGAAGTTCTGACTAACAAGATCCACTTACCACAGAAACCTAGTTCCATGGGATAACTTGTCATTACAATAGCTTCATACACATAGCAGTGATATACCATACATGCATATTTAGCGAATTATTGTAATTCTCAGTTCAAAATCCTATAAAATGCCTTTTTATTTTAGAGCTATTTGCATCTTCTGAAAGTATTGTTCCATTAGAAGAAAAAAAAAAAAAAACACAACAAATTTCTCTTTCCCAGGGAGCTCTAATGTGATTGTCTTTGTATTTTTACTTTCCTCATGAGAGGAGATGTTTTCTCACTGAAATAGTTGCATGCATATTACACATTGATAGAGGAAAGCAGTACCTTTGCTTCCATAACAGATAACAGTTTTTTTTCCCTGAATGTATGCCTTTGCACTTCTCAGCAAAGCAGACACTGTATATATAGATATATCATTTTGCTAACAAGAGGGATGCCTTCTCTCCTTTTTGATGGCTGCCACGTCTGGCCAGAAAATAAAATACTGTGTTGTACTGTATTGCTTGATATACAAGGTAGACTTGCTCTTATGCTTTTGATAATTGTCTTTCTAGAGAACTGTGTAACTGTTTGACCAATGACCAGATATTTTTTGGTGGACAGCTGAACTTATACCTCTCTCTGTTAAGGAATGTTGCTCAGGTACTGAAGCAGCAAAGCAGCCCCACATCATGGCACTTCTACCAAGTTATCGGTCTGTGGGCATGATGGTTTTATTGAGGAAAGATGCATCAGATATAACAGAACACATCTTTTTCATTTCATTTCATTTCAATTTATTCTTGTATAGCGCCTTTTACAACAAAGTTGCCCCAAGGCACTTTACATTGATAACAGGTTACAGTAATAGATGTTTAAGATGTTTAAGCCGGACGACTACGGAGGAGAGGAACCAAAAACTCCACTATGTGGAGAAAAAAAAAACCTCTGAGGGTCCAAGGTCAACCGGCTACCCAACCCCCTTGGGTATACTAACAGTACAGAGTTAGTTTGGTTTTAAACTCCAGGATCAGTGAGGAGTCCCAAGTTGCTTCCAGGTACCAATGAGCCGCCAGGGTCCCTTGGCGCATCAGATGCATCACACAGACCAGATGGTAGCTCGGCATTGGACTCAGGTGATGACCACAACGGGCCCCCCCGGACATGTGGGGAGAGAAATGGAATGAGGGGGTCAGTAATGAGCAGGATCCAGTAGTGACAGACACAGAAATGAAACAACAGTGCGATGGCATGTACAGCAGCACCAGCAACATTAGTAATGGTGCACTATGGTGATTGGTGCGGGTAAGCTAAACTAAAGAAGTAAGTCTTCAGCCGTGATTTAAAGACTGAGACTGAATCGGCATCCCGTTAGAAGCAGGCAAGCTGTTCCACAATCTAGGGGCCCTGTAACTGAAGGCTCGTGCTCCTATACATTTATTTATGCGAGGGACAATTAGGAGATCTTTATTCTGGGATCTAAGTGGGCGGTTAGGTGTATAGGTATTAAGCAGTTCGGTTAGGTATATTGGGGCAAGACCTTTAAGTGCCTTGTAGGTTAAGAGGAGGACCTTGAAGTCAGCCCAAAAATGTTCCACTTTTGGCCCGTCAGTCCCTAGAATATTACTGTAAACATGTTGTGGGTAAGCAAGATGCTCTTTGGTAAAAACAAAACAAACCCTTTTCTGGCTTAGCAACAATTTTTGCTTTGCCTTAACTGAAAGGGCCACAGCTCCTTAGATTCTGTGTTCTTCTCTACCTACTCAGATGTGTACTTTGGGATAATTTATTAAGCGGCTTTCTCCATGGCAGACTTACCACTGTCCTGTATCTTCTCAGTTTAAAGATGATGGCTTTTAAGTGATTTGCTGAATTGCCAGAATTTGACTCTTTTTTTGCTGATATATTTCTAGCATTGGGTCCCTGAGCAAGACCCTTAACCCTGAGTTGCTCCAGGGGGACTGTCCCCTGTAATTAGGACATGGAAGTCGCTCTGGATAAGAGCATCTGCTAATTTCTGCAAATGTAATGTAAATGTAGAATTGTGTTTCTCAGGTCTTCTGAATTTTCTTTTGATTGATGCATAGTGTGCAGTTTGTTTAAAATTACTGTCAAGATTGTGTAAAATCTAGATTCTGCAGTGCTGATAGCAATCAATTTAGCTGACAGTGAAGCTAATTTTACCTTTTAATTCATTAAAAAAATGATATATTGTATGATTTAATGACTAAGTGGGTGCACAGCAGTGGTGGTGAATTATAGATCTTAGAAATTTTAGATTTAGATTTGTGGACGTTTTAAATTAAATTATTTGTAACCAGAATGGGGTTAATTATATTCTCTTGCACTTCTTGCCAAAAGCAGCCATGGTATAGCTAAGCATCTTAATTTGAGATCTCTTGGCCATATGGTGAATGCTTATACTTTTTTTTTTTTTGATTTGCTTCCCTTGTTTGGATTAAAACATTTACCTGCAAACAATATATTTGCCAGTTGCTTAAGTCTATGAAATATGTGAATATAACTCAAAAGGGAAATGCTGCATGTTCATGAAAAAACATGAACATAAAATAAATGCCAAATCCATATGATCTTTTAATCCAATTTTGCAAATTGGAGAAATGCAGTCATAAGCTGTTGATTATGGCTATGGTGATTAGACAGGAAACTGAAATCCATCACGCCAGTAATGAAGTACCTCACATTCTGCCCTCGGGCAACTGGTCTCATCTTTGAAATAACTAGTTACACAGTTCAATATTATAATATACATTTTACAGATACATATCCTTAATTCATACAAATATATATTATTTGTTTCACTGATTATTTGTTTCACTTTCACTGATGGGTTACAAAGCACATGTAGCACATGAAGAACTACTCATGGCAGTTGGCCAAATTGCAGCAGGTAGAGAAGACACTGAAGGTCTACATTTTTGCCTGGAGGGAAAGCAGGAATTTCAAATTTCAAAAGAATGACACTACATTGTATACTGCATGTATATGGCATGTATCACAAGTGAGGAGTTTTGATTGTATCCTTTTCTTCAAATGGTCCCAAGCAACATGCAACTGTGAATAGAAATAATAATTTAAGAGTTCCTAAAGTATTTTAAAATAGCCCCATTTATAGTATATAAAAAAAAAAAAAAAAAAAAAATAATATATTATAATAGGTTAATTATACCTATAAGCTGCTCCACATACTGACTTTATGACCAAATGAGGAACTTCTTTAAATATCTAATATGTAAAACACTTAAAAATCCATCCATCCATTTTCTGCCGCTTGTCCCAAAGGGCGTCACGGGGGCATGCTGGAGTCCAACCCAGCGCACGCAGGGCGAAGGACGGGGACACTTAAAAATAAAAGTTTTTAATTTTTTATATTTTTAAATTTGCAATATTGCATACATACTATTTTATAGTTGATGCTGTCATTAGAATGGACAAGACCTATAGCAAAAGATCTTCATGTTGACAGGCACTGGCTTGTCATTCAGTGGTGAGGCTACTTTGCATATGATCAAAATAAGTCTGCTTTCTTTAACAAAATCAACCATTTGACCGAAGGAAATTCTGAAAATATGAATATAAAAAGGCTAAATGTGACTTAAGGGTTCAGACCATGTTGAACGATGCTTGGGGCACAAGACTGAAAACATTTACAATCTGAGATGTGGATGAAAAGCTTTCAAGCAAGGAGGAAAACTATAATTCAGCACAAATTAACTGAAAATCAGTTGTGATAAAAGGAAGCACTCACATTAGAAGCAGGTATATGCCTCAGTAGGGTGTGGTTAGTAGATGGAACACATGCACAATATTAATAACAGTGGGAACAAAAGGAAAGAAAATGAGGCTCTAGAATTTAAGGTGGCATTAGCAGTGTGATTTTAAAAGATGTCAGGCATGCTGCAGGATTTTTTAATCAAATCAACTACTGTGATTGCTTTAAAAAACTTATCATGATTAGTGTGAGATTAGTGTGGTGAAACTGAGCAGGGTTTAATGTATTTATGATTTCCCCTTTAGGTAAAAAAAAAAAAAAAAGAAATCAAACATCCTATCACAAACTTAGTGCAATAAGTATCAGGCTGACAAAGCATACAATAATCCATTTACATTTATGTACCCGCTTTACATAAAAGCTTTCTATTTTAGTCCTTGTCTTTATGATGGCAATTCAAATTTAGTAGCTATTTTGTTCTTTTTTGTGCACTGTAAAACTATAGAGATGTAGTTCTGAGCCAATGTGGATCAGAAAATACACTCCACGGCAAGAAAAGGAGAGAACTGATGAGCATTCTTCCGGGTGCTTGCTTCCTGTTGTACATAATTCTGGCTATGTCAACAAAGAACTGACATGGAATGTTATACCTTTACTCCACCAACCTCAGCTTAGGCATTTTTATTGGCAATCACAAAATGAGCAAATGTGCATTAACAGGAAAAACAAAGCTCAGATGGATTACATATTTCACAAACATGCCAATGCAGGAGAGAACAACAGTCATTATACCTCATTATAAAACTGGAATCAGCACAGAAATAAACCTTACATTTTTACTTGCTGTAGACTGTGCCCCTGTGCATATAAGCCCTTTGCCTTAGCACATTTCAAATGACTGCTCTAAAGGGCTTCATTTAGTATTTTCATCATATTAAACAGTGTATCAAACACCATTATTAGTGGCAATCACTGCAATGTAATTGCAATGAACATAATTATTGCCATGGCTTAATGACTGTCTTGTATGTAATAAGCAAGCTACATACTGATACAATGCAACTGCCATGGGTGCTCCTCTTGTCACACTTAGTTAGATATTAAGAAAATAAATCATTTATATTAACTTTTTTTTTTTTAATGTACTTAAAGCATAAGGACAAACATTTCTAACTGCAAAATCAGTTAATTAAAGAAAAAGTGACAACTTCTGCATTTAACCCATACACACTATGCAGCAGGGGGAAGCTATGTCAAGTGCCTGGGGAGCAGTAATGGGGATGGTACCTTACTCAAAGGTACCTCAAGCACCCCTAACAACTAGGCCACTGCTGCCCCAATTAAGCAATATAAAAGCTAATTTATTCCACCTCTTTCTATCAAGTCACCTACTGAAAATCATATTAAAGTAAGTGCTTCTGTCACTGTGGTTACACGTTACCAGTGCATGCAGTTACAATTAACTGCTGCTGATGAATTCATAGTTACCCCTAGATCATGGTATCTTTGTTTTTTACTCCTAGGATGCTGAACATAAGTTATCAAATTTACTGCAATTCCATAATCCAGCTGTAACAGTAAATATATTATTTTAGTAGTTTCAATGTTACTGCATGCTTTGTTATTGTGCCAATGTGTTTAACCATACAGTTACAAGGGATACATTATAAAATGGTATGACTAAGTCTACTTTAATTGAAATTTAAATGTAAATGCTTATTCACAATGTATCATATGGATCTGTTCTGTATGAGAGTATAGATCACACCTTATCATATGTACATCCATACCATTTACTCCTGGCCCTTCTCATATTATAGATGTCTTTTCGTGCTTTACTGACCACCTGCTATATTTGTTGATGGCATGTCTGGTAACACTTGCATACGATACACACAGTGCACATATATTGCAGATAACACAACAAACAGGTTCTGAAGGTTTATAATAAGCCCAGTTAGCCATAAGTAGCACAACATTTCATGAATGTTTAATAGTCCAGAAAACAATATCACGAATATTATTATGAGTTTTTGATGTGTAAGCTGCAGCATACAGCATAAATACTAATGTGCAACATGAGTGGGAAAGGACTTTTTTTAAATTTTTTATATGTTACTATACAAACAGGAGTGGCTATGTCATAACAGTCAATGACGATACTGATCAGGTATTAATTTTTCCCTGCCCGTTTTCTGCTTCTTGAACAGTTCCTGGGCACGGAGACACCAATGACTTTTACAATGTCTGAATGTGTTGAAGATCTGCATGATGATGTAAAGATAAATTTGTTTAAAAATATTTTACATTCATCTGATCAAATATTTAATATGAAAAGAGAACTCTAAAATGAGACTTGACTTGTCTAATTAGCTTGACTGATTTTATCAAGATATGTCATGCTTATGCTTGTTTGAAGCCGTAAAGTAAAATATTGATCCATTACCTCTATGCTATTACATTTTTATTGCTTTAGTTGATTTAGTCTGCATAGCTAACTTTAGCCAGATATATCAAGCTTTTCCAAACAGGCTTTCTATCAACGACATTTGTGAAAGTGACTTTTCTTGTCATTGTGAGTACACAGCACAGCACACAGTGAACCACAATGAAATTACACCTCTGCATTTTACCCATACACACACACAGCAGGGGGCAGCTACTGAAAGCACCCAGGAAGCAGTGACAGGGATGGTACCTTGCTCAAGGGTAACTGGGCAAGCTACTGGTCTGGGATCCAAACCCACAATCTTCTGATCTGGGGACCTAATACTTAATCACTAGGCCACCACTGCCTAGTGATTAGGAGGTCGAATATTGTAATCTTGTGGTCAATACTACTATAAATGATCTGTTTCAGCAGGCATCTCACCTTGTGAATGCTAAAAGTCAGTGGCTCAGAAGTAGTTTGAGGTTACTTCTGGACATTTTAGCTGTGCATGGATTGTGTGGGAATCTGGCAGAATATTCAGATACAATTCAGCTGTCCATTACAAAAGATGAGCTGCTTTTTATGATGAAATTTCAATCATGTCATAGAGCTTTTGAGTTACATTCAACAAGAGAGCATATGGCTGTTGATTAGAAAGAGCTTGCTGACCACTATCTTGACTACAATTTCATATGAATTGTGAACTTTTTAAAAGTATACGTAACAGGTAATTTACTTCAAATTTAAACACTTGATTTTTCAGCTACTTTTTAATGTTCAGTTACTTGAGTGAAGTTTAAAAATAAAAAAAAAAGTGGTGCAATGATATTGATATTCATCAGATGTTATTACATCATGCTGAATTGTTTTCAAAATTCCTAAGAAAACAGAAAAGAGTAATAGCAGACAGAAAGAAGAGAAATGTATAACTTACGAACACACATTTTTATCAACTCTGCTTTTAATTATGTCTATTCCTTGCTTGCTTGCTGTCGCTATAATGTTAAAAATCCAAAGCCTCTAGCACATTTAGGACATTAGGAAATCTTGTTCAAAATCACTTGTTGGTCAATCAATCACTTGTTGGTCTCCCACAGAATCCAAGTAAGATGGTAATATAAAATATAAAATCTTTGCGCTTCTACCTAGATAAAAAGCCTGACAGCCTCATTAAGTAATCCTTGGTAAGTTTCAACACACTTTATCAACCATATTAACCAAAAAAGAAAACAGAATACTTTTACTAATCTGTGAATGACTTTTTAACTGAAATTATCTTGATGTATAGTGAAAGTGACTATTCATGTCATTGTGAAATGCAGCACAGAACACCACCACTAAATTCAGTCTCTACCCTACCCATACACACTTTCAACATGGGGCAGCGGTAACCTAATGGTTCAGAAGATTGTGGGTTCAAACCCCTTACTAGTAGGTTGCCCTGAGGTACCCTTGAGCAAGGTACCGTCCCTATCACTGCTCCCCAGGCGCTTTCATAGCTGCTGCATGAAGTTTGTGTGCATGGGCTAAATGGAGAAGTCCAATTTCTTTGTGGTTCACTGTGTGCTGTGCTGTGACTTCGCAATGACGAGAATAGTCACTTTCACTTTTTTCAACAGCAGGCAGCTATTTAAAGTGCCCGGGGAGCAGTGGCAGGAATGGTACCTCAGGGCAACCTACTGATCTGGAATTAGAACCTATGACCTTCTCATCTGAACTCCCTAACCAATCACTGCTAGTCACCGCTGTTAGTCTTCAAACTAAAACTGGCACCACTACGACATTATGTAATATTAGGTTACATTTTTGTTATTACTATTATTATACATTGTTTCAATAATTAATAATGATTCATTGTAAATGCATGTATAAAACAGCACATGTTAAAAACCTGAAAAAAAAAAAGTTTAAAAACATGTTTGAAAAATAACAGTACTTTGATCAAACTTTGCAATTTCATTGCACCTGTTCTCTAATGTTGAATTAATTCAACACGTATGTCTTGAGTAATTCTTAATGTTTTAGTTTTTAATTATCACATTTGGTTAGATTAACCTTTCACATAGATTGTTTTTTTAGTTACACAATCAAATTTTGCAGGCCCTGTAGCTTAACTAATAGAGGGAGTAAATTAAGCAAAAACAACATTAACATTTTTTAGAGTGTGGATGCATGAATGCCGTTGAGATAAATGCCATTATATCCCCCATCTCTCAGTGCTCATTTGCAACAATATAATCTGACAATCTCCAGTCAATACTAATGAGAGCCTCTTAAAAAAAAAAAAAAAAAAAAAAAAAAATGTTCCATGCACAAAGCTCAAAGAGATCAAAAAGCTGGCCTTTCTGTTTTGTTCTCTATATGTCAAGGATGGGTCAGGTTACAGTTAAATAGCCATTAAATGAAAGGTCGTTCATTGATTATTTATGTGCAGTTATGGCATTTATGGTTGCAACAGTTCTGAAAAGACTATGTTCATTTGGAATTGCATCTTTAGAGCCTGCAAAGGACAAGTGAAAGGAGACCCAAACACCACTGTGAGAGATTTAAACAATTCAAATTGCAGAGCTGTGTGCCAGACAGTCTGGCCAGCTTACATCAGCAAGTGTAAATTCTGCACCTCTTTTATGCAATACTCTCCTGCTTTTATGTCAAGGGGAAACACAAGAGCAATCTGCCTGGAAATGAAAGCCACAGGAGAAATCCATTGCACACCCACATTAAGTAGTTAAGGAGCTTTTGTGTTCAGAGCTTTTGTTGTGATGAAGTTGAAAGCAATTTCATGCGTGTGCCTTTTTTCCTACATTTAAAAAAAAAAAAAAAAAAAGAAAAAAAAAAAAAAGTGTTGCACCATGAAACTGTGTTTTTATTAGTGAAAGGATTTATATCAAGGATAAAAATGTATCAGACCACCTTGTACTCCTGCACCAGGGAATATGTGTAGAAGGCTCCCCACTTTGTCTGTGTAATGGGCAGAATGAGGCTCAAGGACGTTTTATCCACAAGCTCTTTGGAGAGTGAGGGCTACCATGGAAACAAAATTGACTGAGGCAAGCTTTTAGCGTTGAGTGTAGCCTCTTCCTCCAGACAAATCCTAACTAGTAGGATTTTACAGTGTTTAGACAGCCTTTTTGATTTGTGTTATGGCAATAAACACACACACACACACACACACACACACACACACACACACACACACACACACACACACACACACACACACACACACACCGCAGAATTCTGTAGGGACCCTATGTGTATTCAAGCATTAAAACACTATGTTATGCTGATGTGATTCTTGTGATTGTTATGTTATGCTGATGTGATTCTTTTACAAAGAAGAATAAAACAATGAAACATGAAAGCCGAGTGTTGCTTTCAGCCAGCTGGAAAAAAAACAAAAACATCCTTGTGATGATTTCAGAGCAGCAGTTTAGTCAGTGAATGGTAGATTTTCCTCTATACTGATATTCTGACAAACCTGAGGACAAGCAAAACATAACCCTTAAAAAAAGCTATTAAAGCTTAAACTACTGTCAAATGAATATTCAAAATCCAGTATCTGTTAAACATTTGGCAACATATCCACTCACAGTGGTAAAAAGAGAGAAAGGAGGAGAGGAGAGTGGAAGTGAGGGTAGGGATTTTTAATGTTGGCAGCATGATACCTGGTAAAGGGAACTAGCTGATATGATGGAGAGAAGGAAGCTTGACATTTTGTGTGTGCAAGAGATTAGATGGAAGGGTAGTAAGGCCAGGTATATTGGAGGAGGGTTTAACATTTTTTACCATGGTGTGGATGGAAGGAGGAATGGAGTAGGTGTTATCCTGAAGGAAGAATAATTGAAGAGTGTTTTTTGGAGGTGAAGAGGGTGTCAGGGAGGGTGATGAATTTGAAACTGGAAGTTGGAGGTGTGATGATAAATGTTGTTAGTGCTTATGCTCCACAAATTGGCTGCGAGAAGATAAAGAAGAATTCTGTAATGAATTAGATGAAGTGATAGAGAGTGTACCCAAGGGAGAGAGAGTGGTGATTGGTGCAGATGTTAATGGTCATGTTGGTGAAGGGAACAAAGGTGATGAGGTGGTGATGGGTAGGTATGGTATCGAGGAGAGGAATGCTGAAGGTCAGATGGTTGTAGATTTTGCAAAAAGGATGGAAATGGCTATAGTTAATACATATTTTAAAAAGAGGGAGGAGCACAGGCTTATGTATAAGAATGGTGGAAGATGCTCAGAGGTGGATTATATCCTTTGCAGGAAGGTCAGTCTGAAGGAGATTGGAGACTGCAAAGTAGTGACAGAGGAGACTGTAGCTAAACAGCATAAGATGGTGGTCTGTAGGATGACATTGGAGGTCAAGAGGAGGAGGAAAGTGAGTCGGAGAGTCGAGGATCAAGTGGTGGAAGCCAGGCAGGAGTTAACACGAGCACTGGGAGGTGTTGAAGAGCTACCAGATCGTCACTACTGCAGAAGTGATAAGGCAGATAGCTAGAAAGGTTCTTGGTGTGACATCTGGAAGGAAGAAGGAGGAAAAGGAAACCTGGTGATAGAACCGAGAAGTCCAGGAGTGTATACAAAAGATGAGAGGCAAAGAAGAAGTGGGACAGTCAGAGAGATGAACAAGTAGACAGGTGTACAAGGAGATGACCATAGGGCAAAAAAGCAGTGGCAAAGGCCAAAGATAAGGTGTTTGGTGAATTGTATGAGAGGTTGGACAGTAAAGAGGGAGAAAAGGACCAATACCGATTGGCTAGACAGAGCTGGGAAAGATGTGCAGCAGGTCTATTAAAGATAGAAATTGAAACGTCCTCAGAGGTGAACAGAGCATGTTGAGCAGATGGAAGGAGTACTTTGAGGGGCTGATGAATGAAGAAAATGAGAGAGAGAAGATTGGATGATGTGAGGATAGTGAACCAGGAAGTGCAGCAAATAAGCAAGATGGAAGAAGAGAATGAAGAATGGAAAGGCTGTTGGATCAGATGATATACCAGAGGAAGCATGGATATGTTTAGAGGAGATGGCAGTCGAGTTTCTGACCAGATTGTTTTACACAATCTTGGAAAGTGATTGATGCCTGAGGAGTGGAGACGAAGCGTACTGGTACCGATTTTCAAGAATAAGGGTGATGCAAAGAGCAGTAGATTAATAAATTTATTTATTTATTTTATAAATATATTTATTTTTATATAATAAATATTTAAATATATTTTTATTTATATTTATTAATCTATAGATTAGGATGGAATGGGTGGAGAAGAGTGGCTGGAGCGATTTGTGACAGACGGGTACCAGCCAGGAATAAAAGGAAAGGTTTACAGAACAGTATTGAGACCAGCTATGTTGTATGGGTTGGAGATGGTGGCACTGACGAAAAGACATGAGGAAGAGCTGGAGGTGTCAGAGTTAAAAGATGCTGAGATTTTCATTGGGTGTGACGAGGAAGGACAGGATTAGAAATGAGTATTAGGGGGACAGCTCAGGTTAGACGTTTTGGAGACAAAATTAGAGAAGCAAGGTTGTGTTGGTTTGGACATGTCCAGAGGAGAGATGAGGATTATATTGGAAGGAAGATGTTGAATATGGAGCTGAAAGAGGAAGACCGAAGAGAAGGTCTAGAAGAGATAGAGATGGTTGATCTGCTGTGGCAACCCCTAAACGGGAGCAGCCGAAAGAAAAAAAATAAAAAAAGATATATTTTTAGAAATGGTACACAATGATACTGCAATATCATTTGTATAAAGAAAAAGTTTGGAATATGGCATTAGCACAATATTAATAACTATTACTGCTTGTATGGTCTCCCCTCGCCTCCCCGTAGGAGTACAAGATGCACACTCATCTAATATGATTGTCAGGTGTCATTACTTCCTATTCCATGTTTGATGGCATATCATTTTTTTTTTAACCCAGCTAAAGCTCTTGATGTCTTCTGGCAAGCTTCAGGCAGCAACATTTCAGTCTCTTTCATCTTCATTTTAGCCAGGTGACAGTTGTTTTAGACAGCAATGGGTGAGAAACAGTCTCAGAGGGGTGCAAGAGTCTACTTTCAAACCTTGCTGTTAACTCATTTTCTACAAATGGGTAATAAAACACAAATTGCTACAAAGCATAATCTAAAATGCATAATTAGCAGTTGTGTCACTTCTGTCAACCACACTTAAATGCTCCCCAGTGTCCGGCTGGAAAATGACTAATTACAGTACATGTAAATGACTAGTGTAGGGATAGAAAAAAACAGATATATAAAACCACACATACCACAATTGCATTAAATGTTGATTAGGCTTTGTTTGGTGGTAAAATGAGGGTTGTATGAAGGAGCCTGGAGTAAAGTACCACTGAGATATAGTTTTTTCTTTTAAGTAAGTTTTAAAAATTAGGAGGAGAACTGAACTTAAAAAAACCCAACCTGATCCAATGCTATAACTGAAAGCTGACCTAAGCTGAATCATTGACCACTCAATAATTAAGTGGCATGACTTTATTAAGCTAAGTTTATTTGCTAAACAAGTATCCCATACAACTATGTGGAGCAGAGGGCAGCCATACCCACAGCACCCAGAATGCAATGTTTGGGGATGGTACCTTGCTTAGGATGGTACCTCAAGGTAACCACTGATGGTGATGAGTTTGAAGTTGGAAGCTGAATGTGTGATCATGAATGTTGTTAGTGCTTATGCCCCACAAGTTAGTTGTGAGATGGAGGAGAAAGTAGAATTGTGGACTGAGTTAAATGAAGTAAGAAATAGTGTACCCGGGGGAGAGAGAGGTGTCGCGATTCTTCTTTATCTTTCGGCTGCTCCTGTTTAGGGGACGCCACAGCGGCTCAACCGTCTCCATTTCTTCGGGTCCTCTGCACCTTCCTGCTTCAAACCAATCACCTGCATGTCCTCTCTCACCACATCCACAAACCTCCTCTTTGGTCTTCCTCTTTTACTCTTTCCTGACAGCTCCATCTTCAACCTCTTTCTTCCAATATAATCCTCATCTCTCCTCTGGACATGTCCAAACCAACGCAACCTTGTTTCTCTAACTTGGTCTCCAAAACGTCTAACCTGAGCTGTCCCTCTTATATACTCAATTCTAATCCTGTCCATCCTTGTCACACCCAACGGAAATCTCAGCATCTTTAACTCTGACACCTCCAGCTCCGCCTCCTGTCATCAGTGCCACCGTCTCCAACTCATACAACATAGCTGGTCTCACCTTCCCTTTTACATTTATGGCATTTAGCAGACCCTCTTATCCAGAGCGACTTCCATGTCCTAATTACAGGGACAGTCCCCCTGGAGCAACTCAGGGTTAAGGGTCTTGCTCAGGGACCCAGTGGTGGGATTCGAACCTGGGACCCCTTGAGCCATAGGCAAGTATCCTACCACTGGACCACCACCACCTTCTCTTGATCTCCAAGGTCATCCTATGCTGTTTAGCTACACTCTCCTTTGTCACCACTTTAGTCTCCAATCTCCTTCAGATTGACCCTCCTGCAAATGATAAAAATAAGTATTAACTATAGCCATTTCCATCCTTTTTGCAAAATCTACATCCATCTGATCTTCAGCATTCCTCTCCTTGACACCATATCTAGCCATCACCTTCTAATCACCTCTGTCCTCTTCCCCAACATGACCATTAAAATCTGCACCAATCACCACACTCTCTCCCCTGGGTACACTGTCTATCACTTCATCGAACTCATTCCAGAATTATTTTTTGGTTAATAAAAAAAAAATAAATTAAACCCTCCTCCAATACACCTGGCCTTACTACCCTTCCATCTAGTCTCTTGCACACACAAAATGTCAATCCTTCCTTCTCTCCATCATATCAGCTAATTCTCTATCTTTACCAGTCATGCTGCCAACATTCAAAATCTCTACCCTCATTTCCACTCTCCTCCATTCTTTCTCTCCTCCTCCCTCTGGACATGCTTTCCTCCTTTTCCTCTCCTGTTGGCAACAGTCTAGTTTCCACCAGCACCCTGCAGGCTAACAGCACTAGTGGCGGTTGTTGTTAACCCGGGCCTTGACCTATCCAGTCTGGAATTGTTTTGTTGTCTGCATATTGATTTGGAAGTTTTACATAAGAAGTTTTGCCCTTCCAGACGTAACCCTGCCCATTTTTTCAGGCTTGGAACTGGCACTAAGATGGCTGTAGATTTGACTAAAATGATAGAAATAGCTGTAGCAAATACCTATTTTAAGAAAAGGAGGTGCACAGGGTGTCATACAAGAGTGGAGGAAAATGCACACAAGTGGATGATTTTTTTTGTAGGAGGGTCAGTCTGAAGGAGATTGGAGACCGCAAAGTAGTGACAGAGGAGATTGTGGCAAAACAGCATAGGATGGTGGTCTGTAGGATGACCTTGGAGGTCAAGAAGAGGAGGAAAATGAGGGCAGAGTTGAGGATCAACTGGTGGAAGCTGAGGAAGGAAGAATGCAAGGTGGAATTCAGGCAGGAGTTAAGATGTGCACTAAGTAGTGAAGAGTTACCAGATTGCTGGGTAACTACTGCAAAAGTGCAAACAGCTGGAAAGGTACTTTGGTGTGACATTGTTAAAGAAGGAGGATAAGGAAACCTGGTGGTGGAACCCAGAAGTTCAGGGGTGAATACAGCAGTAGAGGCAATGGCCAGAGAGATTTAGAAAGTAAATAGATGCACAGGGAAAAGAAAGCAGTAGCGAAAGGTAAAGATAAGATTTATGGTGAATTGTATGAGAGGTTGCATAGTAAGGAAGGAGAAAAGGACATATATACATATACTGATTGGCCTGACAGAGACAGAGCTGGGAAAGATATGCAAATGGTGATAAAGGATAAAAATGGAAACATACAACAAGCAGAGCATGTTGAGGAGATGGAGAGTACTTTGAAGGGCTGTTGAATGTAGAGAATGAGAGAGAGAAGATTGGATGATTGGATGAAGAAGTTCAGTGAATTAGCAAGATGGGCAACGATGAAGAGGATGAAAAACGGAAAGGCCGTTGGAAAGGCCAATATACCTGTGGAAGCATGGCCTGTGGAAGCATGGTTAAGGTGAGATGGCAGTGAAGTTTCTAACTAGACTGTTTAACACAGCCTTGGAATGATTAGTGAGCAGCAGTACGGTTTGATGCCAGGAAAGGGCACTACAGACACCAACAGCATTGACTGGGCAGCTTTACCATTGAGTTAAGAATATTTACATTTTCAAAATGGGATACTCTGGCTTTCTCTGTTCAAATTAACAGAAGTAGAATGATAATTCCCTCTAATGTGTTACTAGGAAAAAATGGTTTGGGATGTTTCTTTAGGGTCTGGGCAGAAGATATTTTGAAGAGCATTGCTATTGCTACAACATAGAAAAGATTTTATACCTCAAAATGCATATCAGTCCCCATGGTTTTAGGATGGGAATTTAACAAACTGATCTGGTGCAATGATTGGGTGTCCACATACTTTTTTGATCAGTATCTGGCAACCCTTAAAAGCAGTTTATGGCCAAAGGTATGAGCTATTTACTGACCAACACTGTCTATTGCACTTTCACACAATTATCTCCCACATCTGCATCTCCATCTTTGACCTTCTCTTTGTCTCTGTAACAGCCAAATTCATTTTATTTCCTTTCAAGTGCTCAGAGTGTCAAAAGGCCACATTCTGCACACACAGAGAGAGGAGGTGAATAGACAGCCAGTGCCTATGGACCAGGTAACCCCCACATTATTGTCATGGCAACACCTTGAATTTGTGTGTGGCATAGCCTGGAGCTGCTAAGATCTACTTTTTATACTTTCCATATGTATTGCTATATATTCAGTTATGAAAAAAAAATGAACAAAACTTCAACATGTAGGTAAACATTTTTTCCTTTTTATATATATGAACTAAATTGAAAACAACATGAAAACAAAGGAATCTCATCCAAGGTCAGTCGACAGCCCTGGTGTTATCTAAAATGGCTTTCCATGGGAGTTTTGTTCATTTTTATAGCTCACAATCATAATGATGCTAAACCACATTAACAGCTCCAGTTCTAAACAAAAATACTAAAATGTGGACACCAAGCATTCCCTGCATATTGGTTAAATCTGAAAAATTTTCAATCAGAATCCTGATTCATAATGTTGCATACATGTGCTGAGATAAGTGACTGATAAGAGTCTTAGGCCTATGTAAAAGTCAATCTAAAGTTTGTCTTCAGTTACTTAGTCATGTCAAAAAATTGGACACCCTATGAAAGCCTGTGTGTTTTGTAACATTCTTGGACATATGGGTATTTAGTCTCAATTTTAACATTACTGGGAGATTCAAGTAATATAACTCAACAATTAAAACTTTTCAAAAATGCGATTTTTGGTAAGGAATAAATTAGGATCTCCCACCTTTATTCCCAATTAAAATGGCAAGTCACACACAGGAGTAGCACATCAGGTGCACATGGTTAAAACATGGTTATTCAGCATTCTGAAGGAAGTTTGCCCTATTTTAACCTCTGCACAACTTTAACTTGCATGGAAAGTGTGCAAGGAGGAAACCTTTGCTCTCTAAGAGAAACATCAAAGCCAGACTGAAGTTTTCAAGAGAGAACACAGACAAAGACCAGGACTTCTGGAATAATGTTCTTTGAACAGATGAGTCTAAAACGGAATTATTTGGACACCAGGCCAGATGTCTGACCAGAACAGAACTTTGCAGAACTGAACCCTGCAAAGTGACAATGACCCAAAACATACCAGTAAATCCACCAAAGACTGGCTGATAACTAAGAAATGAAGATTCCTGGAGTGGCCGAGCTAAAGCCCAGATCTTATTCCCATTGAGATGCTGTGGGGTGACTTGAAACGGGCTGTACATGCAGGAAACCCCTCAAACATTTCACATCTTAAAGGATTCTGCATTGATGAGTGGGACCGATGTCAGAGACTGGTAGATGCTACAAGAAGCATCTTACTGCATTTATTTCAGCCAAAGGGGGTAGCTGTTAGGAGGTAGGGTGTCCTAACGCTTTCCTCAGAATATACATTTTTGTTAATATCTTTTGCTTAATGAAGAAATCAAGGTTAAATTTTGTTGTTTACCTGCAATTAAATAACTTTTTTTTTCCAGAGATAAAAACAAGATTAGATATGTGAACATTTCTTAATAAAAAAAAAACTGAATAATTCATGACATGTCCTAACTTTTTCATATGACTGTATGGAAGCAATGTATCTTTATATGCTTATAAAAGTACTTATAGAAGTAAGCAGATTTGTTGTAGAGCAGTGTTTCCCAAAGCATTGGGAACAACACATCACAAAAACACCACAATAAATAATGACCAACAGTGCTGCCCTGATTCACAGAGATATACATACCCAGAGTCTAATGAGGCACAGCTGGCAACAGGACGAAATCCCAACCTCTGTGAGGTGAGACTTCCTGGCAGAAGTTGAGAGTTGAGTTGAGTACCAGGTGTGCCCAGTCAGGGCTAAGGGATGCAAAACATGACAATAAATCAAAGATGGATGTTCTATTTTTCACTGCTCCCATTTAGAGTTCACTACAGCGGATAATTAGTTTCCATTTTCTCCTCTTTCATGGCAGCTCCATCCTCAACATCCTTCTCCCAGTATAATCCTTGTCTCTCTTCTGTACATATCCAAAGCAATGTAAACTTGCTTTTCTAGCCTTGTATTCAAATCTTCCAACTTGAGTCCCTCTAATATATGTTTTTATTCCTGTTCATCCTTGTCACTCCCAGCATTATTAACTAGGCCATCTCCAGCTCTACCACCTGCTTTATCAGTGCAACCATTCCCAACCCATATAGCATAGCTGGTCTCACTACCATTCTATAAAACTTTCCGTTCACGCTTGCTGGGACACGCCTGTCACAGATCACTCCTGCAACTTGTCTCCACCCATACCAACCTGCCTGCACCGTTTTTTTCCACTTCTCTTCCAGAAGTGTTGCTCCCAAGTATTTGAACTTCTTGACCACCTCTACTCCCTGCATCCCAACCATTCCACCGTCCTCCTTTTCATTTACCCTCATGTATTCTGTCTTTGTCCGACTTTCATTCCTTTACACTCAAACATATCTCCACCTCTCAACAAGCTGTGCCCTAATGGCAACAGATTACACCGTCAACTGCAAACAAGGATGGGCTCTGCACTAATCCTTGATGTAATCATACATATCCTCTGAAGGCACACTATCATACATTTTCTGCATGTTTACTAAGGCACAACCCAGTTCCTTCTGGCCTTTTCTATACTTCTCCAGCACCCTCAGAGCAAACATTGCATCTGTTGTTCTGTTCCTTTTTAAATGTAATGATTAAAATAATTTCATTATGTTAGTCTTAACTCATCTATGATCATGAAAGTGCTTCTTTCCCATTATATCAGTCTGTAGACTTAACTAGGAACTAGGTTAAGCTGGTAGCTTTATCATATTGATAAATGGCTCAATGAGTAGAGCCAACACTAGTATTCCATCATCGTTCCATCATCTGTAACTAATTGATAGTATTCTTGTTGTCTTTCATCCCTCCTTCAGGGCAGGCAACCAGAGAGTGAATCATGTTTCATTGGCTTTAAGCTTTAGCCCGATAAGTAAATCATGCATAGCCTTGCTTGCATAAGCAGGGGTGGGAAAAATGTTTGTGTGCTGTGTGTAGACACAAGTGCTGAGAGAGCATTCCAACGTCTAACCTCTAAGATGACGGGGTGTGGGGGGGTGTGGGGGGCACTTTCTCTTATATCCAGAAATCAATATGCTTGCCAGCTCTCAGCACAACAATTATGAGCTTTGCATGGACATTAACTCTAGTCTGGAATAGCAGTTGCACAAAACTGACTGATTAAATAGCCCAGACCTGATTGCCAAAAAAAATACTTCAGCCCAGAAATCACTGCCAGAGATAATGGAGATTTTATATTACTACATTAAATGACTAATGCCTAAATATAAGCTTTGGCAAATGCATGAATATTAAGGAGTGGAGAGTTGGTATTTTTAAGTTTACCCTGTGAAACACATTATCCCATTCTATTTAATAAAACACATCACAGTAAGACCACAGTATTCCCCTGAATAATTAAGAGACTGTTAATATGGGTTTTTTTTTTGGTTGCGCCATGGTACAAAAAAGAATAATGAATAAAGTGGCCCCCGCAATGCATGAGTTGCACTTTGCTATTGTTAGATAGTTTCGTATTTTTTGCAGTTGATATAGTATCTGTTACCCATTTTGGACTTTTGAACATGGAATTGCAATCTCTAAAAGCTACAAATGGAAAAGGAAAAAAAAAAAAAAAAAAAAGTCCACAAAATAATGGTCAATAATAATAAGGTCAACACCTATCCTGAAGATAAATCTATATATTTTTTTTGGTTTTCATCATAAAGCTTTCTCTTTCCTAATATTTTTTCCAGTAAATATTAGCTTTATTTAATCTTAGTTAGCCAAAAGACAAATTAATTATATTTTTAGCCTTGATTTGACAACCGTTCAAAGCTTTAACACTGTACAGGGAATCATTAAGTAGATTTCTTCTATATGACTTTAGAAACAGAAATATTTGAGAAACCAAGCAATTTATTAGGCCGTGTTCAATGTTAGTCAACATACAAGTCACAGGATACACTACATTATTAAGCTGCGTTTGCCCACAAGGCAGACATCTGTTTTGGCAGACAGAGGTTGCAGTCTTAGTTAACCCATGCTTCCCAATTTGAATAAAAGATATTCACACTTGAACCTGTTGACCTGGAGAACACAGGCCTTAATGGATATAGAATGTAATTCACAGTTTGAATTTGAATTGAATCTGATTAACACACAAGCGCAGCTGCTCAAATCTCTGTGCTCGTATTTGCCTAGTAGCCTCAGGCGTGGAGTTGAGAGACTGTGTGTATCACATTTTCTCTTATCAGGGACATTGGGGGAAGGATGATCTTTGCAGATGATGTTATTCTACCACTTCTTTGATTAAACCTGAGCATGTGTCCAGCTTATTCTTGCAATTGACAGCAGAGACACGCGGTGCATGATTAGAAATGATCAGCTTTTATTTAAAAAACAATCCTAACTAATATTTTACCAGTTCTTTAGTCACAATTGTTCAAACAGTGCTTCTGTTTGATCCTATAACTCTAAGCTGACATCACTTGCTTGCTTATCATTAACGTTTGAGGATTTCTGGTTGCCCTAATTTGACCGGTTCTGGCTCATAGGAAGCTCATAGAGTGACTTCAAACTCTTTTCTTTTCTTGTACACTATTTATATATCTACATATATTTTTTATATGCAAGAAAAATTTCCTGATGCTTGACTGTTAATGAGCTGTGAAACTTACTGTTCACAAAGCTTTTAAAAAGAAATGTAATAAAGGTGAAGAAAGTATACATTTACAGCATTTAGCAGACACTCTCATCCAGAGTGACAAACTTCCACCTTTTTACATGTATATTTGATATATTTATATACTTAGGCACAGGGTTAATAATTTGCTCAATACACTAGCATGTTCTTTGAAGTGAATGCCAACAGACCTTACAATAAAGATGAAGGTCACATTTAGGTGTTTAGGTGCTCAAACAACTTTGACTCCATACTCCAGTTTGAAACACACTAACCAGGAACATGCAAACACATTATGAGCATTCACTGGTATGTCTAATGACTCTGTTGAGTCTAAGTATATGAATGATTAAAAGTATTTTAGAACTGGAAATTCTTTGGCATCCATTTTTGTCCAAAAACCTTTCATTAATTTGATATGCATAAAGTAAAATAAAATCAAGCTTTCCACTCAGACTAAAAGAGTAAAAGAATAATAAATAAAAAAAAAAAAGTCACTCAATACAAGCATATTAGGGCTGTGGTACATCAACAAGAAGGAGGCTTAACTTTAACCCAGCCAGCACTGCAACACTCTGCCCTATGAAACATGCACCCCACTTATGACACACCAGCTATTTAGCCCATTTAAATTGACTTAACTAAATGACAAACATGGAGGAAAAATTGCTTGCAAACTTTAAAAATGTAAAATATCAATCATCCTTCATTTTATTGCCAAGGTGCCAATTAAGGATGGACCTTTAAGTTACCTTGATTGTGGAAGTAGGCATTTGCTTTGACATTTGGTTATTGTCTACAAAGCAATTTCAGTTAAAGAGCATTGTAAGGCTACATAAGCTGACATTTTTAAAATTTTGTTTGGCTTTGGAACCAAGTTATTCTGTTCTATCACAGATTGATAAAGCTAAGGCAGGGTCATAGTGACAGATCAATTGGTTTTGTAATGACACGGAGAACGTGAGCATTTTGTTTGGCCAGAATGCAATAAACACAGAAATCAAGGCAAATTTCTTATGAAAACTATTTTGTCACTTCTGACTTGGTAAGCCTGTTTTCAATACCTGTGATTATATGCCTGCAGTGATGCTATTTAATGAAGAGTTGTGGCTAAAAGTTGTGTAGTGTGTTACACGTGGTATGAGGCTGAAGTAGCTGACAATTAAAGAAAATTAGCATTGTGAAAACTACTTGCTAGTGTTAACGGTAAAGCATGACTCTTAATAATGGTAAAATACTGACTATGATCTTATAAAACTGTAAAACATTGCAGTGAGATACACTAGACATTCTTCCTGAAACATGCAGGTTCAAACAGCAGAAAACATGCTCTTTGTAACTGTAAAACAAAGGAATTTCCATTTCAGAATAGGTTAAAGGGATTGTTTGTGTTGATAGGAGGTCAAACACAAGAAGCAAAAAACAAATATAAATACATCTAGAGATAGTATTACTGACATGTAGCACAATATTATTAATAAAGTCTATTAATTATTTCATATAAAATATTTGGATCTGCAATTTTTGCTCTTTTTAATGGTGATGTGGTACACTTTTCCCATAACCTTTATATTTAATTTTGTATAAACAAAAACATTGGCAGGTGTGCATGTATTGTATTTACTTATGTATATATGTACACACACATATACACACACAGAGACACCAGACACACGAACACACACAGTACTGTGCAAAAGTTTTAGGCAGGTGTGAAATGCAAACAAAGAATGCAAAGAAATGACTTGAAAATTGAGTTAGATTCCCAAATATGCAACAATCAGTACAGTTTTGTGACTGTAGTTGGAGTTCACTACTCAATTAACTGTTTAGTTCACTGCCTAATTGAATGACTAAGCATGTAAAGTATAAGCTAAAAAGATCATCTGTCTGGCTAAACGGAGAGGAATCAAGAGACTTATCCTTAATTATAGTTATAAGTCATTCAGCTGATCCTTTTATCCTAAGCAAGTACAGAGAGAGCTGTATGGAAACTGGACGCTAAGTGCTTTGCTCAAGGGCATTATAGCAACAGCCATTAGCTAAGAATGAACCCGTAACCCTTTGAATTATAGCCAAGGCTCCATGCACCTAAGCTGTATTCTGTACAAATACATTTTGGCTAACTTTTATTAAAGATTGGAACTGCAAGCATTTCCATATGAACATTAGATCAATAGGGTTCTGTTTGCAAGAGATTCTTTGCACAGATGCCCCTACATTAAGGACTAAAATAATATTTACTTCTTGCATGGAAAAACAGCAGACTTTCTGAACAATTAAAGGATAAAAAGAGTACTGTTTAGATAAATTTAGCCTCTCAAACTGTTTAATCTTTTGCATGTTGAATAGATAAAAGAAATGAGAACACATGTTTAACTGCAACAGACTAGAAAGTGCCTAAAGTTAAAGGTAAAACGGATCTGAACACTGAGCATCGTCTACTAATTCCTAGCCTAAGATGTGATCTGTACCTGTTTCCTCACAAATTTTCATTCTTCAGTCTAAAGATATTTTTTTAAAAATAATTTTATGCTAAATTCTTATTTCCAAAAAGTTTTGAAAATAATTTCTTGGCTCCCCAAGCCTCCAGATCTGTCTTCCATTAAGCTGGACTGACAAAACACATAAGATTCTCACATTCCCACCATCACAATAACCTGTGGGAAATGAGAGGGAACAAGATACTAGAGTATACCAGATGCTAGAGAGGTACTAGCTGATTTAATGGTAATGTTTTAAAATATAATGTTTTACTGCTGTATATATGCAGATATATATAAGAGGAGGGAGAAGCACAGGGTGACGTATAAGAGTGGAGGAAAATGCTCACAGGTAGATTATATTCTTTGCAGGAGGTTAGTCTGAAGCAGTTTGGAGACTGCAAAGTAGTGACAGGGGGGACTGTAGGTAAACAGCATAAGATGGTGGTCTGTAGGATGACCTCTTGGAGGTCAAGATGATGAGGAAAGTGAGGGCAGAGTCAAGGAACAAGTGGTGGAAGCTGAAGGAGGACTGCAAGGTGGAATTCAGGCAGGAGTTAACACGAGCACTGGGAGCTAGCGGACTGCTGGGAAACTACTGCAGAGGTGATAAGGCAGACAGCTAGAAAGGTACTTGGTGTGACATCTGGAAGGAAGGAGGAGGATAAGGAAATCTGGTGGTAGCCTCCAGGAAGTCCAGGAGCGTATGCAGAAGAAGAGGGAGGCAAAGAAGACATGGGACAGTCAGAGAGATGAAGAAAGTAGACAGGTGTACAAGGAGATGAACCGCAGGGCGAAGAAAGCAGTGGCAAAAGTCAAAGATAAGGTGTCTGGTGAATTGTATGAGAGAGTAAAGAGGGAGAAAAAAAAACCTATACCAATTGGATAGACAGAGCTGGGAAAGATGTGCAGCAGGTCAGGGCAATTAAAGATAGAAATGGAAACGTCCTCACAGGTGAACAGAGCATGTTGATCAGATGGAAGGAGTACTTTGAGGGGCTGATGAATGAAGAAAATGAGAGAGAGAATATTGGATGATGTGAGGATAGTGAACCAGGAAGTGCAGCAAATAAGCAAGATGGAAGTAAGGGTAGCGATGAAGAGGATGAAGAATGGAAAAGCTGTGGGGACGGATGACACTCCATGCTTCCACTGGTAATGGCGGTTGAGTTTCTGACCAGATTATTTAACACAATCTTGGAAAGTGTGCTTGAGGAGTGGAGATAAAGTGTACTGGTACTGATGTTCAAGAATAAGGGTGATGCACAGAGCTGTAGTAACTATAGAGGGATAAAGTTGATCAGCTAAAGCGTTTAGTTATGGGGAAATTTTAGTGGAAGCTAGTTTAAGAAAAGAGGCGAGGAACAGCAGTATGGTTTTATGCCGAGAAAGAGCTCTACAGAAACTAGCAATGTTTGCTTTGAGGATGTTGATGGAGAAGTACAGAGGAGGTCAGAAGGAGCTGCATTGTGCCTTTGTGGAATTGGAGAAAGCATATGACAGGGTGCCTAGAGAGGTGTTGTGGTTTTGTATGAGGAAGTCAGGTGTTACAGAGAAGTATGTGAGAGTACTTTTGGACATGTATGAGGGCAGTGTGACAGTGGTGAGATCTGCAGTGGGAGTGATGGATGCATTTAAGGTAGAGGTTGGATTGCATCAAGGATCAGTGCTGAGCCCATTCTTGTTTGCAATAGTAATGGACAGGCTAATGGACACGGTTAGACAGGAGTCTCCGTGGACGATGTTTGCTGAGGGTATTGTGATCTGCAGTGAGAGTAGGGAGCAGCTTGAGGAGAACCTGGAGATATGCTCTAGAAAGGAGAGGAATGAAAGTGAGTAGGTCAAAGACAGAATACATGAGTGTGAATAAAAGGGTGAAAAGCAGAGTATTTAGGATGCAGGGAGTAGAGGTAAGAAAGGTGGAGGATTTTAAATACTTGGGATCAACAGTTCAGTGTAACGGCGAGTGTGGAAGAGATGAGAAAGAGAGTGCAGGCAGGTTGGAATGGGTAGAGAAGAGTGGCTGGAGTGATTTGTGACAGACGGGTACCAGCTAGAGTAAAAGGGAAGGTTTACAGGATGGTAGTGAGACCAGATATGTTGTATGGGTTAGAGACGGTGGCACTGATGAAAAGACAGGAGGTGGAGCTGGATGTGTCAGAGTAAAAGATGCTGAAATTTTTGTTGGGTGTGACAAGGATGGACAGGATTAAAAATTAGCATATTTGAAGGACAGCCCAGGTTTGACGTTTTGGAGACAAAGTTAGAGAAGTAAGGTTGCGTTGATTTGGACATGTCCAGAGGAGAGACGAGGATTATATTGGACGGAGGATATTGACGATGGAGCTGCCAGGAATGAGGAAAAGAAGAAGGAAGACCAAAGAGGAGGTTTATTGACGTAGTGAGAGAAGGACATGCAGGTGGTTGGTTTGAAACAGGAAGAGGCAGAAGACAGGAAGGAATGAAGACGGTTAAACCGCTGTGGCGACCCCTAAATGGGAGCAGCTGAAAAAAGGAAAAAAAAAAAAGAAAAAAAAAAAGAAAAAAAAAAAGAATTCAAAGCTAATGCTCACAGGTATTCTCCAGCACACAGAGAACACAGGAAGACTCCAGCAAGCAGAAAATAAAGAGTAGATAGGAAATTAGTGCACTTAATTTGACAATGCTGGCAAATATTAAAATATATTGAAACCACTTAAAAAAGTTACTTAACTTTCCAGCAATACCATACTCAGCATGTGGACTCAGGAATATTCCAGCATGCAGGGAATAAGAGCAGACATGAAATTAGGGTCTATGATATAAGAAAACGGCCAATTTAACATATGTTCAATTTTATCTTAAAATTACTTAACTTTTTAGCCTTGCATTCCTCAACATGTGTACTAAGGATTATGAAAGCATGTAGTGAAAATAGGTAGGCAGGACATTAGTGCACCAAACTGAGAACACTGGGTAGTGATTTAACTATATTTTAACAATTTAAAGGGTTACTTGTGTTTTAAGTTTTATAATTCTATGCTTGTGTACTTGGGTATACTCCAGCATGCAGAGAATAAGAGTAGATAAGAAATGAGTGCACATTTGAGAAAGCTGGAAAATTTTTAAATATATTTTAACTAATGAAAATATTACTTAGTGCACATGATTTGAGAAAGTATGCAAGTTTTTAAATACATTACAACAAAAAGATTACTTAACTTTTCAGCCATGTAATCCAGTATACTCCAGCATGCAGAAAAAAACAACTGGTGTGAAAATAGAATGTCACCACTGCGATACTCACTACTTATTATTTATTTTTTGCCAGCGCACTTTAACCAAAACACTGCTGTTCCATCACACTGCCACACTGCTTTGTTCTGTAACACTGCAGCTATCCCTCGGATGAATGCACTGTATGTTCTGTCTGTTGTTGTCCGCACTTGTCTATCTTTCATCTTATGTCGTGTCTTATGTTGTCTTATGTGTAGCACCAGGGTCCTGGAGGAACATTATTTCGTTTCACTATGTACTGTGTATGTGGTTGAAATGACAATAAAAACCTACTTGACTTGACTTAAGAAAGCAGACAATTATAATAGTCGCCATGGAATCAAGTCAAGTAGGTTTTTGTCATTTCAACCATATACACAGTACCCAGTGAAACGAAATAATGTTCCTCCAGGACCATGGTGCTACACACAAGATGGCATAAGACACAACATACGACCGAACAAACAGAACGACTGGCCATGTATACTCCATGCATGCACAGATTAAGAGTAGACTGAAAATAAATGATTGCCCAGCTTTCTCAACTTTATTGCACTTAACTTCATCTTAAAAATTTAAAAGGTTCCATAACTTTTCAGCCTTGTAATCCTCAGCATGCGTACTTAGGTATACTCCAGCATGAAGAGAAAGAGAATACATTGGAAGATACTGCAATTAATTTGAGACAGATGGCAAATATTTAAATATTGTTGAAAAGTTAAGTAACTTTTTTTAAATGTTTCAAATATATCATCCTCAACGTGTGAACACAGCTATACTGGAGCACGTAGTAAACAGGGGAATGTTAGAAATTAGTACACTAGGAAAGCCAGACATTAATTACATTTGAACAATTTATAAAAGTTACTTAACTTTTCAACAATACCATCTTCAGTATGTGGAGAATAAGAGCAGACATGAAATTAGGACCCATAATATAAGAAAGCAGGCAATTATTTAACATCTGACCAATTTTAAGTTAATAAAATGATTACATAACTTTCAGCCTTGTAATCCTAAACACGTATACT
This sequence comes from Hepsetus odoe, assembly GCA_017165825.1. NCBI lineage: Eukaryota > Metazoa > Chordata > Actinopteri > Characiformes > Hepsetidae > Hepsetus > Hepsetus odoe. The sequence goes on from CM029368.1 coordinate 23,693,029, forward strand.
AAGGTATATGAAAGCACGCACAGAAAATAAGTAGGCAGGAAATTAGTGCACTAAAATTGAGAACGCTGGGCAATTATTTAACTAAACTATTTTAAACAATTCAAAGAGTTACATGTGTTTTTAACTTAGTGTTCTTAGGGGCAGCGGTGGCCTAGTGGTTATGGAGTTGGCCACAGGATCGGAAAATTGTGGGTTCAAACCCCTAACCAGAAGGTACCCTTGAATAAGGTACTGTCCCTCTCACTACTCCCTGGGCGCTTTCATAGCTGTGCCCTGCTGCATGGGTTAAATGCAAAGGTTCAATTTTGTTGTGGTTCACTGTAGGCTGTGACCTTGCAATGACAAGAATAGTCCCTTTTCACTTTAATTTTACTACAGCATGCAGATAATTAGAGCAGATAGGACATTTGTGCATTTCATTTGAGAAAGCTGGCAAATACTTAAACCATTAAAAAAAAAAAAGTATCTTACCTCTAGTAATCCTCAGCATGTGAACACAGGAATACTCCAGCATGCAGAGAATAAGAGTAGACAGGAAATTTGTGAACTTAATTTAAGAAAGCCAGTAGGTATTTCAATATATTTTAACAATTTAAAATGATTTTACTAGTCAGCATTGTAATCCTCAGAATGTAAACAAATACACTCCAGCATGCAGGCTTGAATTTAGATTCCATATTATGAGAAAGCAGGCAATTATTTAATATGATTTTTGTTTGATTTAAGTACTTAAACTTTCAGGAATGTGATCCTCTGCACTTGGAATCAGGTTTACTCCAGAATAAAATGGTTAGACAGGAAATTATTGCACCTAATTTGAGAGACTCAATTATTTAAATATATTTTAACAATTTAAGGTTTACTTGTATTTTAAGAAGTCTAATTCTAAGCTTGTGTTCTTTGGAATACTCCAGCATGCGGAGAATCGGAGTAGATAGGAAATTAGTTTACATAATTTGAGAAAGCCGTAATTTTTTAAATATATTTTAGTCAAGTAGGATTTTGTCATTTCAGCCACATACACAGTACATAGTGATACGAAATAACGTTCCTCCAGGTCCCTGGTGCAACACACAAGACAAGACAACAAGTGCAGACAACAGACAGCACAGACAGTACTTCTATCCGTAAGAGGGCCGCAGTGTTATAGAACAAAGCAGCCCAGGTTGCTGGGCAGTGTGACAGTGTAGCGGAGCAGCATTATCAGTAAAGTGCAGAGTCCAAGAAGAAATAAATAGATAAATGATAGAAATAGTTGAATTATAGGTGTGGAGACATTAACAGTTTAGAAGTCTGATGGCCAGGGGGAAGAAACTATTCCCCATCCTGGAAGTGGAGACCCGTTTGCTGCGGAACCTTTTTCCAGATGGCAGGATGCAGAAGAGAGTGTGGGACAGGTGAGAGGGATCATCCACAATGCTGGTTGCTTTGCAGCGAGTGGTGAAAATGTCCTGTACAGGTGGCAGAGAGACACCGATGATCAACTCAGCTGTTCTCACTACCCGTTGTAGTAACAGACAGTAATGCAGCTGCTCATGATGCTCTCGATGATTCCTCTGTAGAAGATGGTGAGAATGGAAGGTGGGAGATGGGCTTTCCTCAGTCTACGTAGGAAGCAGAGACGCTGCTGGGCTTTCTTAGTGATGGAGTTTGTGTTGAGAGTCCATGTGAGGTTGTCGGTTATGTGAACACCAAGAAACTTGGTGCTCTGGACCATCTCCACAGGTGAGGTGTTGATATTCAGTGGAGCGTGGTTCCGACGTGATCTGAAGTCAACAACCATCTCTTTAGTCTTGTCGATGTTCAGAGACAGGTTGTTGGTTCTGCACCAGTCCGTCAGCTGCTCTATCTCCTCTCTGTAAGCCGCCTTGTCTCCACCGCTGATCAGACCCACCATGGTTGTATCATCAGCGAATTTGATGATACAATGATGATTTGATGATGTGGTTCAAGCTGTGCTTGGCTGCACAGTCGTGGGTCATCAGTGTGAACAGCAGTGGGCTGAGCACACAGCCCTGAGAGGCCCCTGTGCTCAGCGTGATGGTGTTGGAGGTACTGTTACTGATCCTGACTGATTGGGGTCTCCCAGTCAGGAATTCCAGCATCCAATTACAGACAGAGGTATTCAGGCCCAGCAGCCTCAGCTCCTCACTCAGATGCTGAGGGATGATGGTGTTGACTATTTTAACAAATGAAAATATTACCTAACTTTTTCGCTATGTAATCCTGAGCTTGTGTATTTACGTATACTCCAGCATGCAGAGAATAAGAGCAGACAGGAAATTCACTTAATTTGAAACAGCTGGTAATTGTTATTATTATATATTAACAATTCATTAAGGGTTCTTAACTATTCCTCCACATAATCCTCAGTATGGCACGACAAAAGTAGGAAAAGTAGGCACGATATTAGTGCACTAAAATTAGAACGCTGGGGAGTTATTTAGCTATATTTTAATAAATTAAGGGATTACTTGTGTTCTTAGATTAGTAATTTTAAACTTCTGTTCTTAATTGTTCTACAGCATGCAGAAAATAAATGATAAGACATTAGTTTACAAAATTTGAGAAAGACAAATATTTAAACCATTTAAAAAAGTAACTTAAATCTGAAGCCTAGTAATCCTCAGCACGTGGACTCAGGAATAATCCAGCATGCAGAGAATAAGAGAAGAAAGGAAATTATTTCACATAATTTGAGAAACCTGGCAATTATTTAACTATATCTGAAAGGTTTATTAAGGTGACTTAATTATTCCGCTACAAAATCCGCAGCATGTGGACTCAAGTATATCAGGTAGGAAATCAGTGCACTTAATCTGAGAAATTATTTAATTATATTTTAACAATTTAAAAACGTTACTTAACTTTCAGCAATACCACCCTCAACGTGGGGACTCAGGAATACTCCAGCAGGAGAGAAAAAGAGCAAACATGAAATTAGGGTTCCATAATATTAGCAAGCAGGCGATTATTTAACATCAGTTCAATTTGATCTCAATAACAAAAAGATTATGTTCCTTTTTAGCCTTGCAATCCTCAACATGTGTAGTAAGGTATATGAAAGCAGGCATAGAAAACAAATAGGCAAGACATTAGTGCACTAAAATTGAGAACACGGAGCATTTTTACTTGGGTATACTTCAGCATGCAGAGAATAAAAGTAGACTGGAAATTAGTGCACTTATAATAATAAAGCAGGCATTTTTAAAATATATTTTAATAATTAAAAGATTACATAACTTTTGCCTTGTAATCTGAATGTGAACACAGGTATACTCCAGCACTCAGAACAGCAGCAGACATGAAATTAGGAATTAAAATACAATATATATTTTAACCATTTAAAAAAGTAATTTACCTCTGCAGCCTGGTAATGCAGCCTCAGCATGTGAACACAGTTATACTCCAGCATGCAGAGAATAAGATTAGACAGGAAATTAATGGACATAATCTGAGAAAGAAATATTTTAAATATATTATAACAAATGATAAATAATTTCCTTTTTTCTTATATTATGGACCGTAATTTTATGTCTGCTCTTTTTCCCTGCATGCTGGAGTATCACTGTGTCCAAATGCTGAGGATTACGTTGAGGAATAGTTAAGTTAACTTTTCATCAGTTCAATTTAATCTTAATAACAAAATGATCACTTAACCTTTTAGCCTCGTAATCCTAAACATGTATACTAAGGTACATGAAAGCATGCAGAAAAAACAAGTAGGCAGGACATTAGTGCAATAATATTGAGAATGCTGGGAAATGTATTGGAGAGAATAAGAGCAGACATGAACATGCAGAAAAAACAAGTAGGCAGGACATTAGTGCAATAATATTGAGAATGCTGGGAAATGTATTGGAGAGAATAAGAGCAGACATGAACATGGTCCATAAAATAATAAAGCACGCAATTATTCTTCTTCTTTTTCTTTCGGCTGCTCCCGTTTAGGGGTCGCCACAGCGGATCAACTGTCTCCATTTCTTCCTGTCTTTTGCATCTTCCTGCTTCAAACCGACCACCTGCATGTCCTCTCTCACCACATCCATAAACCTCCTCTTTGGTCTTCCTCTTCTCCTCTTTCCTGGCAGCTCCATCTTCAACATCCTCCTTCCAATATAATCCTCATCTCCTCTGCACGTGGCCAAACCAACGCAACCGTACTTCTCTAACTTTGTCTCCAAGACGTCTAACCTGAGCTGTCCCTCTAATATACTCATTTCTAATCCTGTCCATCCTCGTCACACCCAACGAAAATCTCAGCATCTTTAACTCCGACACCTCCAGCTCCGCCTCCTGCCTTTTCGTCAGTGCCACCGTCTCCAACCCAAACATAGCTGATCTCACTACTGTCCTGTAAAGCTTCCCTTTTACTCTAGCTGGTACGCGTCGGTCACAAATCACTCCAGCCACTCTTCTCCACCCATTCCAACCAGCCTGCAGTCTCTTCTTCACCTCTCTTCCACACTCGCCGTTACACTGAACTGTTGATCCCAAGTATTTAAACTCGTCCACCTTTGTTACCTCCACTCCCTGCATCCTAACCACGCCACTTTCCTCCCTTTCATTCACACTCATGTATTCTGACTTTGCCCTACTCACTTTCATTCCTCTCCTCTCCAGAGCATATCTCCAGGTTCTCCTCAAGCTGCTCCCTACTCTCACTACAGATCACAATATCATCAGCAAACATCATCGTCCACGGAGACTCCTGTCTAACCTCGTCCGTCAACCTGTCCATTACTATTGCCAACAAGAATGGGCTTAGTGCTGATCCTTGATGTAATCCAACATCTACCTTAAATGCATCCGTCACTCCCACTGCAGATCTCACCACTGTTACACTGTCGTCATACATATTCTGAACTACTCTCACATACTTCTCTGTAACACCAGACTTCCTCATACAAAACCACAACTCCTCTCTAGGCACCCTGTCATATGCTTTCTCCAAATCCACAAAGGCACAATGCAGCTCCTTCTGACCTTCTCTGTACTTCTCCATCAACACCCTCAGAGCAAACATTGCATCTGTGGTGCACTTTCTCTGAATAAAACCATACTGCTGTTCACTGATCCTCACCTCTTTTCTTAACCAAGCTTCCACTACTCTTTCCCATAACTTCATGGTGTGGCTGATCAACTTTATCCCTCTATAGTTACTACAGCTCTGTGCATCACCCTTATTCTTGATCGGTACCAGTACACTTCGTCTCCACTCCTCAGGCATCTTCTCACTTGCCAAGATTGTGTTAAACAATCTGGTCAGAAACTCAACTGCCATCTCCCCTAAACATCTGCATGCTTCCACTGGTATGTCATCCGGTCCAACAGCCTTTCCATTCTTCATCCTCTGCATCGCTGCCCTTACTTCCATCTTGTTTATTTGCTGCACTTCATGGTTAACTCTTCTCACATCATCCAGTCTTGTCTCTCTCTCATTTTCTTCATTCATCAGCTCCTCAAAGTATTCCTTCCATCTGCTCAACACGCTCTGTTCACCTGTGAGTACGTTACCATTTCTATCTTTAATCGCCCTGACCTGTAGCACATCTTTCCCAGATCTGTCTGTCTGTCTAGCCAATCGGTATTGGTCCTTTTCTCCCTCTTTACTGTCCAACCTCTCATACAATTCACCAAACACCTTATCTTTGGCCTTCACCACTGCTTTCTTCGCCCTGCGGTTCATCTCCTTGTACACCTGTCTACTTTCATCTTTCTGACTGTCCCATGTCTTCTTTGCCTCCCTTTTCTTTTGAATACACTCCTGGACTTCTTGGTTCCACCACCAGGTTTCCTTATCCTCTTTCTTCCTTCCAGATGTCACACCAAGTACATTTCTAGCCATCTGCCTTATCACTTCTGCAGTAGTTTCCCAGCAATCCGGTAGCTCTTCAACACCTCCCAGTGCCCGTGTTAACTCCTGCCTGAATTCCACCTTACAGTCCTCCTCCTTCAGCCTCCACCATTTGATCCTCGACTCTGCCCTCACTTTCCTCCTCTTCTTGACCTCCAAGGTCATCCTACAGACCACCATCCTATGCTGTTTAGCTACACTCTCCTCTGTCACTACTTTGCAGTCTCTGATCTCTTTCAAACTGACCCTCCTGCAAAGAATATAATCCACCTGTGAGCATCTTACCCCACTCTTATACGTCACCCTGTGCTCCTCCCTCTTCTTAAAATACGTATTAACTACAGCCATTTCCATCCTTTTTGCAAAATCTACAACCATCTGACCTTCAGCATTCTTCTCCTTGACACCATGCCTACCCATCACCTCCTCATCACCTCATATTGACTTGGCAAAGTTTTACACCGGATGCCCTTCCTGACATAACCCTCCCCATTTACCCAGGCTTGGGACCGGCACGAAGAAATACACTGGCTTGTGCATCCCTAGTGGTTGGGTTAATTATTAATCAGTTACATTTTCTCAATAACAAAAAGATGCTTAACGTTTCAGGCTAGCAATCCTCAACATGTGTACTTAAGTATATGAAAGCATGCAGAGATAAATACATCTTATCTTAACAAAAAAATTAGTTATCTAGTAATAAATGAAAAAGAAAAAATTAGGCAGAAAATTACTGCACTACAGTTTAGAATGTTGGGTCATCATTTAACTATATATTAACAAATTAAAGGGTTACTTGTGTTTGTAGCTTTGTAATTCTAAGCTTATATTCTAAGGTATTCTCCAGCATACAGAGAATAAGAGTAGATAAGAAATTAGTGTACATGATTTGAAAAAGCATGGAAGCTTTTAAATAAATCTTAACAATTAAAAAGATTAACTTTTCAGCCATGTAATCCTCAGAATGTGAACACAGGTATACTCCAGCATACAGAAAACAGCAGCAGGCGTAAATATAGATTCCATATTAGAAAGCAGGCAATTATCTAAAATCATTTTAGTTTTAATTAATTGAAAGATAACTTACCTCTGTCGCCATTTAATCCTGAGTGTGTGTAATTGGATATACTCCAGCATGCACGGATTAAGAGTAGAGTGGAAATCTTATATCTTAAAATTTAAAAGGTTACTTAACTTTTCAGCCTTGAAATGCTCAGAATATGAACACAGGTATACTAAGTTAAAAAGCTTACTTAACTCAGTTTGCAATGCTGAGCATCTGTACTTGGGTATACTCCAACATGCAGAGAAAAAGAGTAGACAGAAAATGATTGCACTTAATTTGAGACAGATGACAAATATTTAAATATATTTGAACCGTTTGAAAAGTTACTTAAAATGCTCAGCAATACCATCCTCAACATGTGAACACAGGAATACTCCATCATGCAGAGAATAAGAGTAGAAAGGAAATTATTGCACTTATTTTGAGAAACCTGGCAATTGTTATTGTTATATTTATTAAAAGCCTCAAGTGAGAAAGCAGGCAAAAATGTAGCTATAAAAATATTTATTTTTCAGCCTGAAAATCTTCAGAATGTCAACACAGGTATACTCCATAATGTGGATGAGGGCAATAATAATAATAATAATAATAATAAGGGCAGATGTGAATTAAGATTCCATAATATGAGAAAGCATTAGCTCAATTTTATCTTAATAAAAAGATTACTTAACTTTTTAGACTTGTAATCCTCAACATGTGTACAAAATGTATGAAAGCATGCAGAGAAAACAAGTAGGCAGGACATCAATGCACTCAAATAGACAACACTGGGAAATTATTTAACTATATTTTAACAATTTAAAAAGGCTACTTATGTTTTTAGCTTTTAGCAACGTAATTCTCAGCTTATGTATTGAAGTAAACACCACCAAGCAGGTAACAGAAAATGTGAAGATTCCATAATGAGAGAAAGCAGTAAATTATTTATCATTATTTTACTTTAAAATGTCAAAATGTCAAAAAAAAAAAAAAGTCAAAAAATTACTTTTGTTAACAAGATAATCCCCAGCATGAGGACTCAAGAACACTCCAGCATTCAGATAATAAGAACAAGAAGAAAAATATTGTACTTAATTTGACGCAGATGCCAGATATTTAAATATATTTAAACCATTGAAAAAAGTAGCTTACCTCTGCAGCCTTGAAATCCTCAACATGTGAACACCGTTATACTCCAGCATGTAGAGAATAAGAGTAGATAGGAAATTAGTGCACTTCATTTGAGGATGCTGGCAAATACGTATTTAAATATATTTAAACCTGTTAAAAAAGTAACAACTTTTCAGCAACACGTACTTAATTTTCACCAATAACATCCTCAGCATGTGGACTCAGGAATACTCCAGCATGCAGAGAACAGGAGCAGGTTGTAAATCAGTTCAGACATGAAATGAGGTTCCATAATATAAAAGAAAGCAGTCATTTAACATCTGTTCACATTCATATAATAAAAAAATATCACTTACATTTTTAGCATTGTAATCCTCAACATGTGTACTATGGTATATTAAAAGCATGGTGAGCAAAATAAGTAGGCAGGACAATAGTGCACTGAAATTAAGAACCCGTGGCAATTATTTAAATATATTTGAACAATTTAAAGGGTTATTTATGTTTGAAGCTTTGAAATTCTAAGCTTGTGTAATTCCGTATACTCCAGCAGGCAAAGAATAAGATTAGATGGAAATTAGTGCACTTTTTTTTTTTGAGTCGGATGGCAAATATTTCAATATATTTAAACCATTTCAAAAAGTTACTTCACTTTTCAGCAATACCATCCTCAGCATGTGGACTCAGTAATACTCCAGCATGCAGGGAATTAAAGTAAACATGAAATTAGGATTAGAAATTATTTTAACAATTTAAAGGGTTACATGCATTTTTATCTTATTAATTTAAAACTTGTGATCTTAATTGTTCCCTGCGATGGGCTGGCGACCTGTCCAGGGTGCGTCCCCCGTCCTCGCCCTGTGTGCGCTGGGTTGGACACCAGCACTCCCCCGCGACCCCGTTTGGGACAAGCGGCAGAAAATGGATGGATGATCTTAATTGTACTACAGCACGCAGAGAATAAGAGTAGATTAGTCGGACATTAGTGCACTAAATTTGAGAAAGCTGGCAAATATTTAAAACCATTTTTTTTTTGCAGCCTACTAATCCTCAACATTTGAACATAGGAGTACTCCAGCATGCAGGGAATACAAGCAGACATGAAGTTACGGTCCATAATATAAGAAAGCAGGTTACTGAACATAAGTTCGATTTGATCTTAAATGACAAAATGATGACTTAACTTTTCAGCCTTGAAATCCCCAGAATGTGAACACAGGTATACTGCAGCATGCTGGGAATAAGGGCAGACGAGAATATAGATTCCATAATATGAGAAAGCAAGCAATTATTTCACATGATTGCAGTTTTATTTTAATAATTTAAAAAAGATTACATAACTTTTTAGTTCTGTAATCCTCAGAATGTGAACACAGATATAATTAGTGCAATGAATTTGAAACAGATGGGTTATCAGTTACATCTTAAAAATAATTTAAAAGGTTACTTAACTTTTCAGCCCCGTCATCCTCAGAATGAGAACACAGTTTATACTCCAGCATGAAGAAAATTAGAATAGACAGGAAATTATTGTACTCAATTTAAGGCAGATGGCAAATATTTAAATATATTTAAACCTAAAAAAGGAACTTACCTAAGCAGCCTTGTAATGCTTACCTCTGCAGCATGTGAACACAGTTATATTCCAGCATGTAGAGAATAAGAGCAGGTTGAAAATCATTGCACTTAATCTGAAAAAATGTTAGTTATATTTGAACAATTTTAAGTTTACTAAATTTTCACCAATAACATCCTCAGCATGTGGACTCAGGAATACTCCAGCTTGCATAGAATATGAGCAGTCATGAAATTCGGGTCCATAATATGAGAAAGCAGGCAATTATTTAACATCAGTTAAATTTTATCTCAATAACAAAAAGATTACTTAACTTTTGAGCTTTAACATATGTGCTAAGGTATATAGCTAGAAAGGACATTAGTGCACTAAAATTGAGATCGCTGGGCTATTATTTAAATATATTTTAACAATTTAAAAAGTTACTTAACTTTTCAGCAATAAGATCCTCAGCATGTGGACTCAGGAATACTCCAGCATGCAGAGTATAAGAGTAGACAGGAAATTAGTGCACTTAATTTAAGAAAGCTGGTGATTTGTTTAAATATATTTTAACAAATATAAAAGTAACTTAATATTTCAGCCATGTAATCCTCAGAATGTGAACACAGGAATGCAGAGAATAAGAGCAGATGTGGAAACAGATTCCATAATATGAGAAATTAGGCAATTATTTAACAATTTTAATTTTATTTAAATAATTTAAGAATATTACTTAACTCTGTCACTATGTAATCCTGAGTGTGTGTACTTTGGCATACTCCAGCATAAGTGCACTTAGTTTGAGACAGATGGCAAGAATTTAAATATATTTAAACCATTCGTTTCAACTTTGTAATTCCTCAGAGTGCAGAATCAAGTAAAGAAGGAGGAGAGGATTTGGTTTCAGTGTTGTTTGGGTACATAACCCGCAAGAAAAACTAACAATATTTACTAAAGCTGAATTAATTGTGAGAATCATACTTACTACCCCATGTGGACAGGTGTTTAAAACTCATCAGGCATGCATACTGAAATGGACACAACAAGAACAAGATTATAAAATAAGAACTTTGATGACATAATACTATTTGAATTTTGACCACAAAAATTCCGTAGTAGTCACAATTAAATTAAATAAAGTTTAGCTAATGTCACTTATAATAGCAAATCTGAGAAGAATGTAGAATGCACTGAAAAATTTACAAAACAAGAGAATACAATATTTTAACATCAATTTCCTAAATAGGTTACGTATCTTTCCAGCTATGTAATCCTCAGCATGTGGACTTAGATACCCCAGCATGCAGAAAGAAAGGGTTAAGCAGGAAATTAGTGCACTTAAATTTGAGATTTAAAAGGTTCCAAAGCTTTTCAGCCTTGTAATCAATATTTATTGAATATTTTTTTGTAATCAAGATGGCAAATGTTTAAATACATTTAAACCATTAAAAAAAAGTTACATACCTCTGCAGCCTGGTAATCTTCAGCAAGTGAACACAATTATACTCCAGCATGCAGAGAATAAGAGTAGACAGGAAATTAATGGACATAATTTGAGAAAGCTGAAAATAAATAAATATATTTCAGTCAGTCAGTCATTTTCTGCCACTTGTCCCAAATGGGGTTGCGGGGGGTGCTGGAGTCCATCCCAGCTCACACAGGGCAAAGGACAGGGAACACAGCCTGGACAGGTCGCCAGCCCATCGCAGGGAGGTAAATATATTTTAACAAATGAAAAGATTACTTAACTATTCCTCCCTGTAATCCACAGCATATGGACACAGGCATACTCCAGCATGCAGGGAATAAGAGGAGACATGAAAATACGGTTCATAATAAAAAAAACCAGGGAATTATTGATCATCAGATTAATTTAATCTTAATAACAAAATGTTTACTTAACCTTTTAGCCTTGAAAACCTCAACATGTGTGCTAAGGTATATGGTATAAGGTATATATGGTATTTGTGTGTATATATATATATATATATATATATATATATAT